>LR738715.1:33355440-33369369 GCA_902687465.1 Secale cereale | reverse complement strand
CTACCTCCTCCCCTCGCCGCTTGCGCCTGCCGCCCCGCCGTCCCCGGGTAGCCACCGCCCTGCCCGCCGGTGCCTCGCCGCCCTGCCCGCCGGTGCCTCGCCGCACACCGGCCCGCCGCAGCCGCCTTCGGCGCCTCGCCGACGCCCCGCCGACGCCTCTGTCGGGCCGCGCCGGGGCCTGGCATTGCCGCGACCGGGCAGGCACCCGACGCCCACGCCCGCTCCGCCCATTTTCGCCCGCCCCGTTAAGCCCCCTAGGGGCCACTGACGTTGGGGCCCCAGCCCCTGTTTTTTTAAAAAGGTTTGAAAACAATAATAATAAAATAATAATAATTTAAAAGTTTAATTAATTAAGTAACATATTAATTAACTTAATTAAATTAGGTTAATTAACTTAACTTAATTAACCTGTCTGACTAATCTAGGTTAATTAGCTTTAGTCTATGACAGTGGGCCCCACTGCTCCTTTTGAACAGTCAACCAGTCAACGTTGACTGTTGACCCTGCTGACATCAGCATGGCGTCATGCTGATGCTATAAGTCCTTTTCAATTAATAATAATTTCAGAATATAGTTAAAACTTCAGAAAATCTTATAAATTAATCCGTAACTCAGATGAAAAAGTTTTATACATGAAAGTTGCTCAAAACGACGAGACGAATCCGAATAGGCAGCCCGTTCGTCTGCCACACATCCCTATCATAGCAAACATGCAGCATTCCCCCCTCCGGTTCGCCTGTCCGAAAATGCCTAACTCCGGGGAAACATTCCCGAATGTTACCCCCCTGCGCTAGTATTGCCTAGTACCGCGTTAGAGCACCCTAACAATGCGTGTTGACATGTCGTGCTTCTTTGTCGCCTCTGTATGCTTTGTATTTATTGTTTCTTCCCCCTCTTCTCTCCGATAGACACCGGGACTCAGACCACTGTCGATGCCACTGTGATCGACTGCGTCGACGACTACCTCTCCTTCTTGCCAGAGCAACCAGGCAAGCCAACCCCCCTTGATCATTCCGACATCGCCCACTATCTTCTCTCTGATGCTTGCATTAGAACTGCTACTGCTTTTTGTATGATCCTATTCTGATGCATAGCCTGTTGTAGATACCTACTTTTCTACCTTACATGTTTGTCGGGGATATACCCCGCGGTATGAACCGGCCGGAAATATAACCCGGCCGGACTTGGCAGTTTACTTAAGACGGTTTACACCTGGCAATTTATTGGTAACCCGGCAGGTGGATCATGGATGATAGGGCCCAAGGCCCAAAAGGCCGGTTCATGTATGGTGGGCCGGTTTATGAAGAAAGCACAAGGGATATTCTCCTACAAAGGAAGCAAGACTAGGACTCCTTGTAATAAAGCAATCCTAATCCTACTAGGACTCTACATGTAACCCGCCCCTTCAACATATATAAGGAGGGGCAGGGCTCCCCAAAGAGGGACATGTTAGAAGAAACAATCTCTAGGGCTAGACACAGAGAGCCGGTTTACCGGCGACACCACGAGGACCATAATGAGACCTAGCCCCAAACAGCATGTAGGGCTATTTCCGGATGTTGTTTTCCGGGGCCCGAAGCTGTCTAAATCCGTGTCTTGCATCGCGTCTCTCGATTCCGCTCAACCCCTCTCAAGCTACTACATAGATGCGCGGCCTCACGACTAAGTCCGCTAAACCGGACATCTGACGTGTTAATTCCATGACAGTTGGCGCCCACCGTGGGGCCTGCGCACGGTGGTGTTGAGTTCTTGAAGGGATATTTTCTAGGGTTCGAGGGGCTCATAATTTTCGGATGAAGAAGAACCGGTTGAAAAAGATCTACATCGTTTTGGAGATTATCAGTCGAGAAAGAAATTTTTTGCGCCGTCTGTGAGACGTTTAAGCCTGGGAGTCGTGGCTTGATACGTGCTGCTGTTATCTGGCCGGTTCGTCTACTCCATCATCTATCAGGCTGCGGCGAGTCATACATACCAAAGGAAATTTTACTAGTTGAGGGCCGAAGGCAGGATACGTGCTGCTATTATCTCATTATTTTAAAACATCAAATCAATCAAGTACATATACATGCTGAGTACGGCTTCCAGATCCGATGAGTTGCCACTCGCTACGTGGAGCCGCCCTGCCTTGGAGCCAATTTTTCGCTGGCTGTTGACAGACACCGAGGGACGGCCCTGTCGTTTCTTTGGCTGAAGCTACCATAACAAGAAAGAGGGATCTTGATTCCAACTTGAGCCGGACTGGGATCCGTGCGTCGCGCCTCTGACTCCGAGCCGCCACGGCTACGCTCCGCCTCGATTGTGACCAAATCGTCGTCTTCGCCTCCAGATCCGAGTTGCGGTTGAGCCGCCACGCCCCGCGAGTCTTTGCGCCGTTGAAGCCGCCCGAGACTCGGGCCTCACCTCCGCAGGCTTTCTACGTCAAGCCACCATTGAGGCCTCGCTGAGGTACCTCTACGGACGTTCCACCACAACGGGCCGTTTCTGCTTGAAATCGTTTCGAACCGCCCGGTGTCGAGACGCCTCTGCTCCACCTCCATGCTGTGTCAGCCTCCACCAAGAGCTGCGCCTTGCCGCTGCGGGCTCGCAGGCACGGCCGCTGCCTCCCTCCTCCGCGGCCTCTTCAAGTGCCGCATAGGAGAACCGCTATGAGCTGCCTTGACTTCACAAATATGCCGCTGCTGCCACCATTGTTGCAGTTCCGCAGCCGGGTCACCACCCGTGCCAAGAACGTAATGAAGATTGGTACTGTTGAGTACTAGTGGATCGCTTTATTTTCGGATCCAATTGCTTGATGCATCGGGCGACCAGTATTACAAAGTTTGACTCGCATCTGGATTGAGGAAGATAGGAATATGAGAAGCAAGAGATATGAAGGGAGCGGGATTTGCCGCATCAGCGGCCGTGTCGATTCTGCCGTTTGGGCCGCGTTTTGGAGCTGCCTGAAGCCGCCGCTGCGGCAGTCAACAGAGCACGCCTCAGGCTGGATTCCGAGCTGCCTTGCCGGACGAAGCCAACCTACAGGTTACGTGGGGATCGAAGTGTGCTGCTAGCTACAGCTACGACTCAAAAATCAATTGGGTTGGTCACGACCCGGAAACGAATAGCAGACCCGATCCGGATTGAACAGAAAACGTCCTTGTTGCTGGACTAGTGGAAATTATTAAAGCGGCAGCAGTCTTTGTTGTTTCGCCACGTCACAACTGATGTTCCGTACATAGCATCTATAATGGATGCCACTCATGAGGGAATTAAGTCCTGGGGCAAAAAATCAATCAGCCACTACTATTCCAAGGCATGGAGACTGAGGCCTACGAATCAATTCACAAGTACCATTGCACATATGAAGGAAATTATCAGCGATTATTCGCGGATGCTAGATACGGAACATCCGTCGTCCGAACAAACCCAGGTGTTATTTTTCTTATATATGTATTTTATCAGCACATGTTAATTCGTCCGACAACAATTACTCTCACATGTAATATTTTTTACACAGGGCGACTATTAAAAGCGGTAGCCGGATCATCGTCAGGGTATGTTGCGGCTTCATGAGCATGCGTGTTGCGATCCGGTTTACATCAATGCGCCGGCCAGCTCATCTGCCCGCGCCCACGCGTGCCGGCCTCCAACACCACGATCGACTCCCTCGCCAATGGACGAGCGCACGCCGTCGTTTTTACGGTCCGGTCTACATTAAACACACAGATGTATGCGCCCGCGATTAACTCGCCCGCACGTGCCGGCTTACAAGGCCGCGACCGACTCATCTGTTTTTCCGGGCGAATCAGGTGATATATATCCTATTTATTTTTAATACATATTAATTCATCCGAGCAAAAATTCCTCGCCCTGCTGTATTTTAGATGCAGAAAAATTATTCATTATAAAATGGTATTATACGACGGAGGTGGAGGAATGCCAAACATTGTTCGACACAAGTGATCGTCGTTATTCCACGGATTCAACCGCTGGTTTACAACGCCTTGGCCGTCTCTCACGACCGCGCCGGTTTACAATGTCGTGGCCATTTTTCGCGACCACACCGGTTTGCAACGCCGTGGCCGTCTCTCACGACTATGCCGGCTCACAACGAGGAAGGCAACTAGCCCGTCGGCGCCGGCCGACCCATCTGTTATTCGAGCAAATCAGGTGTTATCCCTCCTATATACTTTATCAGGATCTTTTAATTCCTCTGAGCACCATTACGCTGCCCAATTGGTATTATCATATACAGGTAAAATCATTGTTATACTGCGGATATCAACATGCATTGGCCATATTCTACAAACGGCATTTTCATCTGTGTCACATTACTTAATGAACGGACGGCCGATTCACGCGTCCGCACCGGTTTATAACAAGGAGGACAACTTGTTCATCTCCGCCGGTTTACAACCCCATGGCCGATTCATGTGTTTGAGCTGCCTCTGACGCTGCGGTCGTTTTACTGTCCACCCTGTGATCCGATCTATTCAACATACCGGTTCAAATTCACTCAGGTCGTATTCGAACCAAAGAGGACATGGCATAAGGCCCTCTGGATGGTACCCGCATCCAGTGATTGGCTAAATTTCATAAGGCCCTCTGGATGGTACCCGCATCCAGTGATTGGCTAAGTTTCATAAGGCCCTCTGGATGGTACCCACATCCAGTGATTGGCTATGTTTTATATGGCCAGCAGGGGGCCGGATTGTACCCGAATCCTAGCTTATCCCCTGTTGGTCATATCCGGTTCCTATGGATGGTACCCGCATCCATAAGGCCCTCTGGATGGTACCCGCATCCATTGATTGGCTGAACCTTGCTTTGAGCCTGGCAGCTCACAAAAAGCCTCGACTACATGGTTTTATTTGCAAACTTGCATTTCTGGTATTTGTGTTTTATGGTTCTTTAATCCGGAGTGGGACAACTCCAGAGTTGACCACATATCTTCAAAAGTATGGACAGAGTTCCAGCATGATCTAAACCGGTAGCTTCTATAAAGCTCGGAATTATTATTGGGTCTGTCACAAAGGCACCATCAGAAAACTGCAAATTTCGCCGGATTAAGAATATCAAGCATACTTGATCGTAGAAACAGATAATGACCGGTGCTTATTAAACCGGCCTGGCTTTTGACTATAAGTCGCAAGTATATGATGGTAAATAATGACCGGTGTTTATTCAACCCGACCTGATTGTGATCAAACATCACTGGAACCGGTTTTCAAACCGGATTATATTCTTCAAATCTTTAAATAGCCAACACGGTTGGATTTTTACTATGGTTATCAATATTATGATTGAGGTTTTCAAAGTCGCTTTAAGCGCAATGGATATTATTTTATCGATGGAAGTGATTTATTCTACAAAGGAATAGTCCCGAGTCGCTGCAGGCTTACGACCCGGCACTTGGGGGCTACATCATTCAAATTAAGATTACATCAAATATACGAGTCTCATGTCGCTGCAAGCATGCACCATGACACTTGGGGGCTAATGCAAAGTCATTTTTTGCTCACTTTATTGAAGACCCGACTCATCACATTATAATGAGCCGGCCCTTGGGGGCTACCAATCGCTCCTGTCAACAATTCAAGGTACACAAGTATTAATCCATTATATTGAAGGGTCCACTGCTCAGTTGGTAAAGCACAAAGCTCTTAACCTTGTGGACGTGGATTCAAACCCCAGGATGGAAGTTATATTATATAATGTTATTTTCAATGATTATATCTACAAAGTCCCTGCTCATTATTGCATAATGACCCGGCACTTGGGGGCTACATAATATGAAATATTCAGTTTCATAGTGATTGGGATGAACAATCCGGATTTCTTCAAATATTATACAATGCTATTTTCAATAAAGTATATACAAAGTCTTATTACATAATGACCCGGCACTTGGGGGCTACATAATATGGAATATTCAGTTTCATAGTGATTGGGATGAACAATCCGGATTTATTCAAATATTATACAATGCTATTTTCAATAAAGTATATACAAAGTCCCTGCTCATTATTACATAATGACCCGACACTTGGGGGCTACATATGTGGAATATTCAGTTTTGACTAAGATGAACAATCCGGATTTCTTCAAGATTGCAACGATAATATTCAAACAAGTCTTAAGATATCACTATATTCTCCTCTTAAGACTTGGGGGCTACAGGTAATATGCCTATAAAGGAGGAACATCTTCAATTTCTCAGTTTTGGGTAAGTCTGGAAGATTAATCATAACCCGGCGTTGGCAACAATCATAACCCGGCATTTATAAACAGTCATGACCCGGAATTATCAATTTTTATAACCCGACAATGGTGGTAGTCATAAACCGGCAAGTTCTACATTTCCAAACCGGTTGGATATCAATTGAATATTTGAAGATCAATATTTTTGTCAAGTCAGAGCATTGAAGGCCGAGTCAAATGGATCCTTTGTTTGCAATATTTTTTCTACAAACAAGTTGATTATGAAGCTGGTCTGTTGACCCGGATTTTCTAGAAGAAGGAAAGGACAAGGACTTAAGGATGGTCAGAGGCCGCTTTACAAGAAATTCTTAACCCGGAGCACAACCTGTCAGATTTATTCTTGTGGTTATTTTGCAGCATAAGTTTACCATGGACAAATCCAAGCTAAACCTGGGGGCTAATGTCGGGGATATACCCCGCGGTATGAACCGGCTGGAAATATAACCCGGCCGGACTTGGCAGTTTACTTAAGACGGTTTACACCTGGCAATTTATTGGTAACCTGGCAGGTGGATCATCGATGATAGGGCCCAAGGCCCAGAAGGCCGGTTCATGTATGGTGGGCCGGTTTATGTAGAAAGCACAAGGGATATTCTCCTACAAAGGAAGCAAGACTAGGACTCCTTGTAATAAAGCAATCCTAATCCTACTAGGACTCTACATGTAACCCGCCCCTTCAACATATATAAGGAGGGGCAGGGCTCCCCAAAGAGGGACAGGTTAGAAGAAACAATCTCTAGGGCTAGACACAGAGAGCCGGTTTATCGGCGACACCACGAGGACCATAATGAGACCTAGCCTCAAACAGCACGTAGGGCTATTTCCAGATGATGTTTCCCGGGGCCCGAAGCTGTCTAAATCCGTGTCTTGCATCGCGTCTCTCGATTCCGCTCAACCCCTCTCAAGCTACTACATAGATGCGCGGCCTCACGACTAAGTCCGCTAAAACGGACATCTGACGTGTTAATTCCACGACAATGTTTATACTAAACTGCTTAGTATAGGCTGGTTAGAGATCCACCAGTGACCCCCCACATTGTCCCGACTGCCCCGCTGGATTATCAAAAGACCCGATCAACGGGATCGAAGACCAGGCCTCGGCATCGTACATCACTTTCCCCTTAGTTGCTCGACAATACAGGGTTACTATCGAGTGCCGAGGCTGACACCTCGGCAGCACTTCTGATGTTAACCTTGTAGGTTAGTTCATCGGTTATGGTCATCGAGGGTGATTCCTCTATCTCCACTCTCGATAACGACACTGTTGTGCAACTCCTCAAGAGTGGACCTCGAGGGTGACTCCTCTTTCGTTCACCTTGACGATAAACATCAGGTGCAATTCCATCGAGGGTGATTTCCTCAGGTTTTCCCTTTGGTGTTAGACACACAGTTACTATGGTTACTATGACTTTACAATTGTTACTTGGAAAGGCGGGTCGACCCTGAGGGGTACCCGCGAGTGATGTGGAGACGGTTGACCTGGAGGGTATCCGAAAGTTGAATACGAGGCGTGGTCGGGCATTCTTAGCCCTTGCCGCAAGTCCTCGAGACGGGGCGATGGGGTCACATATTTCGTGAGTCTCTGCTCGTTACTGTGTTCCCAAGACACTAAACGGTTTGGATATTTGATCCAAGGGGCCTCTGGCCTGATAGCGATAACCATCACGTGGGCATAGTATGGGCGTTCTGCATCGTATGCATCAGCCGAAGCTTAACTGACATCATTGCGACTGAGCGGCGCGCGTCGAGTTGGACTGGTTAAGCACCTACCTTTTTAAGGAGGTAGCTAGGTCAGCTCACCGACCGCCCACGCAACGTGCAGGAGTCCCCGGGGCGATTGGCCCATGACCCCTGGGGGCATAGGGTTTAGTCCGGCGTGCATGACCTCTCTATTAAGCCTAGGCCGGGTTGCGGCGTATTGTTTGGCCGAGGGCGGGCATGACCTGATGGTGTGCCCGGCCGAAGTTAAGCAAGTGTGGTGGGTAAGTTGGTGCACCCCTGCAGGGAAGAAAACATCTATCGATAGCCTGTCCTTCGGTTACAGACACTTGGAGTTGTATCCCGATCGATACAACTAGAACTGGATACTGAGACATGATGGATATGTGGCTCCGGGATTTCTTCCTCGCAGGGAATCGAGGTAGGATCTCTGGGCGTTATTGTTACAACATGCTTAATATTTATAATATGTTATTATGTACTTTCTTCTATTGCTGCAAGATCGGTGGTTTCCAGAAGATGCTAGTCTTCGATAGGACTAGCTTCTCCCACTCTTATTCTGGCATTCTGCGGGTTAGTCCACAGATACTACCCCTTTTCATTGATAACGATGCATATGTAGTGTAGATCCTTGCTTGCGAGTACTTTGGATGAGTACTCACGGTTGCTTTGCTCCCCCTTTTCCGCCCTTCTTTCTTCTTTCTGGTTGATGCAATCAGATGGTGGATTCCAGGAGCCAGATGCCAACCTTGACGACTGCTACTACCCCAACGGAGCCTACTACTACGTGGAGACATCTGAGGACCAGGAGTAGTTAGGAGGTCCCAGGCAGGAGGCCTTACCTTTTCGATCGTGTTGTTTTTGTGCTAGCCTTCTTAAGGCAAACTTGTTTAACTTATGTGTGTACTCAGATATTATTGCTTCCGCTGACTCTTGTGTATTAGAGCTTATGTATTCAAGCCCTCGAGGCCCCTGGCTTGTAATATAAAGCTTATATTATTTATTTGTGTCTAGAGTTGTGTTGTGATATCTTCCAGTGAGTCCCTGATCTTGGTCGTACACGTTTGCGTGCATGATTAGTGTACGGTCAAATCGGGGGCGTCACAAGTTGGTATCAGAGCCGACTGCCTCTAGGAACCCCCTTTCCAACTCCTTGGCCGAAGTTGAGTCTAGTCTCTGAAAAAACTGTCTTACTAACATGGCTGTGTGGCTTACGGGCCCACGTCACCATTGGGTGGTATTAGGATCTTTTATTCCTCGTATATACTCTGGGATTCTGACATCTCTTCTCTTTGGGTTATATGGTTTTGCTGACTCTAACGCTAGGTTCTCGTAAATACTTCTCCCAGAGAGCCCTTTCATTCCAGATGATGGCCTGCTTCACCAGAAGATTCGGAAGATACCCTTCAGTATATCCCGAGGCCTTTGAGCTCGTCGCTTTTGCAATCCCCTACCTTCGATATATTCTTATGGATAACTCCATACACTTGGCGTTCATACAATCATTCCCAGTTGCTCTTGTTATTACAAGATACATCGGATTATTCTCTGACCTTTAAGAATCCCCTGTCTCACTGCCTTGCGATTCCTTGGCACATGAATACACTTATGGATAATTCCTCCCATTTACCGAGTATCCGCTCATCCCCATTCATGTGTTTCACAAGTCTCAAAAATATCATTCGACCTTCAGAAAATCCTGAGCAGCCCATTGCTCGTGAAATGCTTACTTGCTTACATTATGGTTAACCCCATAAGTCTAATAATCTTACTGACATCCTTTGTCATTATCATTTTGAGCCCGTTGATTCAACATGTTGCGAATGTTCGCATCCTCGATCTTAGAATTTATCCTTTCGGCTCAGACGTCATGTTGAACATGAGTTGGTTCTCGATCAATCAAATTGTCCTCGATTGCACCAATAAGCCCACTCAACTTGACAATCCATAATCAGAGTGTTTGCTCCTGATCCCTTGAATTGAACATCATAATTCCTTCGCAATTGAGCTCTGAATTAGTCAGTTGTTTCTATGCTCCAATTCCTTTGCATTGTTTCTTCCTCTGGTTGTGTGCCGATGCTCACATCAGCTCCATTATGGATTTTTCAATCCTTTTTTGAATTATTATCTGACATTGTCCTTCATATTCCATAACTTTGTGAGTTATTCCTCGGATACATAATGCCTTAAGTAAATTGTATCCTCTGCTTTGTCGACCATGCTCTCCTTTAAATACCATTTCTCGAACAAGTTAAACCACTTGTCCTCTACAGGTCAATGCACCTGTCCAACCTCTAGTATGATCTACCTTCGAGTATTACCCTGTGGTATCTCGATAATGTCACAGAACCATATTACTTCTTATGAGTTCTTCTTCAAGTATTACTTCTCACCAGTTCCAATTTTTTCCGGGTTCTGAGTTGTTAGACACTCAAGGACACCGATAAGTGAATCAATTCCGCACTCCGATTCAATAACTCTAAGTAATCTCCATTGCTTATGAGTTTATTAATTCTTCAAGTCATATCTAGCCTGATCGGCTATATCATTATCTTGCATCTATTTTACTGTGCTACCTGGTCCTTCTTCCCAAAGCACGATTTTGGCAATGAGCTAAGCTTATGCCGATCTTCCTCGGCATATCGTTTCGCCTTGATGAACTAGCTTGCTTTCAAGTTTGTATTGTACTAGTATTTTCAATAACCTTTCGCTCCATCATTCGTTTCACTTGATGTCATCACCGATCGATTACTTCTTAATGAAATCTCTTGACAAATGTGTCGTGATCATCATCAACAATGATTTGCCTTCTTCCAAGTTGTGAATCGAATTCCTGATGGGAAATACCATCCTTTCCCCTCGATGATTTGTATTAACATTGACAACCTTCTTGCATTCCCTCCAACACAAACTTGTTCTTGTTTTGTGTTATACCTTGAGTTCCTTGTTATCCGACTTATGATGTGCTCTATCTTGGAGTACTACCAACTTTGATGTCAAGAATGTCGTGCGAATTTCACCACCTCTTAAGAATTCTTGATACAGGTGATACTTCTTGCCATATCCGTTCATTCCTTGGTCCTTGTGTTGTTCCTAACCGGAAACCCAACAAGTGAAGTATGACGTGCGAATTCAAAACTTCTAGCAACCCTATTGCTTTGAAGTGAATGGTCGATAGTCTCATTCTCGGTCATTTGGTTATTGAATAACCATTATAACATTGATCGTGCTACTTAGTCCATTTTCCAGGTCACCATTATAACATTGATCATGCTACTTAGTCCATTTTCCAGGCGCACGTTCCATTCAATGTTTACTTATGGATGTTCTCCTCTGACATACTACGGTATGTCCAATGTTATCATCTTGTTCACTTGAATGTAGAAATCCATGCTTATGGGAATCTCGATGAATTGTTGCTGAGCCCGTCGGCCACATCCTCATCTTTTCCTTACTGAAAATGTAAGACTTATTCTATAAGTTCTTTCTGATGGATCCTTTGTGTACTCAAAGTCTGATCTTTACCTAATGACCATGTCGGTGCTATCTCGAAGCATGTCTGTGTTACTCCGAAGATCCACAAGAACATGGTAAGCGCAATGCTAAATGTTGTTGATCAACTATCCAACATCGTTGTGTGGGTACACATCGTAATTCTTCTTACCCCTTTTATCTATATGGTCATGACTTTGATCTCCTGACACGTATATCATGCCCTGCTTAACAAGGGCGATGATTTACTCCTATTCATTGTGTTTAAACACATTTTCCTTTCCATTTGTTTATTTAACATTTCTTTGATCTACATATAATCTAAGCAGTAATAATTTTCTGCTTATGTAAACACCTTGGTGTACAACTCTGTCAGTAAGACCCTGTTACTAATGTTGAAAACATTCCGGTAACCACCGATGGACGAGAACTTTGCCTATTGGCCCGCCTCGTTTCAACGAGCAGGAAAATGGTTCTCTTCATACCTCGCCTTAGTATCGATTTTGTTGCCGCATAACTGACATGCTATCCTCTGATATGCCTTGCTTACATGATCATGCAAGATGGCAGCACCCTCCTTTTTATTAACCCACATGGTGGGCCCATAACCCACAGTTCCACAGGATCAAAACCTGACTCCTGTACACCCCCTGTTTCGAAAGTTATTCCTCATGATTGGCTTCAGATGTAATTCACGAGCCACCTTCTAAGAGATGATCTATTCTGGTTTCAGCCGCAATACTTACTCCGTTGCTCTGAACCCCTTTCCCACTCTGTTTCAGGCAACGAACGATTGCCTATCGGCTTGAAACTTCTTATTGTACCTTCTTACCTTGCTCTCGATGTGTTTTATTAGTTCAACTCGAAAGATATTCATGTGTTCATTCAAGGGATAATCCCTAGATGATTACCCCTTATAGCACCCTATCGTAGTAAAGGTACCCCTTACCTATTTGTAAGTACGATGGAGTTTCTGAGGAAAGAAGGAGGACTTCATCACGATGCCCTGATGCAGCGAATTGAAGACATCAATGTTATGGATCAACCTCTTAGATGATAGCAACAAGAACAAGAAGATTCATAGAATTTCATAACCAATTCCTTTCCCCTTACTCCACCTCTTAAATCTCGGGACGAGATTTCTTGTAGTGGAGGAGATTTGTAACACCCCGGTAGTGAGCTACAGTAACCACACACTAAAGGTGCCAGGTCATCGCAATTAATCCTCTAAACCTCACTTCGATCCAAACCGAATTCAAATTCAAATTAAAATAAAGACAAGTTATTCTTTCTTCGATCGGTAAAACAAAAATGTTCACTGGGTTGCAAAAAGTCACCAATAATTTTTCTTAAAGAATTCAACGTTAATTTGGATATTTAAAATTCCCTTAACCTATTTTGAACTAGATGAAACAGCCCCAAAATAAATCCTTTCTATTTAAATAACCCTAAAATCTTTTGTGGCAGTGGACTAATATTGCACTTCTAATTATGGTGCAAGTATCATATTTTATAAAACTAAAATACTATTGAAAAAATAGAAAGCAGTAGTTAATGTAAATAAAACAGAATTTGAAAGATAAGAAAAGGCCTAAACCTAGTACTGACTGGGCCTTAGTGGCAGAGGAGGCCCAACCCACCTCCCCGCTCATCTCCTTCCTACTACAGGGAGGCAGAGGGGATCGTGGCAGGCCTCCCGCGGCCATGGCCGCGCCTGGCCATGCACCGGACATCCCTCGGCTCCCGTGGAGTATAAGACCTCGTCCCCGCGGCCTCCCTCCTAACCCTAGCCCATTTCGCGCCCCTTCCTTCCTCCACGCGTGCGCCCGAGCTGCCGTCGCAACGGAGTGCTGCACCGCCGTGGCCGCTGATATCCCCGTCGGCAAGGACTTCGCCAGGAGCTCTGCCCACCTCGTCTGCTTCGTCTTCAAGGACCAACTCGAGTGCTACTCCACTACACCGAGGGGATCGAGGCCTTCTTCAAGCTCGGTGCCGTCCTCGTCCTTCGTACGATCCATCGCTCCGGTCCGCCCCCGACCTCCCCGTCGCCTCCGTTAGAACCGTGGTGAGCCCTGCTTCATATTCCCCACATTTTCCTCTTCGATCCGTCGCCGTATCGTCGTCTCCTCGAGCTTCGTCCGCCATGGCCGGACCGCCGGGGCTTTACTCCGCGCGCGCCCTAGCTGTGCTCCCCTGTGACCCCCTGGACGTCTAGTGCTCGCCCCGGCCGTGTCCTAGCGCGCCATCGCGCGTCCGTGACGCGCTCTCCTCGCCGGCCGCTCGCCACGCTGGCCCGCGGCCGCTTCATTGATGCCGGCCATGGCCGCGCTCGCCTGCTGCTGCTACGTCGCCTCACCTGCCAGCACCACTGCCGCACGTAGCCGCCTCCATCCACCGGGGTTCCCCAGCGATAGCCGCCGCCGCTCCTAGCCGTGGCCGCCGAGCCACGCCGGCCGCTCCTGCGTCTGGGCCAAGCCC
>LR738715.1:33334292-33353750 GCA_902687465.1 Secale cereale | reverse complement strand
CCCCCGGCCGCGCCGCCACTACCTGCTCCCCTCGCTGCTCGCGCCTGTCGCCCCGCCGTCCCCGTGGAGCAGCCGAAGCTCCACCACCCTGCCCGCCGGTGCCTGGCCGCACCACGGCCCGCCGCAGCCGCCTTTGGCGCCTCGCCGACGCCCCGCCGACGCCTCCGCCGGCCCGCGCCGGGGCCTGGCGTTGCCGCGGCCGGGCAGGCGCCCGACGCCCACGCTTGCTCCGCCCCGTTTCGCCCGCCCCGTTAAGCCCCCTAGGGGCCACTGATGTTGGGGCCCCAGCCCCTGTTTTTTTAAAAAAAAGGTTTTAAAATAATAATAATAAAATCTCTTATTTACTAATTGGAGACACCGTTCTAGCGATCTCATTAATCCACATCATTAAAATTAATTGTACCGTTGGATTACGAAATTTACGGCCAGGATAAAAGGAAAAAGTTATGTAACAGGGATGGTCCCGTTACGTAAGAAAACCATCTTCCACGTCTACCGTTAGTTACAAAAATAAAGAAAAACTTCACACATAAAAACTCCAGGAGGGGTGAAAAAAATAGTCCATCCAATCTGATCAACGTGTTACTCATCTGCAGCCATCGGATGGAGTACCAGAGTTACCTGCAAAACAAAAGTACCAGAGTCCTCACGATATTATCCCACATGTATGCCCCTTTGCAAAACAGATCCAAAAAAGTACGTCTCCGCCGCTCTTCCGCCCAATTGGCCCGTCATCAAGCAATCCCTAGCGCCGCTCTTCCTGCTGTATCTCTCCAAGTCGTATTTTCATTTCGTCTTTGACTTCAGCGTTCCATCCATACTGCAAATCCATCTACAAGAACATGGCTCAACCCAGGTATTTCTCCCCTCCAACCTTTAGATCTTCTCCTATTCCAACTTATGCAATTCAGGATGGTTGATGGATCAGATGAGGATGTGTATCCACGATAATTTGAAGAGAGGAGGATAACAAACAGTACATGTGGTTGCCAAGTGGAGGAATTGCGTTGGATCGGTGGTGGCATGACACCCAATTCACACTCTAAATATAATTTGAGTTCATCTCCCAGCAATCCTGGCCTACCTCGCCGGTAAATAATCCAGCTTCCTGAATCCCGGTTTGTTGAGTTAATCACAGAATTACCACTACCCATCAAGAAAAATCGTCATTTTCCCATTTAATCTTGCAGCACCTCTTTTTATCAGATTATACATTAGCAGGAGGGGATGAGAACCAGCAGGGGTGGTCTAGAACGCCTAAGGTGGAGCCCTGCACAAGCATCCCTCTCATTATGATGATATTTGGTTCGGATCAGTGATAGGGCGAGCTTGGGAGCGCCCAACTCCTCCATCAATCCGTGCTATTAAGGCTATCTCCTTGATGCTCCTGTAGATCCTGTTTGGCTACTATATACAATCTAGGATCAATAGATCAAGTAGGCCGAATCATGTTTAGGCTCTGTTTGATATTTTGAGGGTCTGCTCATATGCTTTTAATAGGAATCAGCTTCATGCAGATAGGTAGAAATAAGTTTGTGATCAATCAAAGATAATGAAAACATTTACTAATAAATATACGACTGTGGATCCTGTGAATTACTTTGATTGGAAGTCATATCAATCTCATCTAATTAGAAACTAACTTTGGAGGCATTTGTATTCTTAGTATCTTTGAATCTCTTACCTTCTTTACGTACTGAATTAGCAAAATTTTAATGTTCAGGAGATGATGTGGCGCTGCAAACAACTCATCATAGTAGTTAGCAACTCATTGTATACTGTCAGTTATGCACTTATTCTTCCCCTCATATATAATACTACTACTATTTCGGGGAAAGACATCACGCTTCTCTCTCTTTCTGTTGACATGAATGCTGAGATTTTATATTAGTGTTCAGGATTACATGGTGTGATTATCTTCAGCAAAAGATATTTATATCATTGGTAGATCAATGACAACGTACAAGGACTTCATTGACGAGAGCTACTCATGGGCGGGCGTGTTTCAGTGTGCAGCTAGAACCATTCAGGCAACAAAAGGAACACAATGTCATCATGTAGTGTATACTGGAGTAGTGCATAGTTATATTTGATTATTACGTTCAAGACGCAACCGAGGCAATGGCAATGTAGTCTCGGCTAATTTTGAATTATTTAGTTTTTTTCTGCACAATATTTTGTACAGATGTGTATGTGCAAGGCCGTCCACGAGGCTGTGCGACGGCTCAGGGCCCCAAAATTGCAGGGGCCCCGATCGAAGGAATAAACCACGAAACCGTCCGGTTCATACGCTCGCTGGCTGGCTTTTTGACTGGTTCGCTTGATCATATTCAGTTTACGGTGAGGACGATGAGGCCGCTATTCAGTTTCATTTGAACCAACAGGGCCGAGTCGGCCTAGCACCGATCCAAGATCCAAATAGAAAAACATGGCAGGCTAGTTACGCTACTGGCCCAACTCCTTAGGGGAGCGTGCGTGTGTCCACCACTTCACGAGCGATCTATCGCTCCGGAACGACTTCATGAGAAACAACAGGGAGGCGCTGCCTGCCTGCTACTTCGACGAGGAGATGAGCCGCCGATAGATAGCGGGCATGGAGTCCAGCCATCGCCGCCTGCTTCCCAACAGCAGTAGCCACAACTGACATCCCCCAATATTTTCCAAGGTAAGCCGGAAGAAAAATAGATGAACGGAAAATTAGTTAGGGTTATTTCTTTCTGGTACAAATTGCTCTCTTTCTGACTCTTTTGATATTTTCACGTCGTATCTAATGCAATCCCTAGTAATACAACAGTACTACTCCCTCCGTCCGGAAATACTTGTCGGACAAATAGATGTATCTAGATGTATTTTAGTTATAGATACATCTATTTTTATTCATTTCTGCGACAA
This sequence comes from Secale cereale, assembly GCA_902687465.1. NCBI lineage: Eukaryota > Viridiplantae > Streptophyta > Magnoliopsida > Poales > Poaceae > Secale > Secale cereale. Next base: position 33,350,858 of record LR738715.1, on the reverse strand, counting down.
GTATTTTGGGACGGAGGGAGTACTAGATTAGGCATGTACCCATAATTTAATTTCTAATTCTAATACTAATTCGTCATTGTGTGCTCGCCTCCTACACTACTAAGATATTTCTTTCCAATATAAAGATTTTTGTTTCAACAATTACTAGACGGATGATACTTTTTTGTGAACATGTGGTAAATTTACTGTTTGGTAGAACCCTAGATTGGATGTTTTTCTGCAAAAAAAGTACTACATTACTCTTTATAGCATTACAATATATGATATATTTTGTACAAAATAACACATATTGAAAGCTATATAATTAAGTGAAAATATGTTTAGTTATATAATTTTTCCTATATTTTTGGGGCCCCTTTCCCATTTCGCACCCGGGCCCTGAATTTCTGAAGACGGCCCTGTGTATGTGCACGGTATAACTGATTGGTCTGAACTGACAACCTCTTTAAATCAGCCAGAAATTTGTATACACACTAAGAAAGAAAAATAATTAGCCATCCTTATGAATGATCCCTGAAAAAGTTATCATATTTGCCTGAGTACATATGTACGCCATATATCCAATATTTGTATAGTCAAGTCTTAGGTTATTGGCATATATAATAAATTCAAGGCATATATCAAACACTATGGAAACAAAGGGCAATATACCAAAGAGAAACATGGGACATTAATTTTAGTGCCATTCGGCTTCAGTATTGAGAGAAATAAAGTTAGGATAACTATTCATTCACAAAGTTCTTTGTGGAAGTAGTTGGTTGTGTAGTGGACGTAAAGCAAATGTCTTTCTATGATAAGGGAATCACATATATTACCAATAGGACAATGTGCATGTGTTCGTTCTCAACAACCAAAAGATGAAAGGAGATGATTGTCCTCTCATCATGATATAATTATACATCTTTGTATGGATGGAGGTAAAACTTATCCAACAACGTTGTGCCTCATAAAATATGTTTTCATGAAGAAGTATAGAAAACATCAGATGAGAACTGCTTGCATTCTTGCAAACTTCTAGAGCCAAAGAAAGTGTTTAATTTCATCGGACCTCACAATTTGTTACAATTAAACATTGATTCCTATATATATTTTAAAATTTTAAGACACAGAAGTTCGAAGGAAATAGCACATCAAACGAACTTCACATTTGCAACTATGTTGCTCGCCAATACTTCTTCATATTAATGTGAACTGTATATCATGAGAATTATGAGACATGAGATGTCCAAAAAAAATATAATTCATGCAAATCAGTTAGTCACAACTTGATCAAACAATGGTAATCCCTCTTTCTCTGAGATCACTAAACAAACATATGACATGTTTAAAATATTATCATAGTTGTCCTAAAATTGTACTTATTATAATGACATAAATATAAAATATTAAATATTCACCAGGCCGTGCGGGTACACGGGTTGATGACTAGTACTAGGGGAGTAGCTTCCCTCAAGGACAGCCTGCCAGTTACCGATCGGACGGCCAAAGATGATTAAAGCACGTGATCCAACAGAGGAAAAGGCACATGGCCTGAGAAGACTCGAAACTGGTTCAGTTTTACTGTCCTTAATTTAAAAGTTTAATTAATTAATTAACATATTAATTAACTTAATTAAATTAGGTTAATTAACTTAACTTAATTAACCTGTCTGACTAATCTAGGTTAATTAGCTTTAGTCTATGACCGTGGTCCCCACTGCTCCTTTTGACCAGTCAACCAGTCAACGTTGACTGTTGACCCTGCTGACGTCAGCATGGCGTCATGCTGATGCTATAAGTCCTTTTCAATTAATAATAATTTCAGAATATTGCTAAAACTTCAGAAAATCTTATAAATTAATCCGTAACTCGGACAAAAAAGTTTTATACATGAAAGTTGCTCAGAACGACGAGACGAATCCGAATACACAGTCCGTTCGTCTGCCACACGTCCCTATCATAGCAAACATGCAGCTGTCCCCCTTCGGTTCGCCTGTCCGAAAATGCCTAACTCCGGGGAAACATTCCCGGATGTTACCCCCCCCCCTTCGCCCGTATTGCCTAGTACCGCGTTAGAGCACCCTAACACTGCGTGTTGACGTGTCGTGCTTCTTTGACGCCTCTGTATGCTTTGTATTTATTGTTTCTTCCCCCTCTTCTCTCCGATAGACACCGGGACTCAGACCGCTGTCGGTGCCACTGTGATCGACTGCGTCGACGACTACCTCTCCTTCTTGCCAGAGCAACCAGGCAAGCCAACCCCCCTTGATCATTTCGACATCAGCCACTCTCTTCTCTCTTATGCTTGCATTAGAACTGCTACTGCTTTTTGTATGATCCTATTCTGATGCGTAGCCTGTTGTTGATACCTACTTTCGTACCTTACATGTTTATACTAAACTGCTTAGTATAGGCTCGTTAGAGATCCACCAGTGACCCCCCACATTGTCCCGACTGCCCCGCTGGATTATCAAAAGACCCAATCAAAGGGATCGAGGACCAGGCCCCGGCATCGCACATCACTTTCCCCTTAGTTGCTCGACAATACTGGGTTACTATCGAGTGCCGAGGGTGACACCTCAGTAGCACTTCTGATGTTAACCTTGTAGATTAGTTCATCGGTTATGTTCATCGAGGGTGATTCCTCTATCTCCACTCCCGATAAAGACACTGTCGTGCAACTCCTCAAGAGAGGACCTCGAGGGTGACTCCTCTTTCGTTCACCTTGACGATAAACATCAGGAGGAATTCCATCGAGGGTGATTTCCTCAGGTTTTCCCTTTGGTGTTAGCCACACAGTTACTATGGTTACTATGACTTAACAACTGTTACTTGGAAAGGCGGGTTGACCCTAAGGGGTACCTGCGAGTGATGTGGAGACGGGTTGACCTAGAGGGTACCCGAGAGTTGAATACGAGGCGTGGTCGGGCATTCTTAGCCCTTGCCGCAAGTCCTCGAGACGGGTCGACGGGGTCACATCTATCGTGAGTCTCTGCTCGTTACCGCGTTCCCAAGACACTAAACGGTTTGGATATTTGATCCAAGGGGCCTCTGGCCAAATAGCGCTAACCATCACGTGGGCATAGTATGGGCGTTCTACATCGTATGCATCAGTCGAAGCTTAACTGACGTCATTGCGACTGAGCGGCGTGCGCCGGGTTGGACTGGTTAAGCACCTACCTTTTTAGGGAGGTAGCTAGGTCTGCTCACCGACCGCCCACGCAACGTGCAGGAGTCCCCAGGGCGATTGGCCCATGACCCCTGGGGGCATAGGGTTTGGTCCGGCGTGCATGACCTCTCTATTAAGCCTGGGTCGGGTTGCGGCGTATTGTTTGGCCGAGGGTGGGCATGACCTGATGGTGTGTCCGACCGGAGTTAAGCAAGCGTGGTGGGTAAGTTGGTGCACCCTTGCAGGGAAGAAAACATCTATCAATAGCCTGTCCTTCGGTAACGGACACTTGGAGTTGTATCCCGATCGATACAACTAGAACTGGATACTGAGACATGATGGATGTGTCGCTCCGGGATTGCTTCCTCGTAGGGAGTCGAGGAAGGATCTCTGGGCGTTATTGCTACAACATGCTTAATAATTATAATATGTTATTCTGTACTCTCTTCTATTGCTGCAAGATCGCTGGTTTCCAGAAGATTCTAGTCTTCGATAGGACTAGCTTCTCCCCCTCTTATTCTGGCATTCTGCAGCTTAGTCCAGAGATACTGCCCCTTTTCATTGATACCGATGCATACGTAGTGTAGATCCTTGCTTGCGAGTACTTTGGATGAGTACTCACGGTTGCTTTGCTCCCCCTTTTCCCCCCTTCTTTCTTCTTTCTGGTTGATGCAACCAGATGGTGGAGTCCAGGAGCCAGATGCCAACCTTGACGACTGCTACTACCCCAACGGAGCCTACTACTACGTGGAGACATCTTACGACCAGGAGTAGTTAGGAGGTCCCAGGAAGGAGGCCTTGCCTTTTCGATCGTGTTGTTTTTGTGCTAGCCTTCTTAAGGCAAACTTGTTTAACTTATGTCTGTACTCAGATATTATTGCTTCCGCTGACACTTGTGTATTCGAGCTTATGTATTCGAGCCCTCGAGGCCCCTGGCTTGTAATATAATACTTGTATTATTTTATTTGTGTCTAGAGTTGTGTTGTGATATCTTCCAGTGAGTCTCTGATCTTGGTCGTACACATTTGCGTGCATGATTAGTGTACGGTCAAATCGGGGGCGTCACAATATGTGCATATAAAATAAATAAAGTTCCATAAAGAACATTACATTGCATACCTCGAAGCCTGTTAGTAGGCTGTTGAAGGCTTCATTCAGTCCGCCTTTGACGGACTGAATCTTCTTCATCACCGCACCCATTATGGTGCGGTTCTCCCTCCATGACGGAAACACTTTGTAGTGCTCCCTCCAGAGGGTCCGACGCCTCCGGATTGAGACCAGGCGTCGTAGGCATAGTTGTATCCTCCCCCTCCTTGGGGGTCTGGTCTTCGGACTCTGGAGCCGCACTAGGCTCCGGATCAGTATTCGGCGGGGCCCTGGATTGTTTGGGCCCCCCCGTCTTCGGTCTCCATGGGGCTGTTTCCCCATGGTCAGCAGCAGCCGAGGTGTTACCCTCGGTCACCTTATCACCTGCCCCACCCCCATCTCCTTGAGTAGGAGACACACGCTGGGAGGACTCTTTGGTGTCCCCGCGGGCAACGGGTGATGGAGGTCGGACCGGCGGGTTACTCTCCGTCTCTCCAGATGGCAGAGAGTTCCCCTCCGATAAGGAGGCGTTGGGGTGTGCTCGGGGAGGGTTGTAGGTCAGCGGGTGAGAAATACTTAAAAAGCATTAATATGCTGAATAAACAAAGTGCAGTAATTAACATATCCGAACAACTTACATTTCGGCTAGGGGCTTCTCCCTAGGCTTCACCACAAAGTTGTGTTCGGATATTGAGTCCGAACGGGCGGGGAGGTTTAGCCTCCTCCGAGATGCGGCCTTGCCTGCGTTAGCAGGGGCCGCCCTCTTCCTGCCCTTGCCCTGGGCGGGGGATTCTTCTTCTTCATCATCCTCCTCCTCTTCGGAGGAGAGGATGTTGATATCCTCGGACTTCACGTCCGTAGGGCGGGGGCCGCTCTTGGCCTCCTTGCCCTTCTTCTTGAACTTCTTGTCCGGCGCCTTGTACGGCGCCGGAACCAGCATCACCAATAGTTGATGCATGTCTGGGTCTTCCAACAAAGGGGCTAGACACTTGATCCAAACTGCCTTCTTCGTCCAGCTCTGTATATCACGTAAAAACTCCAATTCCTATTATCGGTAAAATAAGGATGGAATATATGTTCGGCGGAGTTTTTGATTACCTCTGGTGCGGTAAATGCAGTGTTATAGCCTGAGTCCTCAGTTTCCTCTGGCCACTCCTTCTGGCTCTTGAAGAGGTGTTTCCAGATCTCTTCGTGTGTGGAGCCGTATAGATGCTTCAAGGGCCGGGCTCCTTCCGGACCGAACTCCCAAAGGGAGGAGTCCCGGCGTTGGCAAGGAAGGACAAGTCGGGCCAGCATTACCTGAACCACAGTTGTGAGTTGGTAGCCTTTGGTGATCATGCCGGACACACGACCTTGGAGTGCCGCCACCGCAATATGAGACCCCCAGTTCGTACTCTTATCGGTCCAGGAGGTTAGCCTCTCCGAGGGTCCAGATCTGAAAGCAGGCGCCACCGCCCATTGGGCGTCGCGGGGCTCGGTTATATAGAACCACTCGTTCTGCCGAACCTTGTTCGTCTCCATGAACAACCCATTTGGCCAGGTTGCATTCGAGAGCTTGCTTATCATAGTGCCCCTGCACTCCGCATGTTGCCCGTCCACCACCTTCGGCTTCACATTGAAGGTCTTCAGCCATAGGCTGAAGTGCGGGGGAACGCGGAGGAAAGCTTCGCACACCACTTTGAAAGCAGAGATGTGAAGGATTGAATTCGGTGCTAGATCATGGAAATCCATCCCGTAGAAAAACAGTAGACCCCGTACGAAGGGGTGAAGAGGGAAGCCCCCTAACGAAGTATGAGAGGAACACGACTCTCTCACCTGCCTCCGGGATGGGAATCACCTGATCCTGGGCGGGGACTCAGTGCGCGATGTTGGCGGCAAGGTAGCCCGCGCTCCGGAGATCCTCCATGGTCTTCTCAGTAACCGTGGAGGCCTCCCACTTGCCTCTGGCACCGCATCTAGCCATTGTTGGGGAAGGAAATGATTGTTGAAGAACTGAGAGCTGCGGGCACAAGAAATGAGGATGCTAGGTCTAGGAAGATTGGAGAGCTTAGGCTTAAGGAAGGCGTGGGGCTGATGGAAGGGATTGATATCCTTTTATAACGCTGTGAATACAGAACGTCCCCCCCCCCCACTTTAGCCATAAACCTCATCGGTCCCCAAAGCGGTCATGCGTAATGCGTGGTTTGGATGCTCATGTCACATTGAGAAGGATCCCATAATAAGCGGGCACGATATCTGTTCTGATAAGACGTGTCAGTGGGGTTACACCTCGAAACGTGAAACAAGGACCAAGTAAAATGATTCGATATGTTACGCTTCACCAAAAAGTTGTCAGTAAAGACACACTATTCATTTTCTTTTGATGCCTTTCCCTCAAGGCTAAGGGTTGTACTAACCATGCAGAGCCGGACACAATACACTCTTTGCAGAAGATAGTGCTTCGATATGTTCGAAAGAAGGAACCCGCCTTGAAATGCCGAAGACAATACGGAAGCCGAACTCATCGTCATCGAAGACAGGTTCAGGGGCTACTCAGGGAGTCCTGGATTGAGGGATCCTCATGTGGCCGGATAACTCGTTGTGGGACGGACTAGTAGGCCGTGAAGATCATCGCTGAAGATCGTCTCTCATATCCAGATAGGACTCCTATGTGCGTATAATGCCAGGTTTTAGGTTCGGGTGTAATCTCTCCTTCCTCTGCAAGATGGTATAAAAGATTCTTGATGACCCACAAGTGTAGGGGATCTATCGTAGTCCTTTCGATAAGTAAGAGTGTCGAACCCAACGAGGAGCAGAATGAAATGATAGGCAATTTTCAGTAAGGTATTTTCTGCAAGCACTGAAATTATCGGTAACAGATAGTTTTATGATAAGGTAATTGGTAGCAAGTGACAAATAGTAAAAGTAAATAAGGTGCATCAAGATGGCCCAATCCTTTTTGTAGCAAAGGACAAGCCGGGACAAACTCTTATATGAAGGAAAACGCTCCCGAGGACACATGGGAATTATCGTCAAGCTAGTTTTCATCACGTTCATCTGATTCGCGTTCGGTACTTTGATAATTTGGTATGTGAGAGGACCGGTGCTTGGGTGATTGATACGTCCAAAACGTATCTATAATTTCTGCTTGCTCCATGTCACTTTTGGGTGATATTGCTATGATATTCATACACTTCCATACACTTTTGATCATATTTGGACTAACTTACTAATCCAGTGCACCCCAGTGCCAGTTTCTGTTTTCGGCTGTTTTTGTATTTCAGGTTTTCATGTTTTGAGAACTGCCCAGAAAAATCCAGAAAAATTCTATAAAAAATCAGCGATACGGAAACAACACTGCGTCCGAAGGGCAACCTGGGGGGGGGCACAGGGGCTCCAGGCGCCCTGTGGGCGCGCCCCCCCTGGCCGCGCCGGGGGGGCACCTCGGCCCCCCGAGGACCCCCCGGTGCCCTACTTTGGCATGTATTTAAAGGACTCTCCAAAACCCTCGAAATAGGACTTCTTTTCGCAATCCCATCTCTGTTCCGCCGCCGCCGCCGCTTCCAAGATCGGGAGCACCAGGAGAACTCTTCCCGGCACCCTGCCGGAGGGGAGGATCACCACCGGGAGCTTCTCCACCACCATGGACGCCTCCCGGATGACTCATGAGTAGTCTCCCTTGGACCATGAGTCCATGACCAGTAGCCATGTGATGTTCTCCTCCCGTTCTTGTGCTTCACTAATTAGTCCTCGTGAGCTGCCCCACATGATCGAGGCACCTATGTAATCCTTATGCTGTTGCTATGTTGAGTTTGCTGGGATCCGATGGATTATGAGATTATGTTCAGATTGATCTTGAGTAATATATTTGATTCACCTCTTTTATATTTTAGTTCATAAGTAATTCTTGCATGTTCTCCGTTGTTATTTATTGCTTTGGCCGAGTAATAGGTAGTGACTCCAAGAGGGAATGTTATGCTCGATTGTGGGTTCATGCCCCTCGATGACTAGCTTGAGTGACAGAAACATGAGTCTAGGGGATGTGTTGTTGCCACAAGGGGGAAAACAACGGTGCTTGTGCCCGCGGGTGCAAGGATTGTTTACTTTACGCAAAGTTCTTTTAATGCAGTTGTATGTTGCATTGAGTTTACACTATGGGTGGGACTCGCAACTTAATACCAGCGAGATGTTCTGGATAGATATCTCAAGGTGGATGATTAGTAGTAGATATTGATGGATTTCGGTCTACTTACTTTGGCGTACCGCCCATGCTTTGAACCTCAACCTTTCTTGCAATGTAATCATCATTGGTTTGCGTTCGTGGTCCTGTCACTTGCCCAGCTGTAATTTGTTACCTCACATAGCTGTTTTATCGTCTTTTGGGAGAGAGACATCACTAGTGAACATCACGAGACTCCGGTCCATATTACCATCATTGATCACATCCACTATTTACTTTTCGCTATTTTATTTACTATTGCAAAACACTATCTATCACTACTATCATATTGCTTTTAACCCTTTGTGAACTACAAGGCCGGAGAGATTGACAACCTCTCTGTACTCGTTGGGAGCAAAGTTATTTGTATCTGTGTGCAGGTCCACGTTGATTGCTAATTGCGCCGTTAGCAGTTGACACCTACCTGTTGAACCTAGGAGTCTCTGGGGATTCGATCCTTGGCATCTTTGCTAGGGGAAAACACTTCTACTTACTGCATGTTACACCTTCCACTTGGGGTAACCAATGAGGGGTTCGAGGCCCATCAAGGAGTATTTTCTGGCGCCATTGCCGGGGACTCCACTCTTCAGGATAGGGGAGTTGCATGCTATCTTTTACCTTTGCTTTTTAGTCTTGTTAGTTTACTTTTCATTTTTTGCTTTAGTTCCTTTTATCAAAAATCACAAAAAAATTATTTACCTTCCTGTTAGTAGTCCTACCTGTTTAGTTAAACATGTTAGGATTTGGTGCTTTGAGGGAATCAGAAGTTCTAGATTTCCATCAAAGGGATGGAGAAAATATGAATAAGGCATGGGACAGAATTTCTGATGCACATAGAAGAATTATGCCTTGGATACCTATAAAAATTATGCTTAGAAATTTTTACCATGGTCTTTTTAAATGGTGTAAACACTCCCTTGACATTATAGCTGAGGGAGATTTTCTAGAATGTGATGAAGCTAGAGCTCTTGAAATTATACATGGTCTATCTAGTTAATTTGTTTATGATCATAATTTTGATACTGTCATAGATAGACTTGCTACTATTGAAAAGAGAATGGATGCTCTAGACTTAATGAAGGTAGAGAAACCTAAACCCAATAAAAGAGACATTTTGGAAATAGACGATGATTGGGAGCCTTTTGTTAGGATTAGCATCTCTAATCAAGACTTCCTTGCTTATTGTGATATTGGATCTATGGTTTCTACTATGCCAAAAATTGTTCATGATTCTTTAAAATTTAACATAGATAGATTACCATCTTATCATGAACATACTAATGGAGATATTTCTGAAATCCAAGGAAAAATAAAAGACGTGCCAGTTAAATTCCTTAAAGGGATTGCAATGATTGATTTCTTCATCATCGAGCCAAACCAAGGAAATATAGTGCTTGGAAGGGACTTCCTCCGAGCAGTTAAAGGCTTCATTGATATAGGTAAGGGACAAATCCGCTTACGCGGGAAGGCAAAAGGTGTGTACCCCTTTCCTAGAAGGAACAAGAATGAACTTGTTGAGGAATCATTTGAACCAATTTATAACTCCGATTATTATGATGAATATTGATTCCTCTATGCATTATGCCTAACTTAAAGGCATAAAAGAAAGCGCTTTTGGGAGGCAGCCCACATGAATAAATTTTTTGCTTTTGTTGTATCTTGATTTTGTTTACTGCTGTAGCATCATCATTGTATCTTTGCTTTTCATATTTGTGCCAAGTATAGCCTCTGATTGCTAGAAAGTTCAAAAGTTGTGAGGTGCTGACCAGGAAACATATTCTGTCCTTGGATAGAAAAATTCGTATAAAATCACCAGATCATCTTTTTGGTCTGAATTTTTTCGAAAGCGTTCTCTATATAATTGTATTTCGTGCGTAAGTTCTGAGTTTTTTGATTTGAGTTGCAGAAGTATCCCGAACAGGTCAATTACTGCCTGCTGTTCTGTTTTTCACAGATTCTGTCCTGTTTTGCCTTACCTTCACTTTGCAAATTAAGAACTTGCTTTTTCTTTGCAAAAACCTATTGGCAATCTTGAGAAACAGTAGAACTTCAAGAATATCCTTATTTCCAGCAAGGTATAATTATTTTATTAAGGGTACTAACCTCGCTAATCAGATTATGATGAGTTGTGTATGAAGGGAGTTTTCAAGTGTGTGAGGGAAGATGATAAAAAAATTCAGGAGTGTCAAGCGCTCAAGCTTGGGGATGCCCCCGTGCACCCCCAAGAAATATTCAAGGAGACTCAAGCGTCTAAGCTTGGGGATGCCCCCCGTGCATCCCCTTCTCCATCAACATTATCAGTTCGTCTTTCGTTCCACTATATTTTTATCACTTCATGTGTTATGTGCTATGCTTGGAGCGTCTTGCTTTTAGTTTTCTTTTTAGTTTTTCATAACGAGTCGGAACCCAGCATTCCTTTATGTGGGAGAGAAACACGCTCCACCTCTACCTAGAACATTACATAGAATTTTCATGTCTATCTATGCTGTGTGTGGTCTTTATCTTTTAATAGCTACTATCGTGCTCTGCTCTTAGTATTCATGCTTATCTTTTCAAGAGCTTTTATTTAGTTGGTTGCTTGAACTCTCTTTAATTACCATGCTCACCTTATTAAGAGAGTTTGCTTCCGTTGCATGGGTTAATGTGTCTATGATAAAGATGCTACTTTCATGATGGTGCTTAGTAGTTCAAGTTTTCTTATGGTTAATCTCAAATAGCTGGGGGGTTCCCAAAGTGTTATTGGAGTACCAACTTGGTTTGTTTGCCTATGATGTGGTATGGTTTAGTAATATCTTCCTTCAAGAATTTATTTTGATTGACTTGGCGTATGCTCACGCATATTCAAGACTGTAAAGAAAGTCTGTCAAGCCTTGATGATCTTTTTGTTTCTGAGTAGCGATATAACTACCATGCCTGATTCAATATTGCTTTGTCGCTCTGCATGATTATGACCGTCATTGCACTCTTAGTTGGTCGCTCCCAGTCTTTTGCTAACCTCCACCTGCACTAAGCAAATTAACCATGCAATACATAGCTCATGGGAAAGTAGCCTAAAAAACTATTGTGGTAAAGAATATGTTGCCTATGTATCTTATTTCTTATGAGTTGCTTGCTGAGCGGTAACCATGTTTCTGGGGACGCCATCAACTGTCACACTTTTGTTGAATATCATGTGAGTTGCTATGCATGTTCGTCTTGTCTGAAGTAAGGGTGATTTACCGTGGGTTGAATTAATAAGCATATTGTTAGAGAAGAACATTGGGCCGCCAACCAAAGCCATGCATCATGGTGGAAGTTTTAGCTTGGACCTTAATCCTCAATCTCTTATGAGAATATGCTTATGCATTAAAGAGGAGTCCATCATCTATTTTCTATGTTGTCTCGGTATGGATGTCCTCAAGTTGAGATCTATCAAAAACAAGAAATCAAATGCGATCTATCTCCTTGGACCTTTGTACAGGTGGCATAGAGGTACCCCTTTGTGACACTTGGTTAAAACATATGCAATGCAATGATAACCCATGGGGATCCGAGCTAATTAGGACAAGGAGCGAGCACTATTAGTATTCGATGCATGAGGCTTGCAACTTATAGGATGTTTTATGCATGACACATATAAAGTACTACTACCGTTGACACAATTGCTTCCATGTTTCAAAATAAAAAGCTCTAGCACTTCAAGCACCAACTACTGAGAGCATGATTGTCATTCTGAGTGTAATGCGCATTGTCCCAAAGTAGCATTGTCTTTTGCATGATTGTGATATCGTTTATTCTGAAATGATTGTATCTAGTCATCACTTAAACCTTGAAGGTGCCCCTCCACTTATGTTTTGCATCACTAAAGGGGGCAAGCTAGATATCACTTTATCATATTTGCACATCATGTTCTTGCAAATCTTTTTGATGTTTCAGTTTCATGTTGTAAAACTTTCAGTCATTTGTGATTTTCTCTTGAGACAACTTAATTACTTTAGAATCATTGTCTGAGTAAGCTTTTGTCATATGACTATGAGAAAGTCCTATATGGTTAATAGCATGTCACCACAGAAATTATTCTTGTTATCATTTACCTACTCGAGGACGAGCAGGAATTAAGCTTGGGGATGTTGATACGTCCAAAACGTATCTATAATTTATGCTTGCTCCATGTCACTTTTGGGCGATATTGCTATGATATTCATACACTTCCATACACTTTTGATCATATTTGGACTAACTTACTAATCCAGTAAACCCCAGTGCCAGTTTCGTTTTTCGGCTGTTTTTGTATTTCAGGTTTTCACGTTTCGAGAACTGCCCAGAAAAATCCAGAAAAATTATATAAAAAATCAGCGATACGGAAACAACACTGCGTCCGAAGGGCAACCTGGGGGGGGGGGCACAGGGGCTGCAGGCGCCCTGTGGGCGCCCCCCCCCCTAGGCCGCGCCGGGGGGGCGCCTCGGCCCCCCGAGGACCCCCCCGGTGCCCTACTTTGTCATATATTTAAAGGACTCTCCGAAACCCTCGAAACATGACTTCTTTTCGCGATCCCATCTCTGTTCCGCCGCCGCCGCCGCTTCCAAGATCGGGAGCACCAGGAGAACTCTTCCCGGCACCCTGCCGGAGGGGAGGATCACCACCGGGAGCTTCTCCACCACCATGGACGCCTCCCGGATGACTCGTGAGTAGTCTCCCTTGGACCATGAGTCCATGACCAGTAGCTATGTGATGTTCTCCTCCCGTTCTTGTGCTTCACTAATTAGTCCTTGTGAGCTGCCCTACATGATCGAGGCACCTATGTAATCCTTATGCTGTTGCTATGTTGAGTTTGCTGGGATCCGATGGATTATGAGATTATGTTCAGATTGATCTTGAGTAATATATTTGATTCACCTCTTTTATATTTTAGTTCATAAGTAATTCTTGCATGTTCTTCGTTGTTATTTATTGCTTTGGCCGAGTAATAGGTAGTGACTCCAAGAGGGAACGTTATGCTCGATTGTGGGTTCATGCCCCTCGATGACTAGCTTGAGTGACAGAAACATGAGTCTAGGGGATGTGCTGTTGCCACAAGGGGGAAAACAACGGTGCTTGTGCCCGTGGGTGCAAGGATTGTTTACTTTACGCAAAGTTCTTTTAATGCAGTTGTCTGTTGCATTCAGTTTACACTATGGGTGGGACTCGCAACTTAATACCAGCGAGATGTTCTAGATAGATATCTCAAGGTGGATGATTAGTAGTAGATATTGATGGATTTCGGTCTACTTACTTTGGCGTACCGCCCATGCTTTGAACCTCAACCTTTCTTGCAATGTAATCAGCATTGGTTTGCGTTCGTGGTCCTGTCAATTGCCCAGCTGTAATTTGTTACCTCACATAGCTGTTTTATCGTCTTTTGGGAGAGAGACATCACTAGTGAACATCATGAGACTCCGGTCCATATTACCATCATTGATCACATCCACTATTTACTTTTCGCTATTTTATTTACTATTGCAAAACACTATCTATCACTACTATCATATTGCTTTTAACCCTTTGTGAACTACAAGGCCGGAGAGATTGACAACCTCTCTGTACTCGTTGGGAGCAAAGTTATTTGTATCTGTGTGCAGGTCCACGTTGATTGCTAATTGCGCCGTTAGCAGTTGACACCTACCTGTTGAACCTAGGAGTCTCTGGGGATTCGATCCTTGGCATCTTTGCTAGGGGAAAACACTTCTACTTACTGCATCTTACACCTTCCACTTGGGGTAACCAACGAGGGGTTCGAGGCCCATCAGTTATTAGGCAAATGGTAAAACCAAAGTTGGGCCTTGCTGGAGGAGTTTTATTCAAAGCGAACAGTCAAGGGGGTCCAATAACCCCCAGCCGTGTTTGGAACGCAAACTCCAGGAACATAACACCGATTTATCGGTTCTTAAGGCGGCATGAGTGGAACAAAACACCGATCAAAAGGCCAAGCCTTCCGCCCATTGCCAAGTATATATATGTGCATTAAATTAACTAATAGATATTGTGATATTCCAAAATCCATGATCCGACATGGAGCAATCTTCATCTTCACCTGCAACTAACTATTCTATAAGAGAGGCTGGGCAAGCGGTAACATAGCCATACAACGTCTTGCTGGGATGGTGTCAAAGGTTAGAGGGTGTTTCATGGCAACAATGAGAGGCTGGCACAAATAGATAGGCAACACGACATATAGTGATAGCATCGAGACAACTAGAGTATCAATTATAGTGATGAGATCCAAGGTGACGGTCATCTTGCCTGAGATCCCGCAAGGAAGAAGAACGAGTCCATGAAGAAGACTAAGCCACAAAGACGATCCAAGTGTAGCCGAACGAATCATCACGATCGAATGAAACAAGAACTAACGAGAAGAAGCAAACAACATGGTAAACACACCACACATAAACAAGATAAGATGCTCTACCAAGTAAGATGCATCACAAGGCTACATGATGCAAAAACCTGGCAAGAGATGAAGCACACAACATCAACACACCAAGCAAGTTTCAATGAGGCTGGAAACAACAAATAACAATTCCGGTAAGTCCTCACATGCAAATTTCGAAATTGGTCCAGATCATAACAAACCTTATGTTAGAGTTGTCAAACAACAAGTAAACATGCACCATTACGATCTACACGAAATTCTAGTCAAGTTAGGTATAAAGTTCATTTAATTCGGAGCTACGACCTAGAAGATATGAGCAAAACAAGTTACACATGGCATTGATGCAAAATGCATTCAAACATCAAGCACAACACTCAAAACATGGATACAACATGACATGATGCATATACATGCAAAACCAAGCAAGTTTCATATAGAGCATGCTCAAAACGGAGCAACGGTTCAACACATACACACGAAACAAGTTTAAAGGATAGACTGTCCAGAACAGCAACTAGGCATATCACAAGCATCAAAACAACAAGCTACAAGTACAATATAGACATAAGCATGGCATGAACTCAAAGTACAGATATCATGCTTCCAATATCAACAAGTATCAGGTCCATATGCATCAAGAATAAACCAACAAGATCAAGGAAACAAGCAAACTTTATATCACAGATTATGACTTAGTGGAAAACAGGGCATATACATGAGCAGAGTTAATATGTTGACATGTTGAAGGCAAGAAATAATTAAGCTACAGCACAAGAACATGGCAAGAAAAATCATGGCATGCTGGAACACAACATGGAGCTGAAGGAACAAAAGATGGCATATATATGGGAACAACATATTCATGGCATTCATCAAAACAAGAAGCCAACATGATATAGCAGATTCTCAGACTTTATGAAAATCTGGGAAGGCAACAACAACATCATGAGGCTGATTTGGAGGCATATAACAACAAGCATATCAATTATAATAAGCATGCAAAGGTCATGAACATGTAATAGGCATTGCATACACCAAATAACTCCATTGACACAACTCCATAAAATGCATAGATTGAATACAAAAGCTTTGCCAAATTGAACATGATGTTGATAGACTGACAGATATATTATCAAGCAACTTGAGAGCAAGAAAGAGACATGCTACATCAACTAATAATTGCAAACAAGGGCATGGATGGTTAGAGCATAACATGGACGTCAAGGCATGGTCACTAGACATACCAAATCATGCATGGATTGGACTGTAGTATCAAGCAAACATGGCATCACAATATAACAGTTTCAGACTTAGTAGTTTTCAACAAGTCTCAGAAAACAACAAACAACGAGTAGGTCACTTTGCAAGCTTGTTCCACTCACCACAAGTCATATCATTAAAAATGGATAGCACCATAGCAAAGATGACATGACATAGCTCCTAAAACATGTTGACATGATGCTGAAACAAAAATCACACATAAAGATTTGAAAAAGACAAAACAACAAGTTATAACAGTTTTCAGCACTTAACATCACTTAGCACTTTTACAACAGAGATTAAGGCATCAAGATGAACAGTAACATGCATGGGAACTACACCATCATCTAGATCATCAAGAGACGAACATTTCTACATATCATATGCTACATTTGGATCAACGTGCACAAACTTATGTCATGACAAAGAAGGTAACATGTTGTTAACAACTCAGGGACTTGGTCAAATTTCAGGGGGGGGGGGGG
>LR738715.1:33251899-33322205 GCA_902687465.1 Secale cereale | reverse complement strand
GGGGGGGGGGGGGCCACCAGGGCTCCAGGCGCCCTGGCGGCGCGCCCCCCCTGGGCCGCGCCGGGGGGGGCGCCTGGGCCCCCCGAGCCCCGTCTGGTGCCCCCCTTTGGCATATATTTAGAGCGTCGTTCGAAACCCTCGGGACGGGAACTCTTTTTGGCGATCTCATCTCTGTTCCGCCGCCGCCGCTGCTTCCAAGATCGGGAGCACCAGGAGAACTCTTCCCGGCACCCTGCCGGAGGGGAGGATCATCATCGGGAGCCTCTCCACCACCATGGACGCCTCCCGGATGAGTTGTGAGTAGTCTCCCTTGGACCATGAGTCCATGACCAGTAGCTATGTGATGTTCTCCTCCCGTTCTTGTGCTTCACTAATTAGTCCTCGTGAGCTGCCCTACATGATCGAGGCACATAGGTAATCCTTATGCTGTTGCTATGATGAGTTTGCTGGGATCTGATGGATTATGGGATTATGTTCAGATTGTGATTGAGTAATATATTTGATCTACCTCTTTATATTTATGTTCATAAGTAATTCTTGCATGTTCTCCGTTGTTATTTATTGCTTTGGCCAAGTAGTAGGTAGTGACTCCAAGAGGGAACGTTATGCTCGATTGTGGGTTCATGCCCCTCGATGACTAGCTTGAGTGACAGAAACATGAGTCTAGGGGATGTGTTGTTGCCACAAGGGGGAAAACAACGGTGCTTGTGCCCGCGGGTGCAAGGATTGTTTACTTTACGCAAAGTTCTTTTAATGTAGTTGTCTGTTGCTTTGAGTTTACACTATGGGTGGGACTCGCAACTTAATACCAGCGAGATGTTCTGGATAGATATCTCAAGGTGGATGATTAGTAGTAGATATTGACGGATTTCGGTCTACTTACTTTGGGGTACCGCCCATGCTTTGAACCTCAACCTTTCTTGCAATGTAGTCAGCATTGGTTTGCGTTCGTGGTCCTGTCAATTGCCCAGCTGTAATTCGTTTACCTCACATAGCTATTTTATCGTCTTTTGGGAGAGAGACATCACTTGTGAAGATCATGAGACTCCGGTCCATATTACCATCATTGATCACATCCGCTATTTACTTTTCGCTTTTACTTACTATTGCAAACATTATCTATCACTACTATCATTTGCGTTTAATCCTTTGTGAACTACAAGGCCGGAGGGATTGACAACCTCTCTGTACTCGTTGGGAGCAAAGTTATTTGTATCTGTGTGCAGGTCCACGTTGATTGCTAATATCTGGCGCCGTTAGCAGTTGACACCTACTTGTTGAACCTAGGAGTCTCTGGGGATTCGATCCTTGGCATCTTTGCTAAGGGAAAAACTTGCACAACACTGCATCTCACACCTTCCACTTGGGGTAACCAACGAGGGGTTAGAGGCCCATCAATGAGTTTTTCTGGCGCCGTTGCCGGGGACTCCACTCTTCAGGATAGGGGAGTTGCATGCTATCTTTTACCTTTGCTTTTTAGTCTTGTTAGTTTACCTTTCATTTTTTGCTTTAGTATCCTTTATCAAAAATTACAAAAAATTTATTTTGCCTTCCTGTTAGTAGTCCTATCTGTTTAGCTAAACATGTTAGGATATGGTGCTTTGAGGGACTTAGAAGTTCTAGATTTCCATCAAAGGAATGGAGAAAATATGAAGAAGGCATGGGACAGAATTTGTCATGCACATAGGAGAATTATGCCTTGGGTACCTATAAAAATTGTGCTTAGGAACTTTTACCAGGGTCTTTTTAAATGGTGTAAACACTCTCTTGATATTATTGCCGAGGGAGATTTCCTAGAGTGTGATGAAGCTAGAGCTCTTGAAATTATACATGGTCTATCTAGTTACTTTGTTTATGATCATAATTTTGATATTGTCATAGATAGACTTGCTACTATTGAAAAGAGAATGGATGCTCTAGACTTAATGAAGGTAGAGAAACCCAAACCCAATAAGAGAGATATTTTGGAAATAGATAATGACTGGGAGCCTCTTGTTAGGATTAGCATCTCTAATGAAGACTTCCTTGCTTATTGTGATATTGGATCTATGGTTTCTACTATGCCAAAAACTGTTCATGATTCTTTAAAATTTAACATGGATAGACTGCCATCTTATCATGAACACACTAATGGAGATATTTCTGAAATCCAGGGAAGAATAAAAGATGTGCCAGTTAAATTCCTTAAAGGGATTGCAATGGTTGATTTCTTCATCATGGAGCAAAACCAAGGAAATATAGTGCTTGGAAGAGACTTCCTCCGAGCGGTAATAGGCTTCATCGATATAGGTAAGGTACAAATCCGCTTACACGGGAAGGCAAAAGGTGTGTACCCCTTTCCTAGAAGGAACAAGAGTGAACTTGTTGAGGAACCATATGAATCAATTTATAACTCCGATTATTATGATGGTTATTGATTCCTCTATGCATTATGCCTAGCTTAAAGGCATAAAAGAAAGCGCTTTTGGGAGGCAGCCCACATGAATAAATTTTTATATTTTGCTTTTGTTGTGTCTTGAAGTTGTTTACTACAGTAGCATCATCATTGTATCTTTGCTTTTCATATTTGTGCCAAGTATAGCCTCTGATTGCTAGAAAGTTCAAAAGTTGTGAGGTGCTGTCCAGGAAACGGATTCTGTCCTTGGATAGAAAAATTCGTATAAAATCACCAGATCATCTTTTTGGTCTGAAATTTTCGACAGCGTTCTCTATATAATTGTCTTTCGTGCGTCTGTTCTGAGTTTTTTGATTTGAGTTGCAGAAGTACCCCGAACAAATCATTTACTACCTGCTGTTCTGTTTTTCACAGATTCTGTCCTGTTTTGCCTTTCCTTCATTTTGCAAACCAAGAGCTTGCTTTTTCTTTGCAAAAACCTTTTGGAAATCTTGAGAAACAGTAGAACTTCAAGAATATCTTTATTTCCAGCAAGGAATAATTATTTTATTAAGGGTACTAACCTCGCTAATCAGATTATGATGAGTTATGTATGAAGGGAGTTTTCAAGTGTGCGAGGGAAGATGATAAAAAGATTCAGGAGTGTCAAGCTCTCAAGCTTGGGGATGCCCCCGTGCACCCCCAAGAAATATTCAAGGAGACTCAAGCGTCTAAGCTTGGGGATGCCCCCGTGCATCCCCTTCTCCATCAACATTATCAGTTCGTCTTTCGTTCCGCTATATTTTTATCACTTCATGTGTTATGTGCTATGCTTGGAGCGTCTTGCTTTTAGTTTTCTTTTTAGTTTTTCATAACGAGTCGGAACTCAGCTTTCTTTATGTGGGAGAGAAACACGCTCCACTTCTACCTAGAACATAACATAGAATTTTCATGTCTATCTTTGTTGTGTGTGTTCTTTGTCTTTTAATAGCTACTATCATGCTCTGCTCTTAGTATTCATGCTTATCTTTTCAAAGAGCTTTTGTTTAGTTGGTTGCTTGAACTCTCTTTAATTATCATGCTCACCTTATTAAGAGAGTTTGCTTCCGTTGCATTGGTTAATATGTCTATGATAAAGATGCTACGTGCATAATGGCGCTTAGTAGTTCAGGTTTTCTTATGGTTAATCTCAAATAGCTGGGGGATTCCCAATGTGTTATTGGAGTACCAACATGATTTGTTTGCCAATGATGTGGTATGGTTTAGTAATATCTTCCTTCGAGAATTTATTTTGATTGACTTGGCGTATGCTCACGCATATTTAAGACTGTAAAGAAAGTCTGTCAAGCCTTGATGATCTTTTATTTCTGAGTAGCGATATAACCACCATGCCTGATTCAATGTTGCTTTGTCGCTTTGCATGATTATGACCGTCATTGCTCTCTTAGTTGGTCGCTCCCAGTCTTTTGCTAACCTCCACCTGTACTAAGCGGACTAACTTTGCAATACATAGCTCATGGGAAAGTAGCTTAAAAACTATTGTGGTAAAGAATATGTTGCCTATGTATCTTATTTCTTATAAGTTGTTTGCTGAGCGGTAACCATGTTTCTGGGGACGCCATCAACTATTACACTTTTGTTGAATATCATGTGAGTTGCTATGCATGTTCGTCTTGTCTGAAGTATGGGTGATTTGCCATGGGTTGAATGGTTGAGTATGCATATTGTTAGAGAAGAACATTGGGCCGCCAACCAAAGCCATGTATCATGGTGGAAGTTTTAGCTTGGACATTAATCCTCAATCTCTTATGAGAATATGCTTATGCATTAAAGAGGAGTCCATTGTCTATTTTCTATGTTGTCCCGGTATGGATGTCCTCAAGTTGAGATCTATCAAAAACGAGAAATCAAATGCGATTTATCTCCTTGGACCTTTGTACAGGTGGCATAGAGGTACCCCTTTGTGACACTTGGTTGAAACATATGTAATGCAATGACAATCCATGGAAATCCGAGCTAATTAGGACAAGGTGCGAGCACTATTGGTATTCGATGCATGAGGCTTGCAACTTATAGGATGTCTTATGCATGACACATATGAAGTACTACTACCGTTGACAAAATTGCTTCTATGTTTTCAAAATAAAAAGCTCTAGCACATGACCATTCTTTTACTTTTATGTTGAGTCTCCACCTTCTTTTAAAGCACCAACTACTGAGAGCATGATTGTCATTCTAAGTGTAACGTGCATTGTTCCAAAGTAGCATTGTCTTTTGCATGATTGTGATATCGTTTATTTTGAAATCATTGTATCTAGTCATCACTTAAACCTTGAAGGTGCCCCTGAATTTATGTTTTGCTTCACTAAAGGGGGCAAGCTAGATATCACTTTATCATATTTGCACATCATGTTCATTGCAAATCTATTTGATGCTTCAATGTCATGTTGTAAAACTTTCAGTCATTTGTGATTTTCTCATGAGGCAACTTAATTACTATAGAATCACTGTGTCAGTAAGCTTTTATCATATGACTATGAAAAAGTCCTATATGGTTAATAGCATGTCACCACAGAAATTATTCTTGTTATCATTTACCTACTCGAGGACGAGCAGGAATTAAGCTTGGGGATGTTGATACGTCCAAAACGTATCTATAATTTCTGCCTGCTCCATGCCACTTTTGGGTGATATTGCTATGATATTTATACACTTCCATACACTTTTGATCATATTTGGACTAACTTACTAATCCAGTGCACCCTAGTGCCAGTTTCTGTTTTCGGCTGTTTTTGTATTTCAGGTTTTCACATTACGAGAACTGCCAGGAAAAATCCAGAAAAATTATATAAAAAATCAGCGTTCCAGAACCTACCTTGCGCCCGAAGGACAGCCGGGGGGGCCACCAGGGCTCCAGGCGCCCTGGCGGCGCGCCCCCCCTAGGCCGCGCCGGGGGGGGCGCCTGGGCCCCCCGAGCCCCGTCTGGTGCCCCCCTTTGGCATATATTTAGAGCATCCTTCGAAACCCTCGGGACAGGAACTCTTTTTCGCGATCTCATCTCTGTTCCGCCGCCGCCACCGCTTCCAAGATCAGGACCACCAGGAGAACTCTTCCCGGCACCCTGCCGGAGGGGAGGATCATCATCGGGAGCCTCTCCACCACCATGGACGCCTCCCGGATGAGTTGTGAGTAGTCTCCCTTGGACCATGAGTCCATGACCAGTAGCTATGTGATGTTCTCCTCCCGTTCTTGTGCTTCACTAATTAGTCCTTGCGAGCTGCCCTACATGATCGAGGCACATATGTAATCCTTATGCTGTTGCTATGATGAGTTTGCTGGGATCCGATGGATTATGAGATTATGTTCAGATTGTGATTGAGTAATATATTTGATCTACCTATTTATATTTATGTTCATAAGTAATTCTTGCATGTTCTCCGTTGTTATTTATTGCTTTGGCCAAGTAGTAGGTAGTGACTCCAAGAGGGAACGTTATGCTCGATTGTGGGTTCATGCCCCTCGATGACTAGCTTGAGTGACAGAAACATGTGTCTAGGGGATGTGCTATTGCCACAAGGGGGAAAACAACGGTGCTTGTGCCCGCGGGTGCAAGGATTGTTTACTTTACGCAAAGTTCTTTTAATGCAGTTGTCTGTTGCTTTGAGTTTACACTATGGGTGGGACTTGCAACTTAATACCAGCGAGATGTTCTGGATAGATATCTCAAGGTGGATGATTAGTAGTATATATTGATGGATTTCGGTCTACTTACTTTGGCGTACCACCCATGCTTTGAACCTCAACCTTTCTTGCAATGTAGTCAGCATTGGTTTGCGTTCGTGGTCCTGTCAATTGCCCAGCTTTAATTCGTTTACCTCACATAGCTGTTTTATCGTCTTTTGGGAGAGAGACATCACTAGTGAACATCATGAGACTCCGGTCCATATTACCATCATTGATCGCATCCGCTATTTACTTTTCGCTTTTACTTACTATTGGAAACATTATCTATCACTACTATCATTTGCGTTTAATCCTCTGTGAACTACAAGGCCGGAGGGATTGACAACCTCTCTGTACTCGTTGGGAGCAAAGTTATATGTATCTGTGTGCAGGTCCACGTTGATTGCTAATATCTGGCGCCGTTAGCAGTTGACACCTACTTGTTGAACCTAGGAGTCTCTGGGGATTCGATCCTTGGCATCTTTGCTAAGGGAAAAACTTCCACAACATTGCATCTCACACATTCCACTTGGGGTAACCAACGAGGGGTTAGAGGCCCATCATGAATCCAGGTCCTATTTGGATAGTTGTGCTGGTTGTGTTTTCAGGAAAAGAACATCGGACGATGCAGAGGATTTGATGGGCAGGATTGCCAAAAACCATGAAGATTGGTCCGTCCCTGAACCACCTCCACCACCAAAGAAGAGGGGCATGTTTGTTCTAAGCCCCGAAGATATGCGAGAAGCAAAGAAGTCTATTAAAGAGAAGGGTATTAAAGCTGAAGACGTGAAGAATCTACCCCCTATTGAGAAGCTGTGTGAGCCTACCACTCACCCTCCTATGGTAGAGGTACACTCTCTTTTAGATTTCAAAGCAAGTGACATCCCTCATGGTAAGCCTCCTGATCAATGTTTAGATGAGTTTGATAATTTTATTATGAAACAAAATCATTTTAATGAGAGGATACAAAGTCAATTGCATGATAATTCCCTTGCTATCAAAAGTTTGCTTGATGTCCTAGGTAGAACAGTTAATGATGTTCAATGTCTTGTGAAACATTTTCATATGGTTCAAACTCAGCTTGAACAAATTTCTAATGTGCAAAAAGATTTGCTTGCTAACAATGCCAAACAAGATGATTTGCAGGCCTTCGGGATTAAGACCCGAGGAGGAACTAGCACTCAAGATCCTCTCTATCCAGAGGGGCATCCGAGGAGAATCGAGCAAGATTCTCAAATTCAGGAAGAAGAAATTGTTGGCTCTCCAAAAAAGAAGAAGAAGAAACATAAGGAGGCTAACAATTCCAGTGATCCTATTATAGATGAAGAGCCAGCTGTTGATCCCAACAATGTGTCTATCTCCGATGCTGAGACTGAAGACGGTGCCGAACCTGAAGGTAAGGATAATGAGAAGAATGATCCGCCTGAAGTTCGAGAAGAAGAAGCACCTGACAAACGTAAGAGGTACACTAAAGAAGACTTCATCGCAAGAAAATATGGGAAGGAAAGAGAACCATGGATACAGAAACCCATGCCCTTTCCAGGTAAGTCCATCAAATCTAAAGAAGAAGAGCATTACAATAAGTTTTGTGAGTGGATTAAACCTCTTTTTCTTCAGATCCCTTTGACTGATGCTATTAAGTTACCTCCCTATTCAAAATACATGAAAGATATTGTCACTAATAAAAGAAAAGTTCCTAATGAAGCAATATCTACTATGCTTACTAACTACTCTTTCAGTGGCAAAATTCCTGAGAAGCTCGATGATCCAGGTATACCCACCATTCCTTGCTCCATAAAGAATAATTATTCCAAAACTGCTTTATGTGATCTTGGAGCAGGAGTGAGTGTTATGCCTCTCTCTCTTTACAAGAGGCTTTGTTTAGAGAAACTAATTCCTACAGATATCTCTCTTCAGATGGCTGACAAGTCAACCGCCGTTCCGATAGGCATTTGTGAGGATGTTCCAGTAGAAGTTGCTAATTGTTTGATTCTTACTGATTTTGTTGTGCTTGACATGCCCGAGGATGGGAGCATGTCCATTATTCTTGGTGGACCTTTTCTTAACACCACAGGTGCTATCATTGATTGCAATAAAGGGAAGGTTACCTTCAATGTCAATGATAATGAACACACGGTGTATTTTCCAAAGAAGACCGACAGGAGACATGGCCTCAACTCTATAGAAAATATCGAGACCGTAAAGATTGGAGAATGGGACTGTCCACTATATGTGCATCACAAATACAAAACTATTATGGTGGGGACAATGTCCATCAAAGTAAAGGTTCAGTGATTACTTCGTAAGAGGTGAGACTTTTTGCTCTATATATCGCCTGTTTGTTGGTAAGACTTGATCAACCTTACTAGTAAACATGTTTTATATAGATGAAAAGTTGAGCTTTTTATGTTTTCATTTGTTTTAGTTTTTGTTCTCCTTGCTGTACCAAGTGTTTATGTTTTGAAGCTTCACAATACTAATCACTGCCTTAAGTTTTCAGAAAGTTATTCAGCTTTTTGAACTTCGAAAAAAGTTCAACAGTGAACTTTTTAGAAAAATTCCAGAAAAATAAAAATAAAAATTTCCATGTCGGGAGTGACCCAGAGGTACCTGGGGCCAGCCAGGGGGACCCACCAGTGGCCCAGGCAGCCAGCTGGCGCGGCCTGCCCCCTGGCCGCGCCCACAGGGCGCCTGGGGCCCACAAGGCCCCCCTCCAGGTAAGTCTTCTTCCTCCCTCTCTCTTTCTTTCCAAAAACATGAGTTCTCCACTTGTTCTTGTGTTCTTGCTGCTCTTGGAGGCGATTCTTCGATCTCTCTCTATAGCCCATCATTTGAGCTGAGATTTTGAACAAATACTCCCTGGTATGTGACTCCTCCACCCCTCCAATTAGATTTCTGATTGGTGGCTTCATTTGTGAGTATTTAGTAGTTCTTGGTGCTGTATAGATGAGCTTGCATGCATGTGTAGAAAGTTATTTTCCAAGTTTTGATGCAAGTTTATGCCTTGGGCAAGTGAGTTGAGTAGTTTGCCTTAACCCACCTTGTTTTAATCCTTGTTTTTGTAATTTGTCAAAAATTTCAGAAATGAGTTTGTTAGGAAGGGCAATGGGGTGGCTTGAGAAGAGGAGGCCCACGCACTCCGATCGAGTTACTAGAGCTGCAGCTTCACCCTCGACTGCTAGGGTGAGCTACAATGAAGATCATGTGCCCCTGGAGTTGTTGGAAGACACAAGTCCAGCAAGTGCTATGACGTTTCCATGTGATGAATTCCTTGAAGCTGTGGGAATCAAGGATGAGTTTTACAATCTTTGTGCTAATGCAGGTCTGACACGGCTCGTCACGTGTCGTGTTACTCAGTATCAAAAACTCACCTCCAGTTTCATTAACAGTTTTAGATATAATCCTGATTCAGGTGCTATTGAGTTTAAAATTTACAATGATCTTATCACCATGACTATGGGAAAGTTTTGTGAAATAATAGGTGTGCCGAACTTTGGGAGGACGGCTAAGATGACCTCTCAGCCCTCCGAGCTGAAAACCGTCTTTAACTCTCTCTGCAGCATGGGTACGAGGGATATTCATCGGTCAAAGATCTCCAGCATCTTATTCCCTCACCTCAGGTATTTTGCATATTATGTTGCTAGAGGGGTGCTAGCTCGTGATAACACGAGCAACACTTCTGCGCCGGATATTGCTATCCTGGCAGCCGCCCTCTCAGGGAGGTCTGATTATAATCTGGGTGCCTTAATTGCTCGACGCCTTGCTATGAACGGTAACAAGGGAGACTTATATGGTGGCGTTTATGCCACACTTATCTTAGAACATCTTGGAGGCACCCCACACCCTGATGATAATCCTTTTACTTATTTAAGCTTTGATCTTGCTGCTATGAAAAGGCATAAGTTTGTTACCATGACTTCTGAGCTTGATAATCTTGTTTATATCTTGCGTTTTGGAACTACCGCGGAACGCGAGATCCGTCTACATGCACCTCTTTTGTTTGATTTTTCTCACAGGAACGGATGGTCCTTTGATGTTATCCAGTTCGATGAGTTCATGGCCCAGCATCAATTTCATAACCCCATGGAGGGGGTTGTGGCCGACGAGGAGGAGCACGGTGAGTTACCACCTTTTCAAGAAGAAACCGACACCGAGTTTGGTGAAGGGTCTTCCTCTGCTTGGCGTACAGACCCTTCCTCGTGGGAGACTCCGAGGAGTTCGGTGTACGCGCCAGCATCCTTCTACGACCCTTGGACTCACCACCATACCCCCGGAGCAGGAGGCTCCTGGGGGCAGTAGCTGCTACCAACTTAGGCCAAAAGCCTAAGCTTGGGGGAGTACGTGCCCCTCTCACTTTTCCATTGTATTATCCGTTTTATTCGCTTAGATCTTTTCGAGGTTTTTGCCCGTTCTTCTTTATTATTTCTTTCTTTGCAAAAACAACAAAAATATTTTCTCTTTCTTTTGCTTTCGTTCAACCTTTGAAATAATCCAAAAAGATTTCCTTTTTCTCTTTAGTTTGCTTTGTTTTCAGAGTTCAGCTCGAGTCCATGATGGCATTTAATTATATTTCCTACGTTCGATCGTGCAAGTGACGAGGCAGTAATGACGAAGATCGACTGAAGGGAAGCAACAAGGAAGACCGGTATGAACTCTTCTTGTTTCTACTTTTGTACATATGCCTGTACTTATGATCTAGAGACCAGCTTGTAGCGACATAGTGCTATGTTTACAATGCTCTTCCAGTGGTTCATGCTTTCCTTGTGGCTAGTCTCGAATAGCTAGAGTATATAATGTGTTATTGAAATGATTTACATGCATTGCACTGCTCATAGTCTAGTATACTAAGGTGGTATTTCCCTTTGGAGAATTTTTGGATTGACTTGGCACATGTTTACACATGATTAAGATTAAAAAGTCTGCTCTGCCTTGATGATCTTTGAGTTTTAGAATAGTTATATCACTTCCATGCCCGATTCAATGTTGCTTTGTCGCTCTGCATGATTATGACCGTTATTGCTCTCTAGTTGGTCGCTTCCCAGTCTTTTGCTAACCTCCACCTGTACTAAGCGGACTGACTGCTTGTGCATCCAAAATCCTTAAAACCCGTTATGCCATATGAGTCCACCATACCTTCCTATACATGGTATTTACCTGCCATTCCTAACGAAGACTTTCGTGTACCATCTCGAAATTAATCAAAAGCATTTCTCTTTTTGTGCCTCTGTTTTAGCTCATGAGGAAGTAGTAGTTAATTCATGATCTTTTTAGGTTGGACAAGTTTCACCCCGGGATTGCATGTCTAATGTGCAAACCCCTAATACGAGAAGGAACTGGCATAGAGTGCGCCCGGCTCATAAAAGATAATACAACAGACAAACCCTCCTTCACGCTTTGTTCATGAGAAATCAGAAAACTTTGGCAGTGATAAACAAAGGAGATTAAGAGGATGTGATCGTCCTCATGCGGGAGCCGTTCCTCGAAACTTGTCCAGCTCAAGAAGTGACTGAGTTATCTGCTAGCATTCGTTGATGAAATATGCACCTCTAAAAAACTTTTTTTACCTCTGTTTTTAAAAACCAAGAGCTCTGGTACATGTTTAGTTTTTGTTTCCGACCACGGGTTTTCAACCTCGCCATCAAAAGCCACGGTTTGAGAGTCTCCACCTTCTTTCTTCAAAGCACAAACTAGGAGAGCATAATTGTCATTCTGAGTGTAATGTGCATTGTCCCAAAGTATTACATTGTCTTCTGCATGCTTGTGATATTATTTATTCTGAAATTCTTAGTTCTAGTCTCCTTTAAAACTCTGAAGGAGTTTCTGCATTTATGTTTTGCTTCACTCATGGAGGCTAGCGAGATACCACCCTAATATGCTCAAGCTATGTCCAATGTAATCTTGTCTTGTTTTTCAGTAGTATATTATTTACTTTTAGGTATTTGTGATTGATCACTTGAAAGAAGGATTGCTCCGTGCATTGTCCTCATAGCATTGTTTCAATACTTGCTAGACTCTTTTCGTAGTACATGCTTATATACATCTAATGAAGCAAAAGAGTTTGTCAAAGTTTTCTTTGTCGCGTCCAGTTCGTTGAACTGAATTACTTGAGGACAAGCAATATGCTAAGCTTGGGGGAGTTGATACGTCTCAAACGTATCTACTTTTCCAAACAGTTTTGATATTGTTTTGACCTCATTCTTGCATGATTTGAACTAAACTAACCCGGACTGACGCTGTTTTCAGCAGAGCCGCCTGTATGGTTTTATTGTGTGCAGGAAAACGTATTTTTAGGTATCTCAGAAAATTCCACGAAAAATCACAGAAAATCCACGCACCCGAAGAAACCTGGTGCCAGAAGAGGGGCCAGAGGGGGGCTCCAGGCGCCCTAGTGGCGCGGCCCACCCCCTGGCCGCGCCGGGAGGCCGCCTGGGCGGGCCCCACCTCCCCTGGTGCCCTACTTTGACCCGTATTTTAGCTCGTGACGGAAAAATCCTAGATCAGAAGTTATTTTCCCAGTTTTCATCGCGGAGCCGCCGCCACCCTCTGTTCTTCTTCGGGAAGGCTAATCTGGAGGCTGATTTGGCCTCCGGAGAGGGGAGATCGTCGCAATCGTCATCATCATCACCACTCCATCCTCCCTCCATGACTTCTCCTTCCATGTGTGAGTAATCCCCTACTGTAGGCGAAGGGGGTGGTAGGGATTGGATGAGTTAGATCATGTAATAGTTTATCAGATCGTTGGGGGCATGTTGCCTATCATCTACTATGGTGTTTATCATCTTTGCTTCAACTCGTTATTCTTAATGCTTGTCACTTAGGGCCCGAGTGCCATGATTTCAGATCTGAACCATATGTGTTTGCATGAATATATTTGTGTTCTTGATCCTATCTATGAGTTGTTAGCACCTATTACGGTTCGGAACCGGCGATCCCAAAAGTGACAGCTTGGGACACCAAAGGGGATGATCCGTAGTTTGAGGATTACATGTATCCATTGAGTTTATTGCTTTGTTCCGGTGCTCTTTGACAGGAGCACCTTAATCTCCATAAGTTCCTTTTGGCCCCGTTCGTAGCGGGATGGTAGGACAAAAGATGTTGTGCAAGTTCTTATTGCAAGCACGTACAACTACCTACGGGATACATGCCTAATGTTTGATATTTGCCTAGATGATCATTACTTTTCCGTGTGCCTTGCCCCAAGTTGGAATCATGATATATCGCATCCATGCAGCGCCCAACCATCCGTCTCCCTAGCCTACAGTGTTTTAAATCCTGCTGGTTACTCGTTGCTACTTTTGCTATTTACCTTTGCTATTTACTTTTGTTGTTTACTTTTACTATCACTATCATCACTATCATATCACTGTTACCACTTATCTTTTGTTGCAAGTAAGTATATTTCAGGTGCGGTTGAATTGACAACTCAACTGTCAAAGCTTATAAATACTCTTTGGCTCCCCGTGTGTCGAATCAATAAATTGGGTTATTCTTACCCGCGAAGACTATCTCGATCCCTTACGGTTGAGGGTTATCAGGTGCCCTATTTAACGTGAATGTAGCTATCTCTAATGCATAACCCCAAAAGCGATAGTGGTAGATCGGTAACAGACATCATCGATCGCACCATATCTAATAAAGTACGGTTATGACATTCGGACACACCATTACACTGTGGTGTTCCAGGTGGCGTGTGTAGTGAAACTATTTCACATTGTTTTTACTGAAGGCCAAACTCGCTAACTCAAATATTTTACCTCTACGATCATATCGTAGAAACTCTTATTTTCTTATTACGATGATTCTCCACTTCACTCTGAAATTCTTTAAACTTTTCAAATGTTTCAGACTTGTGCTTCATTAGGTAGATATACCCATATCTGCTCAAATCATCAGTGAAGGTCAGAAAATAACGATACCTGCCGCGAGCTTCAACACTCATTGGTCCGCATCAATATGTATGATTTCCAACAACTCTGTTGCTCGCTCCACAGTTCCGGAGAACGGAGTTTTAGTCATCTTGCACATGAGGCATGGTTCGGAAGCACCAAGTGATTCATAATCAAGTGATTCCAAAATTCCATCACTATGGAGTTTCTTCATGCGCTTTACACCAATATGACCTAAACGGCAGTGCCACAAATAAGTTGCACTATCGTTATTAACCTTGCATCTTTTGGCTTCAATATTATGAATATGTGTATCACACAATCGAGATCCAACAAACCATTTTCATTGGGTGTATGACCATAGAAGGTTTTATTCATGTAAATAGAACACCAATTATTCTCTAACTTACATGAATAACCGTATTGCAAAAAACATGATCAAATCATATTCATGCTCAACACAAACACAAAATAACACTTATTTAGTTTCAACACTAATCCCGAAAGTATAGGGAGTGTGTGATGATGATCATATCTATCTTGGAACTACTTCCAATACACATCGTCACTTCATCCTTTAACTAGTTTCTGTTCATTACGCAACTCCCATTTTGAGTTACTACTCTTTAGCAACTGAACCAGTATCAAATACCGAGGGGTTGCTATGAACACTAATAAAATACACATCAATAATCTGTATATCAAATATACCTTTGTTCACTTTGCCATCCTTCTTATCCGCCAAATATCTAGGGCAGTTCCACTTCCAGTGACCATTTCATTTGCTGTAGAAGCACTTAGTTTCAGGCTTGAGTTTAGCTTTGGGTTTCTTCATGGGAGTGACAACTTGCTTGTCATTCTTTTTGAAGTTCCCCTTCTATCCCTTTGCCCTTTACTTGAAACAAGTGGTCTTATTAACCAGCAACACTTGATGCTCTTTCTTGATTTCTACCTTCGCCGATTTCAGCATCGCGAAGAGCTCGGGAATTACTTTCGTCATCCCTTGCATATTATAGTTCATCACGAAGTTCTACTAACTTGGTGATAGTGACTAGAGAACTTTGTCAATTACTATCTTATCTGGAAGAATAACTCCCACTTGATTCAAGTAATTGTAGTACCCAGACAATCTGAGCACATGCTCACTGGTTGAGCTATTCTCCTCCATCTTGTAGGCAAAGTACTGTCAGAGGTCTTATACCTCTCGACACGGGCATGAGTATGAAATACTAATTTCAACTCTTGGAACATCTCATATGCTCCGTGGCGTTCAAAACGTTTTTGAAGTCCCGGTTCTAAGCCGTAAAGCATGGTGCACTTAAACTATCAAGTAGTCATCATACCGACCTTTTGTTAAAACGTTCATAACGTCTGCATCTGCTCTTGCAATAGGTCTGTCACCTAGCGGTGCATCAAGGACATAATTCTTCAGTGCAGCAATGAGGATAATCCTCAGATCACGGACCTAGTCCGCATCATTGCTAATAACATCTTTCAACTTAGTTTTCTCTAGGAACATATAAAAAAACGGGGAGCAACATCGCGAGCTATTGATCTACAACATAGATATGCTAATATTACCAGGACTAAGTTCATGATAAATTAAAGTTCAATTAATAATATTACTTAAGAACTCCCACTTAGATAGACATCCCTCTAGTCATCTAAATGATAACGTGATCCAAATCAACTAAACCATGTCCGATCATCACGTGAGATGGAGTAGTTTCAATGGTGAACATCTTATGTTGATCATATCTACTATATGATTCACGCTCAACCTTTCGGTTTCCAGTGTTCCGAGGCCATACCTGCATATGCTAGGCTCGTCAAGTTTAACCCGAGTATTCTGCGTGTGCAAAACTGGCTTACACCCGTTGTATTTGAACGTAGAGCCTATCACACCCGATCATCACGTGGTGTCTCAGCACGAAGAACTTTCGCAATGGTGCATACTCAGGGAGAACACTTATACCTTGGAATTTAGTAAGGGATCATCTTATAATGCTACCGTCGTACTAAGCAAAATAAGAAGCATAATAAGATAAACATCACATGCAATCAAAATATGTGACATGATATGGCCATCATCATCTTGTGCTTTTGATCTCCATCTCCAAAGCACCGTCATGATCACCTTTGTCACCGGCGCGATACCTTGATCTCCATCGTAGCATCATTGTCGTCTCGCCAACTATTGCTTCTACGACTATCGCTACCGCTTAGTGATAAAGTAAAGCAATTACATGGCGATTGCATTTCATACAATAAAGCGACAACCATATGGCTCCTGCCAGTTGCCGATAACTTTACAAAACATGATCATCTCATACAAAACCGTATATCTCATCATGTCTTGACCATATCACAACATGCCCTGCAAAAACAAGTTAGACGTCCGCTACTTTGTTGTTGCAAGTTTTACGTGGCTGCTACGGGCTTAGCAAGAACCGTTCTTACCTACGCATACAAAACCATAACGATGTTTCGTCGAGTATGTGCTGTTTTAACCTTCACAAGGACCGGGCGTAGCCACACTTGATTCGGTTAAAGTGAGAGAGACAGACACCCGCCAGTCACCTTTAAGCAACGAGTGCTCATAATGGTGAAACCAGTCTCGCGTAAGCGTACGCGTAATGTCGGTCCGGGCCGCTTCATCTCACAATACGGCCGAAGCAAAGTATGACATGTTGGTAAGCAGTATGAGTAGTATCGCCCACAACTCATTGTGTTCTACTCGTGCATATCATCTACGCATAGACCTGGCTCATGATGCCACTGTTGGGGAACGTAGTATTTTAAAATTTTCCTACGATCACGTAAGATCTATCTTCTAGATGCATAGCAACGAGGGGGAGAGTGTGTCTACGTACCCTCGTATACCGGGAGCGGAAGCGTCTAGTGACGCGGTTGATGTAGTCGAACTTCTTTGCGATCCAACCGATCAAGTACCGAACGTACGGCACCTCCGCGTTCAACACACGTTCATCTTGATGATGTCCCACGAGCTCTTGATCCAGTTGAGCTTCACGGGAGAGTTTCGTCAGCACGATGGCCTGGTGACGGATATGATGAAGTTACCGGCGCAGGGCTTCGCCTAAGCACTGCAACGGTATGACTGAGGTGTGTTTCTGTGGAGGGGGGCACCGCACACGGTTAGGAGAGATCAACTGATCAACTTGTGTGTCCTAGGGTGCCCCCCTGCCCCCGTATATAAAGGAGCAAGGGGAGGGGCCGACCAGCCCTTCTATGGCGCGCCAGGGAGGCAATCCTACTAGGAATAGGATTGCAATCCTATTCCTAGTAGGAGTCCACCAAGAAGGAAGAGGGGGAAAGGAAGGAGAGGGAGAGGTGGCGCCCCCCAATCCTAGTCCAACTAGGATTCCCTGGTGGGGCGCCGGCAAGCCTCTATGGGCTGCCTCTCTTCTTTCCTTAAGGCCCACTATGGACCATCCCCCTTCGCGGGGGGTTCCGGTAACCCCCTGAGGCAATCCTATTAAATCCGAAACTTTTCCGGAACACTTCCGGTGTCCGAATATAGTCATCCAATATATCAATCTTTATGTCTCGGACATTCTGAGACTCCTCGTCATGTCCGTGATCACATCCGGGACTCCGAACTACCTTCGGTACATCAAAACTCATAAACTCATAATACCGATCGTCATCAAACGTTAATCATGCGGACCCTACGGGTTCGAGAACTATGTAGACATGACCGAGACTCATCTCCGGTCAATAACCAATAGCGGAACCTGGATGCTCATATTGGTTCCTACATATTCTACGAAGATCTTTATCGGTCAAACCGCATAACAACATATGTTGTTCCTTTTGTCATCGATATGTTACTTGCCCGAGATTCGATCGTCGGTATCTCTATACCTAGTTCAATCTCGTTACCGGCAAGTCTCTTTACTCGTTCCGTAATACATCATCTCGTGACTAACTCATTAGTCATTTGCTTGCAAGGCTTATTATGATGTGCATTACCGAGAGGGCCCAGAGATACCTCTCCGACACCCGGAGTGACAAATCCTATTCTTGATCTTTGCCAATACCACGAACACCTTCGGAGACACCTGTAGAGCATCTTTATAATCACCCAGTTACGTTGTGACGTTTGATAGCACACAAGGTGTTCCTCCGGTATTCGGGAGTTGCATAATCTCATAGTCATAGGAACATGTATAAGTCATGAAGAAAGCAATATCAGTAAAACTAAACGATCATAATGCTAAGCTAACGGATGGGTCTTGTCCATCACATCATTCTCCTAATGATGTGATCTCATTAATCAAATGACAACTCATGTCTATGGCTAGGAAACATAACCATCTCTGATCAATGAGCTAGTCTAGTAGAGGCATACTAGGGACACTCTGTTTTCTCTATGTATTCACACATATATAAGTTTCCGGTTAATACAATTCTAGCATGAATAATAAACATTTATCATGATATAAGGAAATAAATAATAACTTTATTATTGCCTCTAGGGTATATTTCCTTCAACCTCATCACCACTTGGCCGCTCCGTGCATCGCCATCGGTTGGTCACCTCATCACCACTCGGCCGCCAAGCGAGTTACCATTGGTTGGTCTCCTCATCACCACTCGGCCGCCCCGCGCGTCGCCATCGGTTGGTCACATCATCACCACTCGGCCGCCCCGCGTGTCGCCAATCGGTTGGTCACCTCGTCACCACTCGGCCGCCCCGTGTGTCGCCACTTGGTTGGTCACCTCATCACCACTCGGCCGCCCCACACGTCGCCACTTGGTTGGTCACCTCATCACCACTCGGCTGCCCCACGCGCGCCACTCGGTAAGACACATCTACATCAATCGGCCGCCCAGCGCATCGTCATCGATCGAACACATCTTCACCACTCGGCCACTCGCGCGCCTTCAGACAGCTAAGTCGTTCTACGCTCGGTTGCTTATTTTCACATACTTGCTTAGTACTGGTTATGTGACTCCCAAGTCCAACTTCCATTTTTTTGCATACATCATTCACGAACACCATGTGTTCTTCGTTTTGAATTTGCGTCGGTCCTCCAGGGCTGCAACTCAGTCGAAACACTACACTTCCATTTTATTTGAGCTAGTATTCCAATGAGTTCAGTCGGATCCGTCGCTTCGACAAGTTCGAATGGATCCTTTGCTCTTTCAGACTCTTGCTGGTTAACCAGCAAGCCCCTTGCACTCCCAGCGGGTGTCTATGGGCGTTATTCACACAAATTATTTCAGCACACATCAAATTTCCTCGAGAAATTATTACGTTGGCTTGTGCTATTTTTCATACACAAGTTACGTCACAATTTGACGGCCCTATGCGCCTACGTCATCACAACTCAGACTCGGTCACCATATCGGTCTTAGCACACCACAACACTGGCCTTGTCTCTCTGTTGACTTCAAGCACATCCGACCGACCCCTCAGAGGAATCCTCTTCATCATATCAATAATATAGACCTCGTCAAGCATGAGACTGATAAGTCCCTGTTATAATTAAACTTCACACTTCACTCCTTTGCGAGTTTGCCTCTTTCGAGCATCACTCGAAAGCTTCTCCTCATCTTTACCCGAGTCCGACTCGATGAATTGCAAATCATCCTTTCAAAACTATATTTCTCGTATTCCGACATGTCCGTTCTCAAAGCATGTAGTACACTCGGGGGCTATGCCGCACTTGGGGGCTGCATCTCATTTGGAATGACACTCTCCTGAGTGGTCGAGTACTTCATTACTAGTCAGATCCTTCACTTCAACAAGTGCATTCGATCCGCCACTTTGACAAGTTTTATAATCACCCAGACGCTATGTGCGCCATCTTCATTCCTACTCATACTCAGTTGTCACGGCGGTCTTGTTCCGTTGCAACCACACTACATCGACCTCGTCGCTACATTAGCTTCGAAAGCATCTGGCTAACTCCTTCAAAGACCATTTCAGCAACTTGGCTGGACACGCAATCTTTCACTCGGCCACCTCGCGCATCCGAACTCGACTGCCCCGCGCGGCGCCACTCCATTGTGCACGTCATCACCACTTAGCCGCCCCACGCGTCACTGCTCGGTTGTCCACATCTTCACCAGTCAGCCGCCCCGCGCGTCGTCACTCTGTTGTACACATCTGTGCCCCTCGGTCGCCCCGTGCATCGCCACTTGGCTGGATATGTAGTCCTACATTCGACCACCTCGCACATCATCGCCCCGTGCGTGACCACTCGTTCGCCCCGCGCGTCACCATCTGTTGTACACATCCGTGCAGGGTCGCCCATGCGTTGCCACTTGGCTGGATATGTAGTCCTACATTCGACCACCTCGCACATCATCGCCCCGTGCGTCACCATCGGTTGGACACCTCCTTGACACTCGACCGCTCCGCGCGTCGCCACTCGGTCATCCCGCGCGTCACCATCGGTTGTGCACGACTTCAGCACTCAGCCGCCCCGCACGTCGCCACTCGGTTGTGCACATCCTCACCACTTGGCCGCTTCGCGCATCGCCACTCTGTGGGACACATCTTCACTTTGGTCGTCCAGCGCAATGTCACTCGGTGAGACACCGCTTTAGCACTTGGAATCCCACGCATCACCACTGGGTGGGACACACCTTCACCCTGATCACCCCGCGCATCGTCACTCGGCGCCTCGTGCGTCACCACTCGGCCGCCCCGCGCGTCGCCACTCTGTCACCCCGCGTCTCGATGCTCTGCCACTCCGCGCGTGAACACTCTATGACACACGCCTTCACTTCGGCTGCCCTGCGTGTCGCCACTTTGTCGTGCACGTCTTCACCATTCGAGCGCTCCGCGCGTCGCCACTCGGCAGGACACACCTTCACTTCGACCGCCCCGCGCGTAGTCACTCGGTTGTTCACACCGTCACCTCTCGGCCGCCATGCGCGTCACCATCGGTTGGTCACATCATCACCACACGGCCGCCCCGCGCGTTGCCATCGGTTGGTCACCTCATCACCACTCGGCCGCCCCATGCGTCGCCACTCGATTGGTCACCTCATCACCACTCGGCGCCCCGCGCATCACCATCGGTTGTTCACCTCATCACCACTCGACCACCCCGCGCATCGCCACTCGGTTGGTCACATCGTCACCTCTTGGCCGCCCCGCGTCTCGATGCTCTGCCGGTCCGTGCGTGAACACTCTATGAGACACGCCTTCACTTCGGTCGCCCCGTGCGTCTCCACTTGGTTGTGCACGTCTTTACCACTCGGCCGCCCCGCGCGTCGCCACTCGGTTGTGTACATCTTCACCACTAAATCCAGATTAGTCCGACTGATTCAGCTCCAGACTGAGCTTATTTACCTTGCCAAGCGCGTGAAGATCCATCCAATTGACTCAATTTCCGACTAAAATATATTTACCGTGCTGACTGCATGGAGGTTCGCCAGAAACTTAAACCCTTGGCCAGACTCATCCAGTCCGACAGAGGTTCGGGGGCTACACCCAGTGGGTACACTCAGCGTGCCCCCACTAGAAGAGAAACCAAAAAGAAACAGTTGTGCTCGGTCAAGACCAATACCAGATCCTCAAGTACTACTCGACTTCCGAGTTGGAGAGGAACAAGTATGATCAGTACCAACTAAGAAGATTTTTAGTTTTGTTAGACCCCCGCCGACTGCCCGCAGTCGACGGCGGTCTCGGGGACTACACCCAGTGGGTGCACTCAGCGTACCCCCACTGGAGTAATCTCCACTCGGTACAGCATGACCATTCCGAGTGACGAACAACAAACAAACAAGTTCTTAGGCTCCCATCGTCTGCAAAAAAAAATTCCTACAAGGTGAGTTTAACGCTCCTCCGTGGACCTGTTTTGAGCCTTCTTCTAGGACTCAAAGCGTGAAACTCATAAGTTTGGATCTAGAACCGACTCGTATTGACATTCCTCCGGGATAAGAATGGCATCTCTCTGAGAGAGCACTCCAAGCGTCTATCTTGTTTCCCGTATTGAATGACACACCCATACTCAGATCATGAGTTAACCTCTTCCGAGAGATGAACGAATGTCAGCAAGTTGCTCCTCACAGACACTTACCCGAGATTAGTCGGGAAGCGCAGTGCTAGAATCCATTGAGATTTTGTTCAAACCTTGGTTGTCTGAAAGCACGATGGCGGGTACCGAATATTTCCATAGTCACTCGGGCCAAATTGTGTCTTGCACAAACTCTTTTTGTTAAATCACAACCAATTTGGGGGCTAATGTTGGGGACACACATAACAGGTAGGCCCACGAAGGGTCGAAATATATTAAAGCATGGGGTCCACACATCAGGTGGGTCCAGATAAATTTCATACAGATATACTATCCACTCGGACAAACAGCATATCATCTACTCGGATGACAGTCGACCACTCGTTCGTATGACTCACTCGGATATGCGAAGACCAATAGTCGACAAGGCGGTCGAAGCATCATCTGACATTATGGCATCAATGCCCCACTTTCTAACATAGGAGGTGAGGGGGTGGTGCACTCTATATAAGCCACCACCACCACTAGACCCAGGGGGCTCTCATTTCTTCTCTCTCAACCCTCTCGCCATTAGTCTCAGGACTTAGCTCAGGCATGGGGATCTGTTCCTCTCTCTCTCATTGTAATCTCTGGATACATACTCAGATAAAACAAAGCCTCTCCGGAGCACGAGCCGTAGGGTTCTTATCTCCACCTTTAGAGGCCCGAACTCGCTAAAACCACCGTGTCACCCATATGCATATAGATAGATCATGCTCCACTACCCTATACCTTATTATTGTGGGAATCGTTCCCACGACAAGAGGCGCTGGGGGACGCGGGGAGGCCACATGGCCGCTTGTGGTTGGCTGCGGGAGGCTGCGGAGCTGAGGTGGCACCCTTTGATTGGCCGAAACGCGTGGCGGCGGCGGCGCCAAGTGGTAGAGTAGCGTTGGAGCGGTGCGGAATGCGAGGAAGGAGGGGTTGGCTGCGGCTGGAGGTTAGGGGTAGGCTTAGGCTGCCCAAAATGGAATGGGGGTGTTTAAATAGGAACGAGGGCTAGGGTTAGGGGATTTGGGTGGTTTCGAACCGTTAGATCCCGATCAGACGATAC
Organism: Secale cereale; assembly: GCA_902687465.1. Classification (NCBI taxonomy): domain Eukaryota; kingdom Viridiplantae; phylum Streptophyta; class Magnoliopsida; order Poales; family Poaceae; genus Secale; species Secale cereale. The sequence continues at coordinate 33,299,132 of LR738715.1, read as the reverse complement.
GAAACGAAGGGAGGTCTAGGTAGGCCTAGTGGGCTATGAAGAGGAGGTGGGCTTCGAGGTGAGAAGGGAAAAAGGCCCCCGGGGGTTTTCAGAGACCGAAAACGTCTGAAGTTTGTCTAGGTATATTACCGCTATAGGTTTAACAGTTGGGCTATCAAACGAGCTCCGAATGGGACGAAATTTGGCAGGTGGTGTCGTGGAATTAACACGGCAGATGTCCGGTTTAACGGACTTGATGATGGAACCATCGCACGGGTTAGCTTGAAAGGGTTCATGGCGCACAAAGGACACAAAGGTTTTATACTAGTTCGGCCCCTTCGAGAAGGTAAAAGCCTACGTCTAGTTGGTTTGGTATTACTTGGGTGTCGGATTACAGGGAGCGGAATCGCTTGCCTGCGTCTCGACGGATTGATTGTTGCTTGTCCTTGAACCGGTGCCGGGTCGTCCCTTTATATAGAGGTGACGCCTGGTCCGGTTTACAGAGTCCCGAGGCCGGCTCATAATCGTGTCCGCCTCGGTCTCTGCTCTTCCTTTCTTATCTCTCAAGTTACATCTCTTTGGCGGTTTACCAACCGTATTTCTATACATGGGTCCTGAAATCTTATGGGCCGTAATCTCTACTAATAACAAACCAAGTATGATATAACTAAGCCGGTTTACAATATCCGGTTTATACCTATTAACCATATCCCTGACATTAGGCCCCAGAATGATTTGAACTTGTTCATATCAATCTCCATCGTCTCCTGCAATTTCTCTTGTCTTCATTTTTTGTAAACCGGCTCTGACGTCATCCTTCAAAATCATTAAGGTCTGACAATGACATCATCTCCGCATTTAACGCCGCGAGCTGTACTGTAACTTGTTTTTAATGGTTATCCCGAGAATCGAGGCGTTCAACGGATCTTTATCCGATTTTTCTCCCTTGATTACCGCACCTGTCGCTTCATATCTGCCTCTCTGTCTATAAATAATGCCGCTCCTCCTCCTTCTTCCTTCTCGCGTCTTCTTCCTCCTTCCGCTTCCTGACCCGCAAACCTCCATTGCTGCTTGAGCTCAAGAACGCCACCGACGACCGCAGGATCTTCAGCCTTCGACCGGCCGCTGCATCAACCTGAGCTTTGACCAGATTCTCTCCGCCGCCCATTCTCGCCGTTCCTGGTACGTTTATCCACCTCTCTGTAGATCTGTGCCCGCCACTGCTTCGCCTGTGTTCTTCCGCCATTAGGGCTTCCGATGAAGCTCCGTCCCTTCGTAGATCTTTTTCTCATAGAAATCTTGTAATCTTCAAACCCTAGTCCATAAGTCTCTCGCTTAACATCAGATTAGATCTTCGTCATAGTGACCTTGTAGCTTTATACGTTCCGCCATTAGAGTTATCCGCGAGCTTCATACTGTTCTTACTCTGAAAACCTGCAACTCCGTAATACCTTTACCTTTCCGATCTTGCTGTAGATGCGTCAGGTACCTTAGATCTTGCCATTTTTATTTCTGCTGTTGCCTGCTTTATGTACATCTTGTAAACTTATCTGCTCTGATTTGGACCTCTGTAGATTTTCCGCCCAATTTTCGTTTCTTTATCCCCTTATGCTCAGATATATTCCTTCTTAATAATGCATTGAAAACCTGTTTTTCTCTTCAATAGATCTGCTAAGTATGCTCCGGTTTAAATCATCATTTCATAAACCGGAAATGATGTAATCTGATGCAATAACTTTAAACTATTCCTCTTCAACTGCCATTTAAACCGGAAATGATAAAACTCTGTTTCATAATTGCCGGTTTACTCCTGCCAAATAATTCTCCGTTTTAACCATTGCATATCATGAATAAATCCCGGATCGTTGCTTTTTCATAATCCGTCTTTGCATTTTCTCTTCTTCAGCACCTTGCTCAAATGGCTAAGCAGTACGTTTCGTGCGACTGGGTTCGTTCTGTCGTGACTGAAGAGGATTTAGTCAAACTATCAAGCATTGGCACGTTAGGTCCTCAGGCCGAACTGAAATGGCGCGCTCCGGGTAATGAGTGTCCTCCCGCTCCTAGGTCCGGGGAAGTGATTGTATTTCTGGATCACATCTCCAGGGGTTTCTCTCCCCCCGGTTCAAAAATTTTCCGGGACGTCCTTGCCACCTTCCAACTGCATCCACAGGATATCGGGCCAAACTCCGTTTCCAATATTTGTGATTTCCAAGTTTTTTCTGAAGCGTATCTACAAGAAGAGCCTTCGGTTGATCTTTTTCGGGATTTCTTCCATGCAAACCGGCGTACTGAGTTCACCAGCGGGCCTCACCAAGAGCTTGGTGGTATCAGTATTCAGAAGAGGAGGGATGCAGTTTTCCCTCACGCCTCCTTGCACACTCATCCAAAGGACTGGAACAAGTCCTGGTTTTACTGCGTAGACACATCTCCTGAAGGTGAAAACCCTTTGCCGGGTTACCGTGAAACTCGTATCCCGGCAAATCACCCCTTGCCGCAACGATTAAGCGCTGCTGAACGGATCCAGTTTTCTCCTCAACTCTCCAAGCTGAGAGCTTTCGTGGCGAATGGCCTGATCGGCACAGATTTCCTTCACTGCTGGTTATCATGGAGTATCCTTCCCTTAAGCCGGCGCCCTGATTTGATGTGCAATTACTCCGGTAAATCGGATGACCCTCAGAGATTTTCTAAGGAGAAATTGTCTGAATCGGAAGTAATTGAATCGGCCAAGAAGATTGTCAATCCTGCTCTAACAGATTGCACTAGAGTCGGCTTGGCCCCATACTTCAATAAAAATAAGCAGCCTGAGGTAAGTGTCTTTAACCCGTACTTTATAAACCGTCCTTTTTGAACCGTCTTTTACTTGCCTTCCCCCTTTTTTTTTCATTTAGGCTGACGATCCTTTCTGGAGGAGGAAACCTCAGGAAAAACCTGCAAGGCAAACTCGCCGAAAGACTCCTGCAAATAAGAAAAGGAAAGCAGCCGTTGACGCCGGTTCTCCTTCTGAAGATGATGATCCGGACTCCGAGGTACGCCTTACTCCGGTTTACATTTTTTCTTTATATACTTGTTCATATCTCTAATGATGCCCTTTTCACAGGATCCACTCGAAGGTGATAACCCGGCGGAGATTGAGGTAACCCTTATTTCTTCCGATTCAGAACCCCCTCCTCAAAAGAGCCGTCGGACTGTTAGAGAGTATCAATTTTCTCATCCTTATGCTAAGTTGGATCCCAATTTTACTTTGAAGAAACAACAGCACGAAGCCTTGCGCCGGACCACTCGCCATAGCGGCTTGGCAGTGGAATCCTCTGGAATTTCGCTAACTCCGGCTCGAAAACGCCGCGCTGAGGTGATGCTCTCTCCAACTCTTCTTCACCCCAAGGCCGGTCTTATCAGAAAACCACTTAAACCGACTGATCCTGATTATCAGGAAACTCCACTGTCTTCATCTGGCGAATCAACCGCGACACAGCTTCCACCTTTAAAGACTGTCCCAGGGTAATTCTCTTTACTTCTTCCGGTTTATAATCTTCTTTTCTTTTATAATACTGACTTATCTTTGCTTGTTTTTCCAGCAAACCGAAACCCAGCAAAAGAGCTAAGGGTAAGAAGCCTGTTGCTGATCCTTCTACTGATGAACCAGTAATTGAACCGTCAACAGCTATCCCTCCTGAAGGTACTCCTGTCACTCCGGTTCAAGAACCTGTTCTTTGATACTCCTGCTACTGATGCTGCCCAAGATCCACCAAGTCCCGATCAGACGATACGAAACGAAGGGAGGTCTAGGTAGGCCTAGTGGGCTATGAAGAGGAGGTGGGCTTCGAGGTGAGAAGGGAAAAAGGCCCCCGGGGGTTTTCAGAGACCGAAAACGTCTGACGTTTGTCTAGGTATATTACCGCTATAGGTTTAACAGTTGGGCTATCAAACGAGCTCCGAATGGGACGAAATTTGGCAGGTGGTGTCGTGGAATTAACACGGCAGATGTCCGGTTTAACGGACTTGATGATGAAACCATCGCACGGGTTAGCTTGAAAGGGTTCATGGCGCACAAAGGACACAAAGGTTTTATACTAGTTCGGCCCCTTCGAGAAGGTAAAAGCCTACGTCTAGTTGGTTTGGTATTACTTGGGCGTCGGATTACAGGGAGCGGAATCGCTTGCCTGCGTCTCGACGGATTGATTGTTGCTTGTCCTTGAACCGGTGCCGGGTCGTCCCTTTATATAGAGGTGACGCCTGGTCCGGTTTACAGAGTCCCGAGGCCGGCTCATAATCGTGTCCGCCTCGGTCTCTGCTCTTCCTTTCTTATCTCTCAAGTTACATCTCTTTGGCGTTTTACCAACCGTATTTCTATACATGGGTCCTGAAATCTTATGGGCCGTAATCTCTACTAATAACAAACCAAGTATGATATAACTAAGCCAGTTTACAATATCCGGTTTATACCTATTAACCATATCCCTGACAGGTGGTCTGTCCACACTATAATAAGACCACACACCAAGGTTCAACCCATTCCGAGAACGTTTTTCGGACATTACAAAAAGAGGTTTTGGAGGTGTCGCGGCCGCATGCGAGTGTGTCTGGGTTCAGAATGGAAAACGGAGAGGACGGGGGAACTCGGACGGATGCAAGTTTTGAAAATATGATGATGACAAGCACATGATGACATGGCCAAGTGCAATACACAAGTAGATGACATGGCAATGACGATGAATAATTGGAAGACACCTGGCAGATCGGTTTCAGGGCGTCACAACACTCCCCTACTAACAAGAGATCTCGTCCCGAGATTTTAGGAACGATATGGGAGAGGAATAGGAATAACAAGTTCTTCTTGGAGAAAAGAGTTAAAACAAAAGAATCTTGAGAGCTTGAGCCACTTGAAAGGAAGAATACAACAGAGGATTGAGAAGCTCCGGTAACAAGAGTAAACAAGGCATACGACTGATGGAATACATTCTTACGTCACACTTGAAAAGAATTTGGGAATAACTCCAGAAATATTAGAAGAGTCAGGTAAGATCCTGGGAAGGACCTGTCGGTTATGGACCAACCGAAGAGAAACACCGTTGGAAAGGATTGAAAAGGAGATGATGCACCGGAATGATTGAATGACTCGAGTGAGGTGACCACCTCGAATAAATTAGAACATCGAAGAATCTCTTCAGATGTTTTTGGAACTCCGGAATAATTAAGTGGCGAGAGGCGAACGAGAAAGGGGAAAATATTTGAGCAATGTGAAAGAAGATGATCAACACCTGATATTTGAATTGAATCCACCGGAAAAGAAGAAGAGATGAAGAATGTCGAACGGGGCGAGAATTCATCGGGGAAGAAAAGAGATGAAGGATGACGAACTAGACGAGAATTCACCAGTTGAAACAATTGAGGAAAGAAATCATAGCATTCACATGAGTAGGATGGATACTCGATTAAGTGCTCCAACTCCGAGAAGAAAAAGGGCGGGCAGGTCGGAAAAAGAAGAACCACTTTGGATGGGGAAACGGCACCGGTTGGAAAGAACTGAGGATAGAACTAGCAAAAGACAAGGAGGGTCGAATCAACTTGACGAGAATAAGCACCAGATGAAAAGAGCTGACACCACAACAACGAAAACTAACTGCGTGATCCTAAAGAAAGAAAAATTGAAGGGGAAGAGGAGTAATTAAAAATACCTACGTCAAGATTCCTCACCAGTGCAACGAAGGGACTGAGGAGTAATAATAATTCCTACTCACCGATATAACTAGACTCCAAAATCAGTTTTTGCTAGACTCGACAACGGCCAACTACGATCCATAAAGGGGTCTCCTATGGTCGGTCGAGGCTCTGATACCAACTTATCATGCCCAAGATGCAATTCTATCTCGATCACGTGATAAACTCGTGATTGAGGCACAACCGTATTTAGGGCGCTTAGCAAGATGGATATCATTACATCGTACCATAACATAAATAGATGGGGGTACACCAAGTCATATAACATCCACACACATACACCAATTCATACACAAGTCATCCGACTACGGATGAAAAACACAAGAAAGCATAATGGCATCCATCCTGCTATCCCAGGCTGCCGCCTAGGAACCTATCCCAAGATCAACGAAGAGAAGAAGAAAGAACTCCAACACAAGTAAACATCGCTCTCACGTCAAATCATCGGAAACATGCACCTGCAACTATTGTTGTAGTAACTGTGAGCCACGAGGACTCAGCAATCCCATAACCATGGGTATCAAGACTAGCAAAGCTTAAAGGGGTATGGAAAGGATAGTGGTGAGGTTGCAGCAGTGGCTAAGCATTATATGGTGGCTAACTTACGAGTACAAGAATAAAATGAGCATCTACGCAAACGGTCGCAAACTAGTAATGATCGCTATGTGATCCTGAACTACCTACGAGTCAAAGATAACCCCACCGTGTTCTCTTCTCAAAATGAAAAGAGACGAGCACGGTTACTCACGCGGTTGGTGTATTTTATTTCGGATCCTCTGTCAAGTGTTCTACAACCAGATATTAACAAATTCCAATCTGCCATGTAACCGCGGGCACGGCTGGTAAAAAAACCCTTATCTTAAGGAAGTCCCGATCAGACTCGGAATCCCGGTGCACAAGACATTTAGACAATGGTAAAACAAGTCTAGCAAGACCTCCCGGCGTGCCGACACCCTGATAGTAACCCCGCGTATCTCGTCTCAGACCACGACTGGATGAACACTTCGTACAACTAAAACCAATCCTTGAGTTTCTCCATTGTGGCGCTGCAAGGGGCTCTAGTTTGGACCAACACTCTTGAATAGCATTGGCCCGGGTTGTAAATTAAGTCCTCGGGGTCCGGGAAGTCCCTATGCAAGTTTTAGTAGTTAGGAAAATGGTAAAACCAAAGTTGGGCCTTGCTGGAGGAGTTTTATTCAAAGCTAACTATCAAGGGGGTCCCATAACCCCCAACCGTATTTGGAACGCAAACTCAAGGAAGATAACACCGATTTATCAGTTCTTAAGGCGGCATAAGTGGAACAAAACACCGAGCAAAAGGCCAAGCCTTCCACCCATTGCCAAGTACATATATGTGCATTAAATAAATTAATAGATACTATGATATTCCAAAATCCAAGATCCGACATGGAGCAATCTTCATCTTCACCTGCAAGTAACAACGCTATAAGAGGGGCTGAGCAAGCGGTAATATAGCCATACAACGGTTTGCTGGGATGGTGTCAAATGTTAGAGGGTGTTTCATGGCAACAATGAGAAGCTGGCACAAATAGATAGGCAATGCGACATATAGCGATAGCATCGAGACAACTAGCATATCAATGATAGTAATGAGATCCAAGGTGACAGTCATCTTGCCTGAGATCCCGCAAGGAAGAAGAATGAGTCCATGAAGAAGACGAAGCCACGAAGACGAACCAAGTGTAGCCGAACGAATCATCACGATCGAATGAAACAGGAACTAACGAGAAGAAGCAAACAACATGGTAAACACACCACACATAAACAAGATAAGATGATCTACCAAGTATGATGCATGAAAGGGCTACATGATGCAAAACATGGCAAGAGATGAAGCACACAACATCAACACACCAAGCAAGTTTAAATGAGGCCAAAACAACAAATAACAATTCCGGTAAGTCCTCACATGCAAATTTCGAAATTGGTCCAGATCTTAACAAACCTTATGTTAGAGTTGTCAAACAGCAAGTTAACAGGCACCATGATGATCTACACGAAATTCTAGTCTAGTTACATATAAAGTTCAATTAATTCGGAGCTACGGCCTAGAAGATATGAGCAAAATAAGTTACACATGGCATTGATGTAAAATGCATTCAAACATCAAGCACAACACTCAAAACATGGATACAACATGACATGATGCATCTACATGCAAAACCAAGCAAGTTTCATATAGAGCATGCTCAAAACGGAGCAACGGTTCAACACATACACAGGAAACAAGTTTAAAGGACATGTTGTCCAAAATAGCAACTAGGCATATCACAAGCATCAAAACAGCAAGCTACAAGTACAATATAGACATAAGCATGGAATGAAATCAAAGTACAGATATCATGCTTCCAATATCAACAAGTATCAGGTCCATATGCATCAAGAATAAACCAACAAGATCAAGGCAACAAGCAAACTTATATCACATATTATGACCTAGTGGAAAACATGGCATATACATGAGCAGAGTTAATATGTTGACATGTTGGAGGCAAGAAATAATTAAGCTACAGCACAAGAACATGGCAAGCAAAAGCATGGCATGCTAGAACACAACATGGAGCTCAAGGAACACAAGATGGCATATACATGGGAGCAACAGGTTCACGGTATTCATCAAAACAAGAAGCCAACATGATATAGCAGATTCTCAGACTTTGGAGGCATATAACAACAAGCATATCAATTATAATAAGCATGCAAAGGTCATGAACATGTAATAGGCATGGCATACACCAAATAACTCCATTGGCACCACTCCATAAGATGCATAGATTGATTACAACAAGCTTTGCCAAATTGAACATATTGTTGACAGACTGGCAGATATATTATCAAGCAACTTGAGAGCAAGAAAAAGACATGCTACAGCAACTTATAATTGCAAACAAGGGCATGGATGGTAAGATCATAACATGGACTTCAAGGCATGGTCACTGGACATTCCAAAACATGCATGGATTAGATTGTAGCATCAAGCAAACATGGCATCACAATATAACAGTTTCAGACTTAGCAATTTTCATCAAGTCTCTGAAAACAACAAACAGCGAGTAGGTCACTTTGCAAGCTTATTTCATTCACCACAAGGCATATCATGAAAAGTGGATTGCACCACAGAAAAGATGACATGACATAGCTCCTAAAACATGTTAACATGATGCTCAAACAAAAATCGCACATAAAGATATGAAAAAGACAAAACAGCAAGTTATAATAGTTTTCATCACTTAACAACACTTAGCACTTTTGCAACAGAGATTAAGACATGAAGATGAATAGTAACATGCATGCAAACTACACAATCATCTAGAGCATCAAGAGACGAACATTTCGACATATCATGTGCTACATTTGGATCAACATCCACAAACTTATGTCATGACAAAGAAGGTAACATGTTGTTAACAACTCAGGGACTTAGTCAAATTTCAGGGGGGGGGGAGCGAGCGCATTATAGTAATAAATCGCATGGGCGGGGACTAACACGGGCCACTCACCTAGGGCCCAACAGGCCGGGCCGGTGGGGAGGCTGGAAGTGGGCCGGCTTGGAGTCGGGCCGGCGGATGGGCCGTGGCCCACGGGGGCGAGGCGAGCGGGACGAGCAGCTCCTCTGCTCGTCCCGAGCAGGGGCATGGCGGCGGCGGCGCCGGCTGTGGTCGGGTCTCCGGCAAGGAACGAGCCAGTGGGGAGGCCGGGAACGGGCGGCGGAGGCCGGGACCCTTCGGTTCCGTGCGGCGGACGACGAGGAGGTGGCCACCGGAGGCGGGGACGAGGTGGCCGGAGTGGGTAGATCCCGGCGGCGGGAGCAGTCCGCGGGGTTAGTCCGGCAGTGCGGGGCGACGACGGCGACCGGAGCTTAGCGAGGCACTGGATCCGGCGAAGGTGGAGCACGGCGGAGCGGCGAGGTCCGGCGCGAGGCGAGGAGTTGTTGGGGCGGCTGCGCGCTCCGGCCAGCGGGCGGAGGCAGGCGGAGGCGCTCGGGAGCGCTGGGCATTGCGCGGCGGCGGCACGGTCGGGCCGGCTCAGGCACAGATCGGGGCCCGGGCGGACCTGGCGCGGTTTCGGCGGGGCGCGGTGGTTGGAGGCACTGGGGGGACGCGGGGAGGCCACGTGGCCGCTTGTGGTTGGCTACAGGAGGCTGCGGAGCTGAGGTGGCACCCTTTTATTGGCCGAAACGCGTGGCGGCGGCGGCGCCAAGTGGCGGAGCAGGGTTGGAGCGGCGCGAAATGCAAGGAAGGAGGGGTTGGCTGCGGCTGGAGGTTAGGGGTAGGCTTAGGCTGCCCAAAATGGAAGGGGGTGTTTAAATAGGAAATAGAACTAGGGTTAGGGGATTTGGGTGGTTTTCGTACCGTTAGATCCTTATCAGACGATCCGACACGAAGGGAGGGTCTAGGTAGGCCTAGTGGGCTGTGAAGAGGAGGTGGGCTGCGAGGAGAGAAGGGAAAAAGGCCGGCGGGGGTTTTCACAGACTGAAAACGTCCGACGTTTGTCCGGCTATATTGCCGCTATAGGTTTAACGGTTGGGCTATCAAACGAGCTCCGAATGCGGCGAAATTTGGCAGGCGGTCTGTCCACACTATAATAAGACCACACGCCAAGTTTCAACCTATTCCGAGAAAGTTTTCAGCCACTTACAAAAAGAGGTTTCGGAGGTGCCGCGGGCGCGTGCGAGTGTGTCTGGACTCAGAACGGAGAGGACGGGAAAACTCAGACGGATGCAAGTTTTGAAAACATAATGATGACATGCACATGATGACATGGCCAAGTGCAATACGCAAGCAGATGGCATGGCAGCAACGGCGAATAACTGAAAGACACCTGGCAGATCGGTCTCGGGGCATCACAGCTATGAACCGAAGGACAAGCACATGCCCACCTACCTTGAAGAGGTGCGCAAGGTCAATAACTGTTTCCTGGGCATGGAGCTCCAGCACATGCCTCGTGGTGATAACAAGGAAGCTGACTATATCGCCAGCGGGCATCACGTCACGAGCCCCAAAAGCCTGACATCTTCGAGGAGACACTCCTGAGGCTATCTGCCACACCTCTCTATGCCAACGTTGTGGTGCCTCATGAAAAGCTCCCACCCCGCCCTCCTCAGACACACCAGACTGCAGCCCGCCTTCACGAGCACGCCTGCTGATGGCGCTCGAGTTGCAAACCGAGAGCTGGGCCGTGGAGATCAAGGCCTATTTGGAGAGTGGCACCCTTCCTGAGGACGACACTGAACTGGAGCAAGTGGCCCGCCAAGCTGGGCTGTACTGCTTGAGGGACGACAACCTCTACCACAAGTGCCCCAATGGGACCTCGCATTATCCATCCATCTATCTGTTTACCCAGAGAGACTTATTACCCTCTAGGTTTAGGGTTTCCTTTGCTCCGCCGGCGATTTTTGATCGTCCGGCGAGAGATTTACCTACCCCGCCACTAAACCCTCGATCCACGCTTCGGGCGTAGGCCGGGGGTGACAGGGGTTCTTGCGGTGGCCGTCTGATCCTTCCCGATGGCGGAGGACAGGGGCTCCTCACCTAGGGCTATGGGGGAGAATGAGATCGATCTGGAATCAATGCTAAAGAACATGGAGCTTATGGACGAGGAGCTGGACGACGTTGTGATCGGCAAGGTGCAGGCAAAGAAGTTCGAAGCTGAGGCTAGATGGCTGGCGATTGCCCGGGTCAACACTAATCGTCCGTTTAGCGCTTCATCTTTCTCTGAAAACATGAATTTTATCTGGGGGCTGGCCCATACTCCTGAATTCCGTGAGGCCGGAGAAAATCTGTTCATATTCAAGATGCATTGCCTTGGCGACTGGAAGAAGGTAGTCCATGGGGGGCCGTGGTTGTTCAGAGGTTTTGGTGTGATCATCGAAGATTATGATGGTAAAACGGAGCCGGCGGAGGTTGTTCTTGATGGGCTCTATGTCTGGGCGCAAATCCATAATGTACCGGATATGTATCGTCATGTTGAAATCGTCGATCAGCTTGCGGCTCGGATTGGTAGGGTGAAAGAGGTCCAGCTCAGGCCAAATTTATATTTTGAAGGTGATTATGTTAGGGTTCGAGCGAGGGTTCTCACAGCCAAACCCTTGACCCGATTCACTCCTCTAACTATGGAAGGAGAGGGGCGACGCATGCTTATTGTGAGGTATGAAAAAATTCCCTTTTTCTGCCAAATCTGCGGGATGATGGGTCATAACCATGAGGAGTGTGGGAGTGGCATATGGAAGGAGGAGGATAAGAAGTGGGGTCGTTGGATGATAGCTCAGAGGAGGACTGTTTCGTACTCACAACCAGCTGCAGGCAGAGGGGTTTTTGGAAGATCGCGTGGTCGAGGAGGAGCTAATGGCAGAGGCTTTTTCCCCAGGGGAGGTAGGGGTAATGGTGGTCGTCGTCCTGAACATGCTGCAGAACCGAAGGAGCAAACTGTAAACGGAGCTGCTGCAACTGCTGATGGAACTCCAGAAGAGGAGTTTTTGGTCTCAAAGAGGGTAGCCTCATGTGTTTCTGAGCCTTCAAGTTCAGCTATAGAGGGAGGGCGTCTGTAGCCGCCCGAAGCTGCTGTATCCAAAACAGGAGCGAAAAGGGGATTACAGGAGAACCTGCAGCCACCTCCGGCGTCAAATGGGAAACAACGGTCAGGCTCAGGTGTGATAGATGGTGATGTGGTTTTGTACAAGACACCGCCGGGCATTCCTCCTTTGCCCCCGGTTTATGTGTCACCAAGGAAAAACATCAAGAGGACTAAGGGTTTTGCGACCAGTCAGGTAGCAGGTGAAGGCGGGGACAACCAGAACTTAACTGAAGCATTATCGGCGGGCTCCCAGGCGGAGTACCGCCGGGCGCAATGAGTGTAATAAGCTGGAACTGCCGGGGCGCGGGCAAAGCCTCGGCAGTCCGAGAACTTCGCGAGATTGCGAAGGAATTTGTCCCTACTGTTCTTTGTATTCTGGAAACTCAAATTGACAAGGAACGTGTAGAGAGAATGGCTAGTTTGATTGGTTTTGATAAAGCTTATGCAATAAATAGTAGTGGTAGGAGTGGTGGAATTGGCATTTTCTGGAATAATGATATAAATGTTGAGATTTTGGGTTACTCTGTGTACCATATTGATTGTAAGATTCTGGACACAGATAAGCCCCCTTGGAGGCTAACAGTGATTTATGGAGAGGCACAAACACATCTCAGACATCAAACATGGGATACTCTCAGAGACATATGTAGCGCAAGTGATCTTCCTTGGCTATGTATGGGAGATTTTAATGAAGTGTTACGTCGAGAAGAACATGAAGGAGTTGGAGAGCGTAGTAATGCTCAGATACAAGGCTTCCGAGATGTGGTCGATAGCTGTTTGTTGATGGATATCGGTTATGAGGGCAGATTTTGGACTTTTGAAAAAAGGGTCGCTGGCGGCACTTATACGAGGGTAAGGCTGGACAGAGCTTTGGGTTCGGCAGAGTGGAGCGCTCAGTTTCCTTTGGCGGCTTTGAGACACCTAACGGCTGTGTCTTCGGACCATAGCCCAATTCTTCTAGAGCTTAATGGGTGCAATGATCATCGAAGAAGGGGGGGGGCACCCTGTTTAGGTATGAGACAGCATGGGACACACATGAAAATCTGAAAGAAACTGTACAGGAAGCATGGGCTGCAGGTTACTCCAGTGAGAGAATGGTGGATCTGAAGGAAAAACTAACGGTGCTATCAGGCAGGCTCAAGGTTTGGAACATGGACACTTTTGGCTCAGTACGTAAGGAGATAAAAATCCTTAAGAAGGAACTACAGGGTTACCGGAATGACCCAAGGAGGATCGGCCCATCACATGCGGAGTTAAAGATAAATGAGCGCCTGGTGGAGTTATATCATAGAGAGGAGATGCTGTGGAGGCAACGATCGAGGATTAACTGGCTCTCAGAGGGGGACAAAAATACAAAATTCTTTCACCTAAGGGCTAGTATGAGAAGAAAGAAGAACATGATAAAGGCTCTGTCAAACTCGCTAGGCGTCCAAGTTGATGATCCGATAGAGCTGAAGGAGCTGGTGTCCAGTTTTTATGAGGATTTGTATACATCAGAGGGCGTTCACAACATGGATGCGATACTTGAGCATGTTCCGACCAAGGTAACACCCCAAATGAATGATATTTTATGTGCGCCTTACAAGGACGAGGAGGTAAGGGTGGCCCTTTTCCAGATGTTTCCCACCAAATCGCAGGGACCAGATGGATTTCGAGCGCATTTTTATCAGAGGCATTGGGATGTTTGTGGTGGAGATGTGACGAAGGCTGTTCTCCGTATAGTCAGAGGCGAAGAAAGTCCGGAATGTATAAATGATACTTTTTTGGTTTTAATCCCAAAGATAATAAACCCAACCCTTCTGACACAATTTCGACCTATAAGCTTATGCAATGTGCTTTATAAGATAGCATCGAAGGTGGTGGCGAATAGATTGAAGCAGATTCTGCCTGACATCATCTCAGAGGAACAATCAGCTTTTGTGCCTGGGAGACTAATAACGGATAATATTATTAGTGCCTATGAGTGTCTACACTTCATGAAGAGAAACAGGTCAAAGTCAAATAGCCACTGTGCGCTGAAATTGGATATGATGAAAGCCTATGATAGGCTAGAGTGGCCGTACCTTGAGGCGATAATGAGTAAGCTGGGTTTTGCACAGCCGTGGATTAGCACAGTTATGGGTATGATTAAATCAGTTTCTTTTTCAGTTCTGTTTAATGGTGAGAAACTGGAGCAGTTTAAGCCTACAAGAGGGATCCGACAGGGAGACCCAATCTCCCCTTACCTTTTCTTGATCGCAGCAGAGGGCCTTTCGTGCCTATTGAAATCCAATTCTCAATCATCCAACTTTGTGGGAGTGAAGGTAGCACCGACAGCTCCGGTTGTCAATCACCTTCTTTTCGCGGATGATAGCCTGCTACTGTTCAAGGCAAGTAATGAGGGGGCGATGGAAGTGTCAAACTTGTTGGAAACTTATTGCACTGCTTCTGGACAGAAGGTCAACAATGATAAGTCCTCAATTTTCTTCAGCAAGGGCTGTCCACAGGTAGTAAGAGAGAGCATCAAAATCACACTTAATGTCCACAATGAACAGCTGAGCGACAGATATTTGGGTATGCCAACAGAGGTGGGACAGTCGAAGAATGCTACTTTCAAATATTTGAAAGACAGGGTGTGGGAGAAAGTAAGAGGATGGATGGAAAAATTACTATCTTATGCGGGAAAGGAAGTGCTAATCAAGGCTGTAGCCCAAGCAATTCCCGTCTATTCCATGGCTTGTTTCAGATTGCCGAGGGGAGTTTGTGAAAGTATTGCTTCTCTTATCCGTCAGTTCTGGTGGGGCAGCAAGCGAGGAAGAAGGAAGCCTTGCTGGGTGTCGTGGGATGTGTGTACTAGACCAAAGTACCTCGGCGGGCTTGGCTTTCGAGATATGGAATTATTCAATCTCGCCTTACTAGCAAGGCAAGCATGGCGGCTGGTACAGGAGCCGTTTTCCCTCAGTGCAAGGATTCTGAAGTCAATATATTTTCCAGCCGTTGATTTCCTTGATGCGGGACTTGGTTCTCACCAGTCACAAGTATGGAGGGCAATCTTGGATGGCAGGGATGTGTTGGCACAAGGAATGATCAGAAGGATCGGAACGGGAGAAAGCACTAGCATCTGGGAGCACAATTGGATCCGCCGAGACGGTTTGTTGAGACCATTGGCGTCCCTGGTTACCCATCCTCCTAACAAGGTCTCGGAGCTAATTGAGGCGACTTCTGCATCTTGGCGAGAAGATCTTATAAGGACAACCTTTACGGCTTTTGATGCCGAGGCAATTTTAAGAATCCCATTGTGTTCGAGAAGAATTGATGATTTCTGGGCATGGGGGCCTGACAGTAGTGGAAGATTTTCAGTCAGCTCATTGTATAAAATGTTAGTGAGTACAAAGATCCAGAGAGAGAACTGGTTGGAAAACAATGAGGGCCATTCTGATACAAGGGGAGAAGCTGCGAAGTGGACGTCCTTGTGGAATATCAGAGTACCATCGAAACTGAAGAATTTCCTTTGGCGTCTATGTCTGGACTCGCTTCCTACAGCGGACCTGCTGAACCACCGCAACATGTTGACAGTTACGGTCTGCGCAATTTGTTCAGCTGAAGACAACTGGAGACATGCCCTTCTGAACTGTATGATGGCGAGGTGCGTTTGGTCCCTAGCGCCGGAACAGATGGTGGAACACATGCTGGCAAACCAGGAGATGAGACCTAGGGAATGGCTGTTCATGATGAATGAATCCCTCGGTCAAGATGAGTTCACAAGAATGGTGGTGACTTTGTGGGCGATTTGGAAGGCAAGGAGAAAGGCTATTCATGAGGAAATCTTCCAGAGCCCATTATCGATCCATTGCTTCATTAACTCTTTTCTTGCAGACATCGAGGTTTTGGCCAAACCGGTGAGGGCCCGTGTACAGATTACACCAGCGCATTCACCTGCATAGGTGGCTCCTCCTGGAGATCACGTGAAGGCTAATTCGGATGCAGCAACTATGAGAAATGGCAACGGCGGCTCTGTTGCTGCGGTGTGCAGGGATTCAGGAGGAAACTTCTTGGGGGCGTCTTGTGTTACTTACCGATACATTGCAGACCCGGAGACGCTGGAAGCAATGGCAGTCAGGGAGGCTATTGCCCTTTCAGAAGACCTATATGTCCAGAAAATACAGGTGGCTACTGACTGCAAGATGGTGGTGGACGGAGTAAAGCAAGGCTCATCAACAACATATGGTGCGATTCTAAATGAGATTAGAGATCGTTCCAAGGCTTTTACTTCTTGTAATATTGTCCACGAGTCTAGGAGCTCGAATATCGAGGCTCACAATCTCGCTAAGCATGCTTTAACTCTGGGGTTCGGCCGTCATGTCTGGTTTGGGAACCCTGGTGATCTTACTTTCTTGCCTGTAACTGTCATTTTGGTATAAATAAAGCTTAGCGAGGATGTCTCAAAAAAAAAAAACAAGTGCCCCAATGGAGTCGCGCTGCATACCAGCAGACCAATGGCGCAAGCTGCATACTAACATACACGGAGGGGACTGCGCCACCATTCTTTGCCGCAGACCCTCGCTGGCAAGGTCTTCCACGGAGGCTTCTATTGGCCCACTGTGCTCCGCGACGTCGAAGAGTTCATCCAATCCTGCGAGGCCTACTAATTCCAGGCCAAGCAGATCCATCAGCTAGCGCAAGGGCTCCAGACTATTCCCCTCTCATGGCCCTTCACCGTATGGAGGCTGGAGATCCTGGATCCCTTCCCTCGCACGCCTGACGGCTACCACTGCCTCTACGTCGACATCGATAAGTTCATCAAGTGAGCGGAGGTGGAGCCCGTCTGCACCATCCCGGCAGGCTCAGCAGTCAAATACATCAAGGGCCTGGTGTGCCGCTTCTGCGTCCCAAATCGCATTATCACTAACAACGGCGCGACATTCACCAATGCCTCTTTAAGCTCTAATGCGCCAACATTGGCACGTATATAACATTTACTAGATCATCGAAGGCGCGCGTTGCTGCGCCCATCCATTTTGACACTACAATATTAGGGATTGATGCAATTATATGGCAGAGCAGTATTTTAATCAAGCAATATAATTACAAGGGTAGTATTTTGATCACGCGATATAATTATCAACCCACAAATCATGTTATTTATCTATGTTTAGATTTTCATCCGATAGTTATAATTTTCCGCATGTTTATTTTGCGTGAGCATGTTTGCTATTGATCAAAAAATACAAGTTGATATTGTGTCAGATTGTAGGAAGGTTGGTAAGTTTGATTTTATATAAAAATCGCAAGGGTTCTAAACCATGGAAACGGTGAAGCAAGATAGGCAAGGGAAAAAAGTACACTCAAATACTTTATGGGAAACTACAACCACTGAATTATATCATGATGACGCATGTTGTCACATCTGTTTTATTTTGATATTAAATTGATAAGAATTTCAATATAGTGGCACGAATACATGAAAGTCAATTTTTTCTCAAATCAAAGAGTAGAATTTTGATTAGTTCCCAAGGAAATAACAGATCTCAAAGAGAAGAAAAGTGGACATGACGACTGGGGCACTTACAAAGAAATAATATTGCAAAAAAATTAAGACAAAGATGTGCTCAAACTTAAAGGAGCACTTTAAATTACCTAGTGGGTAGACGTTCCTCAATGTATTGACGTCTCAAATAAGAAGACAATTGCATTTAGTAGAAACTTGATCTTTGACCTACTTGTTAGTCCAAAAATGATATGCTACCTTATTGCTCCTGCAGTGGGCCCTTCCCATAGTGATATCGAAGAATGGTACAACCGAGAACATAACACTTTTGTTTTGAACTGATAAACAAAATTTCTACACCAATTGAAAATAATAATGTTGATTGTCCAATCGTATGACGAAAATATACACAACAATATTAAGTTGCTACATCTGCTATATCTTATAAAGTTAAATCCAACAAATGAGTGCTCTACAATGTGTTCTAACATGATGATCCACTAAAAATTTGAAAATGTTTTTCATATAGAGCAAATTCTAGAGTGTTCACTTACTGAAGGCAAAATATCCTCAAGTGGGAAAAGGAAAATCGTCTCCATGTTGTAATAATAAAACCAATGTGCTCGAGAATAGCAAACCAAACATTCAAGTTTAATTATGTTTCCAAACTAAGCATGTACCTTGTCCACGCTTGTTTCCTGAAAGCTGAGCCTTTATCTCTGAATCTCATTGCTATTTCACATGCAGAAAATGAACAGCTAAATCTGCAAAGACGGAACGTTGAAAAAAACATATTGGCATGCAGAGAAACAAAATCAACTATTATAAGTATTTATTTCTGCATCTAAATCTCCGCATAGGATTTCTACTATACTTATACTCTCCTTGCGCATGATTTATGTTAGAATACACAATATAAAGAAATAAAAAAATCAGTATATAAATAATTACTCTAATCCATGCCGACAATTGACGGAACATCTTTTATTCCAAAAAAAGCAACATGCCGCAGAAAAATTAGGCCATAATTATGGCCATAGAAATTGGGTACCTGAAACAAAACAAAAACAGGTCGATTGAGCAAAACAAATAAACAATGATACAATACTTATCCATGTAGTGCCATGAGAACAATTGCATCAAAAGCTGAGAACAATTCTAAGAAGAGAAAGACAAAGTTGTTGCTCAGACGGCAGCAGGTAGCCACATAATGAAGTCCGAAATTTTGATAAAGTAATAAAACAGATGCTAGACAATTTCATTCTCTGAGACAAACAGAAGTCGAGGACACTCGTATGCATATCCAAGATTCCTATGTACGTACAGAGAATGACATAACTTTGCAACTTGCCCCTTGGAAGCCAGCCGCCTGCACGTACGCCCGCTCCACTGGGATGTCAGCATGCGACGGTGCCCCAAAGAGCAGAGGTACAAGATATGTGGCGCCGCTGCGCCGGCAGCGGCGCGGCCGTCGAGGATCTCAAGCCGGTCATGGCTAGATGCACCCAGCCTTTGAAGAGTCCCCAAGACGCCGTCCCATATAGAAGCGCTCAGCCCAAGTGCCGCCTGCATCCCGGCACCACGCCTCGACGGCTTGTCATGGGTCGCCTTGGCCATGACGGCTCCTTCCTCCACGACAGCCGACCTTGCGCATGGGACTCTTTTGACATAGAAACGCATCCGCCTTGTTCCAGCTCTACTCGCCGTTCCATCATCCTTTGGTTCTCACCTTCCTCTCCTCTTCCACCATGGCAGAGCATCGAAACAGGGAGGTGAGGAGGTAGCGGCGTTGAGGATTGAGGAGGTGATGGTTGTGCCGCCGGCTAACCAGGTGCGCTCTCTCGACGGCGGCGCGCCTAGGTTACCCAGTTGTCATACTGGATCGTGCTTCCCTCAAATGAACTCTAGATGGGCTGCATCCGCCTTCCAGGCCCGATTAAACCAGAATACTCAGATTTTTCTAGGGGAGTAGCTTCCCTCAAGGACAGCCTGCCAGTTACCGATCGGACGGCCAAAGATGATTAAAGCACGTGATCCAACAGAGGAAAAGCCACATGGCCTGAGAAGACTCGAAACTGGTTCAGTTTTACTGTCCTTAATTCATTGACGCTACTGTGATTAAAACATAAGTTTGAGTTTTCATGTCCCACGAAAGCATTATCACTTCAAGATCCACACTGAAGTCTATCAGAACAAAACACAAAGCAAAACAACATGTCGGCATTACAATAACCATACACATCAATTTTATGTTTTATGCCACAAGTACACACCACACACATAATAATAATTTTTATGTGCCTCCAGTGATTGCTCTCATGGTGAGGTGAGCCTGGCCACTCCATCCATGGAGAGCTGCTTCTAGGAGGAGACACGTTGATGACTAGGGTTGGTTCAGGATCTAGAGGAGGAGGAGGAGCGACGAGAGTATTGCTTGCCTAGGAGTGGGAACTCTGCCCAATCAAGCAGGACAGGGAGTTCACCATGCTCATGAGATCCTCTTCGTCCACCACATTCACGACCTCGTTGTCGCTCAACAAGTTTTCGCACAGCTGCTCAAGTGACATCGTCTCCAATGATATGTTGTTGTTACTCGGCAGCAAGGTATGGCTGGCATTCAAGTCATACATCTCACGCAATGATGAGTAATCAGCACCGGGAGATAAGTTCCATGGATTGATCTGGTTGTCGTAGTGGTTCCCAGAGTTAGTATACATAATATCAGCACTGGAGTGGTACATGGAGGTACGTTGCGACCCAAGAGGCATGCCCCAAAAGTAGTTCCAGTTAAACATGTCCTCCTTCAGTGGAGCTCGCCGCCCTGAAGTACACAGCTGGTCAGATTAGTTTATCCGCTACTAATTACTCAACTCTCGTGCATAACTAATTACTGAAACCTTGTGCATAGTCAGCGATATATCTATAAAGCGAACTTTCTGAAAGTGTTAATTCTGAAGTTTACCTGAGCTTGGAAAGTGTACGCCTTGCAGGGATCCAGAATCATTTAGCCCTAATGTCATTACTCCAGTTCGCACTGGTTGAAGTGGCGATGACTGCCTGGTTTGTCCAGTCTCAAACAGATTGTCATACTTGCTACGATATGAATCTTCGTTGCTCGAACTCAATGGGGTAACAGACACTGCACAACCTTTTCGCAAACAAGGACTTCCTGGATTTATATTGTTCTTCTGACTTAATAAATATAGACGTTGGTCATTGTAGAGGAGATTCTCAATGTGCTTGTCCATTATCCCTGGGCCACATTGCAGAACATGCCTACTGAAAGCAGTAAAAGGAAAAAAAATCTTCACCCACCAATATAATGCAAATGTATAGAAATTAAAACGAAGCTAGTTTATTCAGATATGTACATGTAGTAGCGAGCAGATAGCATCAAACGCCATGTTATGTAAAGAACATCAATTCGTTCCAACTCTCAAGTAGACCACATAAATAAAATAATCCATTATAATTAAATTATAATTATCACTATATTTTAGCCATAGACCAGAGAGTATATAAGGCGCCCCCCTCCCAACCCAGACACACGCGTGTGCACACTTGTTTGTATTGTTGTCTCACTTAAATGTGCACTATTTGACCATGGTCTATTGATCTTTAAATGGAACCCCTTTGGCCATGCCTTGTAAATGCTACCGGGAATAGTGAAAGAAATATATATAGAGCTTGGTTATCTAGAGGATATTTTAACATGGTTATTAATTTGAAAACAATAAACTTGTGGGGCAATAACATTTTAGTTTGTTTAGGGTCTATATATACACTATAGTTTTCTGTTTTCTTAGCACATTAGTTATGTGAGCGCATAAGTATCTGAAATATATTTTGTATATTGTCTATCAAATTAGTACTCCTTCCGTTTTTATTTACTCTGCATATTAGGTCTGACCGAAGTCAAACTTTTTAAAGTTTGACCAAGTTTATAGAAAAATATATAAACATTTACCATAACAAATCTATATGATGTGAAAGTACATTTAATAATGAATCTAATGGTATTGATTGATTATTTTATATGTTAATATCTTTGTTTATAAACTTTTTCAATGCTTACAAAGCTTGACTTTGACCAAAGCTAATACGCGAACTAAATAAAAACGGAGGGAGTATGAAATACTAAAAGATGAACTCATATCTTGAGGATACTAATTGTTTGTGTGTGATTATTTCAATCTACCTACTAGATCTGTTAAATATATGTTTAATTGTCATTAGCACTATGTAATTTACAATGCAATAGAGAACGAGAATAACAGGTGGGAAATACGCCCCCTCCCCCAATGCATGGTCTGACCCACACAGTTGGGAGAAGTCGGCTTGACAGTGGCGGAGGCGAGGTCTTCGTATCATGTCGCGGCAACGTAGACGATGGAGGGCGACGATTCTCATCCGACAGAGGGCGAAGGGATTGTACACACACCTTGGAACGAGTATTCCGTAAGACAGACTGTGATGGTTCTAAGAGGTGGAGCTACTGTTTTCTGACACAGAAGTAAGGTCGCCGACTAGGCTGACGTGATGCTTGTAGTTAGATTTGCATGGATGTTGGGGTGATGGCTTGGATCGCAGCGTGTTGCTCGTGGATGTAAGTAGTCGGTGACGAGGCAATGGCGGCATGCGGCAATGTGGCGCGCTCGTGAGCGGTGGATATCAAGGCATCCGTCCAAGATGGATGTAGCAGATAGGTACATAGGGCATGATGATTGAGTAGGTATCGAGATGACTGGAAGCCCCTGGGATGAGTTGGTCCTTGGAGTGTACGAGGTTCTGCACAATGTAGAGCTCTAGAGGCACACATTCACCACGGGCAAAGTCTTAAACCCGTCTTTCCCATGGTGGGTTTGGTTTCTCTTTCCCTTCGTTGGTAATGGCATAGAGCGGCATGGTGTGGTGGGGCATGATGTTTTGTCATTCGTGCTTCCTAAAAGCATATCGGGGTCTTCATCCCCACCCCTAGCGAGCTCGCCAGATTTGACTCACTTTGTTGGAGGGTGCGAGGATGGCACGACATGGTGGGGAATTTTTTTGTCGGCGTACATTAGTGTGTCAGTGTGCTTGGCGGCACGCGAGCGGTGGGTGTGTGTCACTTATATCTAGTTTTAGCCTGGTTTTCCCTAATTAATTATGTAATTTCATAATTATTATTAAACACATAATTTTTCCACTAGGTTAGCTCGGAAAAAGGAGATTTTCCAAGTGTGATGTGTAAAATCATTCATTATTGTTTTGATAATAGTTATTTCAATCTTAATTATACATATATCATATATTACCTGTTTGTACTTGCTTGTCCACCAGTAAAATCTGTAGTTGCAAGCCACCTGGTGCTCCTGCGTGGCTGTGGATTGGTTTCTATGAAAAATTGTGGCACCGCGGACACCTAATTGGGCAGGTAACATATAACTACTAAAACCAATAAAATAATAGCTAGTAACAATTGAGAAATTAAATAGTGTGCAATGGTACCAATAGAGAACGGACATCTACTTTCGTTACCATTACAGTTTGCTCATTATTATGTTCTGACAAATGTTGTATATTATGAAATGCATCACATGCTTCAATTTACATTATGGGACAAAAGAATTTTTCACATATTAACATCATAATTTTAAGAATATGCGACACACACTCTTTCACTTACCATAATGTCCAACATCCCGGGTAAATCTTTGGGACAAGTTATTCTCAAGGCACATATGTCTGAACATTTTATCTCTATCTTACTCTTCAGGCCTTCATGGAGTATTTCCCACGCCAATTTGTTATTGGAAATATAAAATTTTGCAACAATATCTCCTTCATATATTGATTTCCACTATCCATAAATAAAAGTAGTCTTAGCACTTAGCCAATATTCAAGGAACAAATTTACTAGTTTCATAAAACTACAATATCATAAGTTTTAGTCATCTTTATTTTAGTACATCCAATTCAAAAACGATATTTCTCAAAATTGTTTAAAAAATATTAGTAATTAACTCATAGCAACAAAAACAAAGTTTGAAAGTATAGTAGCAAGTGCAACAACGGTTGTGTGCATGTGAAGTAGAAGTCGACGGTTATCCTACTTTTTAGAAAAACATAAACAAATCTTATGTCTACATTGAATACCAAACTAAGATATACAGAGCTTAGGTGTTTCATCTAGTGTACATTAGACAAAAAATACACGAGTCAAAGCGAAATTACCTCCCAGTCCCCAATTCTAAGAGAGGAAGCTTGAAAATTGGAAGCCTGCAACTTTTGTGAAGGGGGCTTCCTTCCTTGTATTGCAGTAGATATTGTTTGTACATCACATGTGGTTTGCTTTCCTTTTCCTTTGGAGGATAATGTGAGCTTGTTTTGTATAAGCTCCAAAAGAGCGGGTGTTTTCGTCAAGTTTAAACCTAATGGCCCACGTCCACGAATGGATTGCCAAGAGAACAGCTCATTTACCACATCATTACCTTCATCTGACTGTTGTGGTGAATTGTAAAAAAGTGTTACAAAGAGACAATACAAATATAATTGTGTCACAGAGATACAATACAATACAAATACAAATTTATTTTAACTTGTTATTTCCAAACTTAGGCATCAATAGTAAATAACAAACATTTTACAGGAAATGTAATATTTGATAGACAACACGAAATTATGTAATTTCCCACAAACAAGGTTATCATAATCCCAATTCAATCATGAGATTATGTGCCTTCACAATCTAAATTAATTGGAATGGTTCTACAATTCCTACAAGTAGAATCTATTGAAGGTTTTGGTTGTCATTATTCTAAGATTTGTGATCTTGCCGTAGGATTACTGACCTGACTCAGAATTGTTATTCTGGCCACCTTGCCCCCATATAAGAAATACGTAAAATACTACATGACATTAAACTTGGAATATTACCACATGCTAGGATGAGTGAGTTACTAGAGATAAATATTTGTTTCAAAACCTAAAACTACCGCATCTTATTTGCATAGAGTAGACCTTGATGAGTAAGTGTTATACTAGATGATATCATGAATATATAATACATGTACATCAAACCTAAAACTATGTGCAATTAAACATTCAAAACTAAGGATAAAATATAATTAGTTAGCAGTGAAGGCCTGAAATATGATACATCCTATATTTCAAAAACAAATAAATTGATTGTGTTACATAATAGAGATTTTGCGAGGGTGTTAAATAATAGATTGCACTTCAACCGACTCTAACTGGACTGCACATTTTTTCATATTTTTTGCTATGTTAGACAAACGTTGACTGTATGGATATATTTGAAAGAACATAAATATGTGCTAATCTATTGGTATCTGTATTTAATGTACAAGGGGGTTCCAAAAGTAGTGCTAATCCTTGCATAGATCAGTAGAGTGGAGGTATCAAGCCTAGCTTTTGCAAGCTAGTTGTGCTTAGTTTCTAGCCAATCATTGCTCAACTAAATTGAGAGTAATTTTTCTTCCTCTTATGTGGATGAGAAACCTTCTACCAATGCTTGGAAGTAGAAGGGATGTTTCCATAATAAAGCATGGTCCCTAAACTTAGTATACTAATTAATGGCTGAAATTTATGTGGCAGCCATTAATTGAGAAGTTGTGACGTGATTAAGGAAATACGCTAAAAGCAAATGAAATATGTGATAACTGGCGGTTAGTCTAACAAACGACGCTTCCTTGATCGAAGAATTGATGTAGTTCACAATTATGTTATTACAAACATTCTTCATACCTAAATGGAAGATCCTATTGTTTAGATGCAATATTCATGGTTAACGCCACACAAATTCTTTTGCACCGGATCTATGTCATGACATGCATTGTTTGTGTAAATATTGAGATAACAGCCAGAGGGAGAGTAATGGAACAAATGAAAAAGCACATAATTTAAAATCGTGCTTCATCAAAATAGATTAAACATAACTATTATGTTCCTTGTCAAAATCTCACCTAAACACCCTTGAATATCAGAACATGCACACATGATATAATCAACCTTCTTGCTAGCTATATCAAATATAAATGATACAATACCTAAAACAAATATCATGAACTAGATTCCCAAGTGAATTTAAGAACACAAAAACAAGGTGCCCGTCAAACCGCACAAACAACTACATGCATAGTATGAAGTGGCTAGAAAGAATCAAAAACTAAAAGTGGTAAATAAAGAAGAAGAATTCAATCTTTAAGGACACAAATGAACACCAAGGTATACTCACTTGGCTCAACTTCTTGAATTGTGACATCTCCTCTTCCTTGTTCTCGTTGTTGGCATACCAACACTTCTCTTTCCCTCTCACAGTCCAATCTACGACATGCATCCTGTTCCTGAAAATAAAAACCACTTACGGTTGGTTTGTAAGTGTTTTTGGTTATTATAGGAGAGCCTTCACAAGGGGATATGATGGACAATTGCGGTCCTTGGCCGTGGAAAGGGGGCGATCCGGATTTTATAAGAGGAACACCGAGGATATAGTTGTCACTTTGAAGCGGGGCCACGTAGAAAGGGTTTTGGTGCCACGTTTTTCTTCCATAGATTTGTAGCCAAGTGTCATACCTGACGTCGAAACTAAGGAAATTGTGGGATGCGCAAAAACGAATCGATCTACCGAACTAATGCATTAATTAAAGGTTCAAACCTTATATCGTATCCATGGGGGATGTGTGAGTAATAAATGCAACACCGAAAGAACTTTTATATATAGCCGGAAATATTGTGTCCTTTTAGCCTCACCCATTATGTAGAAGATATATAAACATATGTAATCAAGCATCCAAAAAAGGTATCATAAGAAATGTGAAAAACAATGAATTGTAAATAAGGTTTAATTATATAAGTATTTAGTTTACCAAAAAGAATAAGTCTCCATTTTCTTTTATATATGCACGTGAAATTTTATATTTCAAATTGCGTTTAATAGATCATCCATATTGCTGCAACTTCCACTTCTAAACCTCCTTATGAGCATTTCTACCCTATCACTGGTACGCGTCGGTCCTAAACAAACGGTTTTAAACCCCTTTCCACGACGGCATTCGGAACCGTCACCAAGTGAGTGTGGGCGATAGGTGGGTCCTTCCCACACGACCCAGAAATCATCAGGGATATTCTGGCCTGGCACACACGCTCGGAAAAATGAGGTCGTGTGCCACCGGCGAGCACTCAAATACAGAAATACGTACAGTAGTGCTCAAAAATACAATTATATAGGCGAAATCATTTCCGTTCGTTAGTACATCCCACACAGTCAGTCACTGCTAAACGTTTCCGTTCGTATATACAGCCCACACAGTCACTCCAAGGAAAACGTTTGCGCAAGGCGGCGTAATGCAAACAGTTTTCAAGAGAATGTCGTGTGTGATTGTTCATTGATCCAACACGGTTTATTCATAGAAACTTTGTGCGTTGCCTGAGGTCATCGCCCATGGTGTTTTCTCATTAACCGTTTGCAATAGGAAAATCCAATTAGCAAGCTAATTGGCTAATTAGCGGGCTAATTGCCCTATTATTAATAATCCATTTACTAATCTAATCGAAATTCATATTAAGCACATAATATATTCCATTTCCATATTAAGTAATTAGGATTTCATAATTGAAATACATCGTAGTACAACATGATATAGCTTCAGCACTCAGCCACCCCATTACACAACTGCACCAGCAACAAGTTTCACATGAAACATCTAGAACCTTTCAAAATTAGCATCATAGACGGTACATAGAGAGATGCATCTCATATGGAAAACTGCTGATGCGGAAGGCGAATATTGAGCCAGTGCCTATGGATGATTGATCGTCCATCATTTGACCTCTTCAGGAACACTTCAATATTGAACCGTGGGTGTTGTATAAAAATGTTCCTCGCCTCCTGACCACAGAGGTGGTTTGAGAGGTAATCATCAGTGAAGCCATAAAATAAGGATGTGCATAAATATCTTCTCTATATTGGAAATGTGGCAAAAGAATACAAAAAGGCAAGGTATAATAGTTAGTACCATCTTGTAAACCTCAATGCTTCCCATTGTTTCCCTGCAACACATATAAGGTAGTTAGTCATCAGATTAAGTAAGTGTTCGCAGGCTATTAGTAAAATATGTTGATGAAAAATAAGACCATTGCAGATTCATCAAATTAATTCAAGCCACATGGAAAACCCATTTATCCAAACCAAGCATGATTAAGAACTAGGAAATATAACACTTGTATATGTTTCTCATGTATTAAGTGCAGCCAAATTCGATTTATTCCTCACATGGTATACAATAAGAGAATGCAACCACATCAATTGAATATCGCATTACAGAATTAAACCAAGCAGTTAACTAAACACCACAACAAATGAACCGAACGTTAACTGAGCACCACATTGCACAATACAACATACTCCTAATAGAAGATTAGATAGTTAACCAAACCAAGCATGCTTAACAACTTGGAAATATAGGAATTGTATTTGTTTCTCATGTATTTAGTACAACCAAATTCGATTTATTCCTCATATGGTATACAATAACAGAATGCAGCAACAACAATTGAACATCACATTGCAAAATTGAACCAAACTGTTAACTAAACACCACAACAAGTGAACCAAGCCACAACAAATGAACCAAGCAGTTAACTAAACACCAATTGAACAATATAACGTACTCCCAATAGAAGATCAGACAGTTAACGAAACCAAGCATGCTTAACAACTTGGAAATATTGCACCCTGAAGAATTGAACATCACATTTGCAGAATTGAACCAATCGATTAATTGAACACCACATTGCACGACATATAGAAAATATACACTATAGCAAAAGATTGCATGGTAAAAGTAGATAGCATAATTCACTAGAATTTGTTGAGGAAAGGCAGTAGCTAGCAAACTGAACATGGGTCCTTATAGTCAGCTAATAAGACAAGCTACTCCACGTTGTTGGAGATATCGATGACGATTGGATCCTTGGACATGGAAGAGGGCGAGACCTCCACATCGTGGGTGCCCTCGTTGTAGTGGTGAGTTGCCTGAGCCGCTCCGGGAACGAACCTGCTGGCTCCCGAGATGAGGTAAGCACGTGCACGCTGACAAAACACCTCGTAGTCGTCGTCGAAGGCTCTGACGGTGGCCTCGAGAAAACGCCACGAACTATCGTTTAAAGCAGCCAATCGCATCGCAGTGTCGGCGCGCGAGGCGTCAACGGTGGCCTCGATGGCGAGGTGCTCCTCCAAGATCTGGGGGTCGGCACGAATGGCAGCCGTCGCGACCTCATCCGCGCGTGCGGCCGCGATTTTCTTCTCCGCTGCCAAATGCTCCTTGAGTTCCTGGCTATACTGCGTGCACCATGGCTTAGGCCGGCGCTTATTTGGTTGAGGGGTCGGTGATTTGGGTGGAAGGTGTCACGCTCGCGCTGGCGGTCGGGGCATGTGGGATGTGGAAGGAGGAGGAGGATGGGGGTCGGGTGTGGATTACCTGCCTGGATAGGCGAGGCCGAGCAGCACAAAGGAGGGTCGCCGGCGAGGAGGCGGCGGTGCTGCAAGCAAGGAGTGAAGGTTTCACCTTGGAAAGGAAGGCGGAAAGAGGGGAAATGTGGCTTTTGGTAAGGGGAGGGGGCGGGGATGTAGATATTTCCGCGGAAGCCAAAAATTTGGAATTGCTTCAGCCAAAAAACTGGCGCGCAAAGTGTCATCAGACACGGTCCCTTATTCAGAGCGGGCTATGGACTGTAGTCGTCGCACCTTCTCGCGTAAGCCATATGCGTATTATACTCCGATGGTGCTCCAAGATATTTTGTGTTGCATCTCACACGGTTGGTTATAATAAATTGTGTGGGATCTATTTGATTTTTCTTCTTGATTTGAATTACATAATGGGGTCACAACGGCCATGGACGGTGTTTCAATTGCTAGACCTTTTATCTGAAGAGATCATAAAAGAACTAGAATTATTCAGGGTTCGTTTGGACATTTTTATGCATTAAGTGAGTTTTCAATGCATTTATGTGCATAATTCAAATTTGAACTACATGCACATGCTCCGTGCATATAAATTGGTTGAAAAATCAAATCTTTGTCCTTGGGTGTATGCTTAGGTCCCATGCAAGAAATGTGAATGAATTTCAAATACCCTGCCACCGTCACTCGACCACAAACATTGAGATACCTGGTTTTTAAACTCTAGTAAATCCAATACTTGTCTGAAATTCATGAAACTTGGCATGCTATCATGGAGGGGCATAAACATGTCGTGGTAATTTTTTTTGTCCCATTTGGGGCAGGTTTGGGTATATGCTTCTCACAAAACAGAGCTTCTCACAACAAGCATGATGGTTTCGGTAGGGACCGCCCAACTTTGGGGGCGAAACGATATCCATTGCCTCTTATTGCTTTCAAATTGTTTCTCGTGTCAACATAGAACAACAAGAGTGTTGTGTTATTTTTTGTGATTTTCCGGGGTTCGTTTGGACGTTTTTATGCATTAAGTGTGTTTTCAATGCATTTATGTGCATAATTGAAATTTGAACTACATGCACATGCTCCCGTGCAAATAAATTGGTTGAAAAATCAAATCTTTGTCCTTGGGTGCATGCTTAGGTCCCATGCAAGAAATGGGAATGAAAGTCAAACACCCTGCCACCGTCACTCGGTCGCAAACATTGAGATACTTAGTTTTTAAATTCTAGTAAATTCAAAACTCATCTGAAATTCATGAAACTTGGCATGCTATCATGGAGCGGCATCAACATGCCGTGCTACAATTTTTTTTCCATTTGAGGCAGGTTTGGGTATATGCTTCTGACAAATCGGAGCTTCTCACAACAAGCATGATTGTTTTCGGTAGTGAACGTCCCACCTTTGGGGACGAAATGATATCCTGCCTCTTATTGGTTTCAAGTTTTTTTCTCGTGTCAACATAGAACAACAGGAGTGTTGTGTGAATTTTTGTAATTTTTCGGGGTTCGTTTGGACATTTTATGCGTTAAGTGAGTTTTCAATGCATTTATGTGCATAATTCAAATTTGAACTACATGTACATGCTCCTGTGCATATAAATTGGTTGAAAAATCAAATCTTTGTCCTTGGTTGCATGCTTAGGTCCCATGCAAGAAATGTGAATGAATGTCAAACACCCTGCCACCGTCACTCAGCCGCAAACATTGAGATACCTGGTTTTTAAATTCTAGTAAATCCAAAACTCGTTTGAAATTCATGAAACTTGTCATGCTATCATGGAGCGGCATCAACATGCCGTGGTAATTGTTTTGTCCCATTTGGGACAGGTTTGGGTATATGCTTCTCACAGACCAGAGCTTCTAACAACATGCATGATGGTTTCGGTAGGGACCGCCCCAACCTTGGGAGCGAAACGATATCCATTGCCTCTTATTGCTTTCAATTTTCTTCTCGTGTCAACATAGAACAACAGGAGTGTTGTGTTATTTTTTGTGACTTTTCAGGGTTCGTTTGGACATTTTTATGCATTTAGTGAGTTTTCAATGCATTTATGTGCATATTCAAATTTGAACTACATGCACATGCTCCCGTGCATATAAATTGGTTGAAAATTCAAATCTTTATCCTTGGGTGCATGCTTAGGTCCGATGCAAGAAATGGGATTGAATGTCAAACACCCTGACACCGTCACTCGGCCGCAAACATTGAGATACCTGGTTTTTAAATTCTAGTAAATCCAAAACTCGTCTGAAATTCATGTAACTTGGCATTTTATCATGGAGCGGAATCAACATGCCGTGGTAATTTGTTTGTCCCATTTGGGGCAGGTTTGGGTATATGCTTATCACAGACCAGAGCTTCTAACAGCAAACATGATGGTTTCGGTAGGTACCGTCCCAACTTTGGGGGCAAAATGATATCCATTACCTCTTATTGCTTTCAAAAAATTTCTCGTGTCAACATAGAACAACAAGAGTGTTGTGTTATTTTTCTGATTTTTCGGGGTTTGTTTGGACATTTTTATGCATTTAGTGAGTTTTCAATGCATTTATGTGAATAATTCAAATTTTAACTACATCTCTTAATTGCAAACATTTTAGATAGAACACTCGTATGCAAAGTGGGAGCAGGATTTGTGCGTCTCTTGAACACAAACGGTTCTTTTGGATGACCCGTGTGAACCACTTACAAACAATTTGGTAAGATTTGCATCTATCATATTGGATATGTTGCCATTTGTCAAACTAGAAAGATTGACATTTGTTGATCTAGTAACATTGCCTTTTGCCAACCTTGTAACACTGCGCTTTGTCAAAATATGAAGCT
Source organism: Secale cereale (assembly GCA_902687465.1). Lineage (NCBI taxonomy): Eukaryota > Viridiplantae > Streptophyta > Magnoliopsida > Poales > Poaceae > Secale > Secale cereale. The sequence continues at coordinate 33,267,087 of LR738715.1, read as the reverse complement.
AAAAATAAGTAGCGGTATCTAATTTTTGCAACTAAAATCCAGTAATTAAGCATAGATGAAGGCGAGGAAGGCGTGTTCAGCCAGGTGTGCAGCGGTCGACGCAGTACTATTCGATTCGACAGCGAGCGACGCAGTTCCCGATACGGCTTTAATGCAGACGAGTGAGAGGGTAGCGTTTCCCGAAATGTTGAACGGCCAATGATGCATCCTCCTTCAATTAGCATTGTGTGAATACATGAGGGAAGTAATGGGAGGACCGAAAAATGAGGCAGCACGATGTGAAAGCAACTCAGTTTGCACTCATATAAAGGCGCCCCTCCATTCCAATGCATCTACCACATCGTACGCACCTAAGCATTTGCTTAAGCACCTACACTAATAAGCGCAACAGTGCCCACTCCAGACCCATGGCGGCGATGCACGCGAGCAGCCAACGGGTGTGCCAGATGGTCCACAACGCCGGCCTGTGGCAGGGCACCGTGGATCGTCTCCTTATGGTGTTGGTGACCGGCTGGTGGATGGCCACCGTCAACGCTAGCTACGACTCTCAGTTGGACCAGATGATCGTTCGCACCACCAACAGGTTCATCGTTGTCAAGAAGCTCGCAGACGACATCGCCGTACTCCTCCAGCCCGCGCGCCCGAGCTCCTCATTGCCTGCCACCGTAATCGGCCTCTATGGTCGAAACCTCTTTGAAGCACTGGTGGGCCTGCGACTGCCCACCGACACCACAAAGAATGTCCACCTAGACGTCGCGCTTGCTGCGAGGCGCCTCGCCCTGCAAGAAACCGTCGACCTACGCATCCATGTGTACGAGCAAATCGTGTACATAGGTATCTACAAGGCCAGTGAGGACGCTACGATGTTGACCTTCTTGAGCCGGCTGGAAGCCTTGGATGTCTTTGCGGAGAAGCACCTTGACCTTGCCACAAAAGCCACCGCTCCTTAGCCGCCGATCGGTTGATCGACCGGCGCACTGAGTTGAGGAGGAGGAGGTCGTTCGTTGATGGATGCATCTTTCTTCTTGCCTCCTGTAACCACCACTGCAATCGCATCATCATGGCCTTAATTCTTATTTTTCTATTGCATTCTCGTTCCTGTCAATACAAACATGTGCGATCCCTTTAATTTGCACTATACAGACATGTCTATTCCAGTCTTATTTTGATTGGCTTGAATGAAGGTCTATCCCGCTGTTAGGCGCTGCAGCGCGCTGTGCTCACCGTTAGGCGCTGCGGCGCGGTCTTCTCGCGTCCGTTGGCATGCTCTGCTCGCGTCCCTCCGCACACGCTCTGCCAACGGTTGGGCGTGCGCACGATCATGTCGGGGGGCCCGTATGCATGCGGTTGCACCGCACGCGATGCCACGATGTGTAGTTATGTGTGGCACGATGGACTTACGCACTGCAAATTAGAACTGCCATCAAGGGCTTGCCGATATTCCTGGCCGTCCGGCTTCCCCTTTAATTCCCGCAGCCATTATAACCTTAGACTCTTCAACCTTTCGATCGCGCCCCACAACACAACAAGCACACCCACGACTACACATAGAGAGGGGATGTCCAGCGGCACTCCAATGGAGTTCGGTGATCATAGAGTGGAGAACAACATGAGGGAGACGGATCTCTCGGTGGTGTACACCATCTACCCGGACGTGGTGGACGACTACATCAACACCGTTGAGCAGTTGCATGCAGGAGACAAGTACAAGGTGGTCGGCATCGACCTCCAGTACACCGCCGGTCATCCCGACATAGATCAGAAGATTGCCGTCGCCCAGTTGTGCATGCGCCATCATGTCCTCATCTACCACTACTTCATGGCCACAGAGCCTTGCGATCGTTTCAAAAGGTTTGTCAACAGCACCAACTACAAGTTCGCCACGGTGGAAACCACCGACGATGTAAAAGCGCTCAGGGTTACGGGTTTGGCCTACCAGAACCTTGTCGAAATCCGTGAGCACTGCAGGGTCTGACGCAGCACGAAGATGGACTCCCTGGTTGAACTCGCCTCGGCCATCATTGACCACTACTACGAAAAGATGAAGCAGGATGCCAAGAGAACAAGTCCCGTATCCTGGCACAGGGCCTGGATGCGGCAACTGGATGAACCTCACCTCAGGTTCGCGGCCATGAGCGGATCGTTGACATGAGGAAGTGCCTTGTTACCCAAATCGACGAGCCTGGATCGAGCCACAAGCAGAGCAAGCGTCCCAAGAAGTAGATGATGATCAGATGATCGTTTATGCTAGTTGATCATGCATGTAGTATATAGTTACTTTATTGGTGTGTGGAAATGTCATGTGTGTAGTAGCCACCAATGTAATTATGCATGTAATAGTTTACTTTGGTGTGTGCAAATGCCATGGTTGTATAGTAGCCACTTATGCAAGTGGATGTTTAATTTGGTTATGAAACCATGTCCTCATAAGTATGTATATATATACTATGTTGATCTGTATGCATGCGATCCCATCGCACAACACACACGTCTTATTAGCAGCAACCATTTGTGTTATTATCGGTCTTAGCACATATTTTTTTATTATAGACCTGTTTGCCGCGTATCACACACATCTTCTTATATTGAACCATTTTTATTCTCTTATCTCAATACAAACAGTTCATCTGAGTGAACCGCATGCCGTTTATCACACACACCTCGATCTGCCTGACCGTTTCTTTTGTGTTGCCCTAATCACAAACAGTTTATCTGACTGGTCTGTATGCTCTACATCGCACACGCCTTTATCTGGCAGCCCGTTTCTTTTGTTCCTCCTCATCACAAATACTCAATTGAATTGAACCGTATGCGCACCATCGCACACGCAACCAAAATTTGAACCATGTTTGATGCATCCTCCATCGCAAATGTTTTGCACCTTTTTTGATGGTTTTTTACACCCTCGTTTGTGATTATGGCAAAGCACACAGTATCGTCGAAGGGTCTCTGATCGTACTGTCGCTTTAGCAACAACCTACAGTAGTCTGTTTTACCATGATGTATAGAATTCTTAAAATGCACGCAGACATGGCTAGGTGTTGGTCATCTAGAAAATAAGTAGTGCAAAAGATATAATTTTGATGATCGAGTTCCCTATCTTGCTCGATCAAGACTATTGTGCGTTATGTCGCTTACTCTCCGACTTTCCTCTTCCTTGTTCTCGTTGTTGGCATGCCAACACTTCTCTTGCCCTCTCACAGTCCAATCTACGACATGCATCATGTTCTTGAAAATAAAAACCACTTACGGTTAGTTTGTAAGAGTTTTTGGTTATTATAGGAGTGCCTTCACAAGGGGATATGATGGACAATTGCGGTCCTTGGCAGTGGAAAGGGGGCAATCCATATTTTATAAGAGGAACAACAAGGAAATAGTTGTCACTTTAAAGCGGGGCCACGTAGCAAGGGTTTTGGTGCCACGTTTTTCTTCCATATATTTGTAGCCAAGTGTCATACCTGACGTTGAAACTAAGGAAATTGTGGGATGCGCAAAAACGAATCGATCTGCCGAACTAATGCATTAATTAAAGGTTCAAACCTTATCTCGTAACCATGGGGATGTGTGAGTAATAAATGCAACACCGAAAGAACTTTTATATATAGCCGTAAATATTGTGTCCTTTTAGCCTCACCCATTAATTAGAAGATATATAAACATATGTAATCAAACATCCAAAAAAGGTATCATAAGAAATGTGAAAAAAACAATGAATTGTAAATAAGGTTTAATTATATAAGTATTTAGTTTACCAAAAAGAATAAGTCTCAATTTCCTTTTATATATGCACGTGAAATTTTATATTTAAAAGTTGTGTTTAATAGATCATCCATATTGCTGCAACTTCCACTTCTAAACCTCCTTACGAGCATTTCTACCCTATCACTGGTTTATTCTTAGAAACTGTGTGCGTTGCTTAAGGTCATCGCCCACGGTGTTTTCTCATTAACCATTTGCAATAAGAAAACCCAATTAGCAAGATAATTGGCCAATTAGCGGCCTAATTGCCCTATTATTAATAATCCATTTACTAATCTAATTGACATTCATATTAAGCACATAATATATTCCATTTCCATATTAAGGAAGCAGGATTTCATAATTGACATACATCGTAGTACAACATGATATAGCTTGAGCACTCAGCCACCCCATTACACAACTGCACCAGTGATACGTCCAAAACGTATCTATAATTTCTGCTTGCTCCATGCCTCTTTTGTGTGATATTGCTATGATATTTATACACTTCCATACACTTTTGATCGTATTTGGACTAACCTATTAACTCAGTGCACCCAGTGCCAGTTTTTGTTTCTGCTGTTTTTGTATTTCAGGTTTTCCCATCACGTAAACTGCCAGAAAAATCCCGGAAAAATTATATAAAAAATCAGCGTTCCGGAAGCTTCCACACGGCCGAAGTAGGGCCGGAGGGGGGCCACCAGGGCTCCAGGCGCCCTGGTGGCGCGGCCCCCCTCCTGGCCGCGCCGGGGGGCGCCTGGGCCCCCCAGGCCTCCGCTGATGCCCCCCTTTGGCATATATTTAACACGCATCCCGAAACCCTTGATGACGGAACCCTTTTTCGCAATCTCATCTCTGTTCCGCCGCCGCCGCGCTTCCAAGATCGGGAGCACCAGGAGAACTCTTCCCGGCACCCTGCCGGAGGGGAGGATCACCACCGGGAGCCTTTCCACCACCATGGACGCCTCCCGGATGAGTTGTGAGTAGTCTCCCTTGGACCATGGGTCCATGACCAGTAGCTATGTGATGTTCTCCTCCCCTTCTTGTGCTTCACTAATTAGACCTCGTGAGCTGCCCTACATGATCGAGGCACATATGTAATCCTTATGTTGTTGCTATGTTGAGTTTGCTGGGATCCGATGGATTGTGAGATTATGTTCAGATTGTGTTTGAGTAATATATTTGATTCACCTCTTTTATATTTATGTTCGTAAGTAATTCTTGCATGTTCTCCGTTGTTATTTATTGCTTTGGCCAAGTAGTAGGTAGTGACTCCAAGAGGGAACGTTATGCTTGATTGTGGGTTCATGCCCCTCGATGACTAGCTTGAGTGACAGAAACATGAGTCTAGGGGATGTGTTGTTGCCACAAGGGGGAAAACAACGATAATTGTGCCCGCGGGTGCAAGGATTGTTTACTTTACGCAAAGTTCTTTTAATGCAGTTGTCTGTTGCTTTGAGTTTATACTATGGGTGGGACTCGCAACTTAATACCAGCGAGATGTTCTGGATAGATATCTCAAGGTGGATGATTAGTAGTAGATGCAGATGGATTTCGGTCTACTTGCCTTGGCGTACCGCCCATGCTTTGAACCTCTACCTTTCTTGCAACATAGTTAGCATTGGTTTGCGCACATAATTCTGTCAATTGCCCAGCTGTAATTCGTTTACCTCACATAGTTGTTTTATCGTCTTTTGGGAGAGAGACATCACTAGTGAACATCATGGGACCCCGGTCCATATTACCATCACTGATCACATCCGCTATTTACTTTCTGCTTTTACATACTAGTTACAGTTTTACCTATCACTATTATCTCTTGCGTTTGATCCTTTGTAAACGACAAGGCCGGAGGGATTGACAACCTCTCTGTACTCGTTGGGAGCAAAGTTATTTGTATCTGTGTGCAGGTCCAAGTTGATTGCTATTATCTGGCGCCGTTAGCAGTTGACACCTTCTTGTTGAAACTAGGAGTCTCAGGGGAAATCGATCCTTGGTATCTTTGCCAAGGGAAAACTACTGCTACACTGCATCAAACCTTCCACTTGGGGTAACCAACGAGGGGCGAGAAGCCATCAAGCAAAGTTTTCTGGCGCCGTTGCCGGGGACTCCACTCTTCAAGATAGGGGAGTTGCACGTTATCTTTTACCTTTGCTTTTAGTCTTGTTAGTTTACCTTTCAGTTTTTGCTTTAGTATCTTTTATCAAAAATCACAAAAATAGTTATCTCATTCTGTAGTTTTCATTATGTCGGGTCCTTTTGTCTTTGGCGAGGCAGAAGTTCTCACCTTTAAACAAAGAGGTGGGGAAAGTCTAAAAGATGCTTGGTATAGAATTAATGATTCTCAAAAAAGAGCCACCAAGAAGCAATCTACTACTATCCTGCTTAGAAATTTTTATGTTGGAATTACTTCTTGGAATAGGTTTATTCTAGATACTGCTATCAATGGAAATTTCCTAGAGGCCCCAGTTTGGGAGTCTCTTAGTATTATTGAAAATCTTGTTGGAAGTCCCCCTGTTGTTAGCATTCAAGAGGACATCACCCTAGCTCACATTATGAAAAAACTTGAAAAGATAAAGCTAGAGATGCCAAACATTAATAAGATAAACTAGTTGGATCGTAAAATCCAAGGGAATTTGAATAGGCTTGATAGCTCCATGCATAAAATTTTCAAAACTTTGGAGACCATCAAATCCCATGACTTGGACTCTTCTAGGATAGACAAAATTGAGGAAATCTTTGATACTCTAGGAACCACTTTCTCCTCAATCAAAACCAGAAAAGTAGAAACTCCGGCAAAGAAGGAGCCTAAGTTCGTTCACATTCCAAAGGCTCCCCGCTCTAAAAGTAATCCATCTGTTGCCAAAGGGGTTGAAACTGTAAAGACTTTGGAAGAAACACCTCTCTTTGACGAATTTATAAATGAATCTTCCCTTGACTTTTATCCTTTTGGTCTTCTCCCTAAAAGTATCTCTATGAGGCCTTTATTTGAAAGTCCTCTTAAGATTAGTTGTACTATTGAAGAGCTTTTTAATGATCTTGATGATGGTTCAATTGATACAACTTGATCTCTATGCATTATGCCTAGCTTAAAGGCATAAAAGAAAGCGCTTTTGGGAGGCAACCCACAATGAATAAAATTTTATTTTGCTTTTGTTGTGTCTTGATGTTGTTACTACAGTAGCATCATCATTGTATCTTTGCTTTTCAACTTTGTGCCAAGTGTAGCCTCTGATTGCAAGAAAGTTCAAAAGTTGTGACGTGCTGTCCAGGAAACAGATTCTATCCTTGGATAGAAAAGTTCGTATAAAATCACCAGATCATCTTTTTGGTCTGAATTGTTTCGACAGCGTGCTCTATACAATTGTCTTTCGGGCGTATGTTTTGAGTTTTTTGATTAGAGTTGCAGAAGTGCCCCGAAAAAATCATTTACTACCTGCTGTTCTGTTTTTCACAGATTCTGTCCTGTTTTGCCTTTCCTTCATTTTGCAAACGTTGAGCTTGCTTTTTCTTTGCAAAAACCTTTTGGCAATCTTGAAAAATAGTAGACCTTCAAGAATATCCTTATTTCCAGCAAGGAACAATTATTTTATTATGGGTACTAACCTCGCTAATCAGATTATGATGAGTTATGTATGAAGGGAGTTTTCAAGTGTGCGAGGGAAGATGATAAAAAGATTCAAGAGTGTCAAGCGCTCAAGCTTGGGGATGCCCCCATGCACCCCCAAGAAATATTCAAGGAGACTCAAGCGTCTAAGCTTGGGGATGCCCCCGTGCATCCCCTTCTCCATCAACATTATCAGTTCGTCTTTCGTTCCACTATATTTTTATCACTTCATGTGTTATGTGCTATGCTTGGAGCGTCTTGCTTTTTAGTTTTCCTTTTTAGTTTTCTTTAGCTTTTCATAACGAGTTGGAACTCAGCTTTCTTTGTGTGGGAGAGAGACACGCTCCACTTCAACCTAGAACACAACATAGAATTTTCATGTTTATCTTTGTTGTGTATGTTCTTGGTCTTTCAATAGCTACTATCATGTTCAGCTCTTAGTTTTCATGCTTATCTTTTTAAAGAGTTTTTGTTTAGTTGGTCGCTTGAACTCTCTTTAGTTATCATGCTTATCTTATTAAGAGAGTTTGCTTCTGTTGTATTGGTCGATATGTCTATGATAAAGATGCTACGTGCATAATGGTGCTTAGTAGTTCATGTTTTCTTATGGTTAGTCTCAAATAGCTGGGGGGTTCCCAATGTGTTATTGGAGTACCAACATGATTTGTTTGCCTATGATGTGGTATGGTTTAGTAATATCTTCCCTCAAGAATTTATTTTGATTGACTTGGCGTATGCTCACGCATATTTAAGACTGTAAAGAAAGTCTGTCAAGCCTTGATGATCTTTAATTTCTGAGTAGCGATATAACTTCCATGCCTGATTCAATGTTGCTTTGTCGCTCTGCATGATTATGACCGTCATTGCTCTCTTAGTTGGTCGCTCCCAGTCTTTTGCTAACCTCCACCTGTACTAAGCGGACTGACTGCTTGTGCATCCAAAATCCTTTAAACCAGTTATGCCATATGAGTCCACCATACCTTCCTATACATGGTATTTACCTGCCATTCCTAACGAAGACTTTCATGTACCATCTCGAAATTATTCAAAAAAAAGCATTTCTCTTTTGTGCCTCTGTTTTAGTTCATGAGGAAGTAGTAGTTAATTCATGATCTTTTTAAGTTGGACAAGCTTCACCCCAGGATTGCATGTCTAATGTGCAAACCCATAATACGAGAAGGAACTGGCATTGAGTACGCCCGGCTCATTAAAAAATAATATAAACAAACAAACCCTCCTTCACGCTTTGTTCATGAGAAATAAGAAAACTTTGGCAGTGATAAACAAAGGAGATTAAGAGGATGTGATCGTCCTCATTCGGGAGCCATTCCTCGAAACTTGTCCATCTCAAGAAGTGATTGAGTTATCTGCTAGCATTCGTTGACGAAACATGCATAATCTAAAAAAATTTATTATTTCTGTTTTTAAAACCAAGAGCTCTGGTACATGCTTTGTCTTTGTTTCCGACCATGGGTTTTCAACCTTGCCAACAAAAGCCACGGTTCGAGAGTCTCCGCCTTCTTTAAGCACCAACTACTGAGAGCATGATTGTCATTCTGAGTGTAATGTGCATTGTCCCAAAGTAGCATTGTCTTTTGCATGATTATGATATCGTTTATTCTGAAATCATTGTATCTAGTCATCACTTAAACCTTGGAGGTGCCCCTGCATTTATGTTTTGCTTCACTAAAGGGGGCAAGCGAGATATCACTTTATCATATTTGCACACCATGTTCATTACAAATCTATTTGATGTTTCAGTATCATGTTGTAAAACTTTCAGTTCTTTGTGATTTTCTCATAAGTCAACTTAATTACTACAGATTCATTATCTCAGTAAGCTTTTGTCATGTGACTATGAAAAAATCCTTATATGGTTAATAGCATGTCACCACAGAAATTATGCTTGTTATCATTTACCTACTCGAGGACGAGCAGGAATTAAGCTTGGGGATGTTGATACGTCCAAAATGTATCTATAATTTATGCTTGCTCCATGCCTCTTTTGTGTGATATTGCTATGATATTTATACACTTCCATACACTTTTGATCATATTTGGACTAACCTATTAACTCAGTGCACCCCAGTGCCAGTTTCTGTTTTCTGCTGTTTTTGTATTTCAGGTTTTCCCATCACGTAAACTGCCAGAAAAATCCCGGAAAAATTATATAAAAAATCAGCGTTCCGGAAGCTTCCACACGGCCGAAGTAGGGCCGAAGGGGGGCCACCAGGGCTTTAGGCGCCCTGGTGGCGCGGCCCCCCTCCTGGCCGCGCCGGGGGGCGCCTGGGCCCCCCAGGCCTCCGCTGATGCCCCCCTTTGGCATATATTTAACACGCGTCCCGAAACCCTCGATGACAGAACCCTTCTTCGCGATCTCATCTCTGTTCCGCCACCGCCACGCTTCGAAGATCGGGAGCACCAAGAGAACTCTTCCCGGCACCCTGCCGGAGCGGAGGATCACCACCGGGAGCCTCTCCGCGACCATGGACGCCTACCGGATGAGTTGTGAGTAGTCTCCCTTGGACCATGGGTCCATGACCAGTAGCTATGTGATGTTCTCCTCCCCTTCTTGTGCTTCACTAATTAGACCTCGTGAGCTGCCTTACATGATCGAGGCACATATGTAATCCTTATGCTGTTGCTATGTTGAGTTTGCTGGGATCCGATGGATTGTGAGATTATGTTCAGATTGTGTTTGAGTAATATATTTGATTCACCTCTTTTATATTTATGTTCGTAAGTAATTCTTGCATGTTCTCCGTTGTTATTTATTGCTTTGGCCAAGTAGTAGGTAGTGACTCCAAGAGGGAACGTTATGCTTGATTGTGGGTTCATGCCCCTCGATGACTAGCTTGAGTGACAGAAACATGAGTCTAGGGGATGTGTTGTTGCCACAAGGGGGAAAACAACGGTAATTGTGCCCGCGGGTGCAAGGATTGTTTACTTTACGCAAAGTTCTTTTAATGCAGTTGTCTATTGCTTTGAGTTTACACTATGGGTGGGACTCGCAACTTAATACCAACGAGATGTTCTGGATAGATATCTCAAGGTGGATGATTAGTAGTAGATGCAGATGGAATTCGGTCTACTTGCCTTGGCGTACCGCCCATGCTTTAAACCTCTACCTTTCTTGCAACATAGTTAGCATTGGTTTGTGCACATAATTCTGTCAATTGCCCAGCTGTAATTCGTTTACCTCACATAGCTGTTTTATCGTCTTTTGGGAGAGAGACATCACTAGTGAACATCATGGGACCCCGGTCCATATTACCATCACTGATCACATCCGCTATTTACTTTCTGCTTTTACATACTAGTTACAGTTTTACCTATCACTATTATCTCTTGCGTTTGATCCTTTGTAAACGACAAGGCCGGAGGGATTGACAACCTCTCTGTACTCGTTGGGAGCAAAGTTATTTGTATCTGTGTGCAGGTCCAAGTTGATTGCTAATATCTGACGCCGTTAGCAGTTGACACCTTCTTGTTGAAACTAGGAGTCTCAGGGGAAATCGATCCTTGGTATCTTTGCCAAGGGAAAACTACCGCTACACTACATCTTAAACCTTCCACTTGGGGTAACCAACGAGGGGCGAGAAGCCATCAACCAGCAGCAAGTTTCACATGAAACATCTAGAACCTTTCGAAATTAGCATCATAGACGGTACATAGAGAGATGCATCTCATCTCGAAAACTGCTGATGCGGAAGGCGAATATTGAGCCTTCATTCATGTCGAAGGTCTTTGCAACTTTAGGCCAGTGCCTGTGGATGATTGACCGTCCATCATTCGACCTCTTCACGAACACTTCAATATTGAACCGTGGGTGTTGTATGAAAATGTTCCTCGCCTCCTGACCATAGAGGTGGTTTGAGAGGTAATCATCAGTGAAGCCAGAAAACAAGAATGTGCATAAATATCTTCTCCATATTAGAAATGGGGCAAAGGAATACAAAAAGGCAAGGTATAATAGTTAGTACCATCTTGTAAACCTCAGTGCTTCCCATTGTTTCCATGTAACAAATATAAGGTAGTTAGTCATCAGGTTAAGTAAGAGTTTAAATGCTATCAGCAAAATATGTTGATGAAAAATAAGCACATTGCAGATTCATCAGATTAATTCAAGCCACATGGAAAACCCATTTATCCAAACCAAGCATGATTAAGAACTAGGAAATATAGCACTTGTCTATGTTTCTCATGTATTAATTGAAGCCAAATTCGACTTATTCCTCACATGGTATACAATAAGAGAATGCAGCCACAACAATTAAATATCGCATTGCAGAATTGAACCAAGCAGTTAACTAAACACCACAACAAATGAACCAAAGGTTAACTGAGCACCACATTGCACAATACAACATACTCCTAATAGAAGATCAGACAGTTAACCAAACCAAGCATGCTTAACAACTTGGAAATATAGGAATTGTATTTGTTTCTCATGTATTTAGTACAGCCAAATTCGATTTATTCCTCATATGGTATACAGGAACAGAATGCATTAACAAGAATTGAACATCGCATTGCAAAATTGAACCAAACAATTAACTAAACACCACAACAAGTGAACCAAACCACAACAAATGAACCAAGAAGTTAACTAAACACCAACTGAACAATATAACGTACTCCCAATAGAAGATCAGATAGTTTACGAAACCAAGCATGCTTAACAACTTGGAAATATTGCACCCTGAGAAATTGAACATCACATTTGCAGAATTGAACCAAGCGATTAATTGAACACCACATTGCACGACATATAGAACATATACACTATAGCAGAAGATTGCATGGTAAAAGTAGATAGCACAATTCACTAGAATTTGTTGAGGAAAGGCAGTAGCTAGCAAACTGAACATTGGTCCTTATAGTCAGCTAATAAGACAAGCTACTGCTCATTGTTGGAGATATCGATGACGATTGGATCCTTGGACATGGAAGAGGGTGAGGCCTCCGCATCGTGGGTGCCCTCGTTGTAGTGGTGAGTTGCCTGAGCCGCTCCGGGAATGAACCTGCTGGCTCTCGAGATGAGATAAGCACGTGCACGCTGAGAAAACACCTCGCAGTCTTCGTCGAAAGCACCGACGTTGGCCTCGAGAAAACTCCACGAACTATCGTTTAAAGCAGCCAACCGCGTCGCGGCATCGGCGCGCGAGGCTTCAACGGTGGCCTCCACGGCGAGGTAAATTTTAGGGGTTTGTTTCGACATTTTTATGTATTAAGTGAGTTTTCAATGCATTTATGTGCATAATTCAAATTTGAACTACATGTACATGCTCCCATGCATATAAATTAGTTGAAAAATCAAATCTTTGTCCTTGGGTGCATGCTTAGGTCCCATGCAAGAAATGAGAATGAATGTCAAACACCCTGCTACCGCCACTCGGCCGCAAACATTGAGATATCTGGTTTTTAAATTCTAGTAAATCCAAAACTTGTCTGATATTCATGAAACTTGGCATGCTATCATGGAGCGGCATCAACATGCCGTGGTAATTTTTTTGTCCCATTTGGGGCAGGTTTGGTTATATGCTTCTCACAAACCAGAGCTTCTCACAACAAGCATGATGGTTTCGGAAGGGACTGCCCCAACTTTGGGGGCGAAACGATATCCATTGCCTCTTATTGCTTTCAAATATTTTTCCCATGTCAACATAGAACAATAGGAGTGTTGTGTTATTTTTTGTGATTTTTCAGGGTTCATTTGGACATTTTTATGCATTATGTGAGTTTTAAATGCAGTTATGTGCATAATTCAAATTTGAACTACATGCACATGCTCCCGTGCATATAAATTGGTTGAAAAATCAAATATTTGTCCTTGGGTGCATGCTTAGGTCCCATGCAAGAAATGGGAATAAATGTCAAACACCCTGCCACCGTCACTCGGTCGCAAACATTGAGATACCTGGTTTTTAAATTCTAGTAAATCCAAAACTCGTCTGATATTCATGAAACTTGGCATGCTATCAAGGAGCGGCATCAAAATGACGTGGTAAATTTTTTGTATCATTTGCGGCAGGTTTGGGTATATGCTTCTCACAGACCAGAGCTTCTCACAACGAGCATGATAGTTTCGGTAGGGACCGCCCCAATTTGGGGGCAAAACTATATCCATTGCCTCTTATTGCTTTCAATTTTTTTCTCGTGTCATCATAGAACAACAGGAGTGTTGTGTTATTTTTCGGGGTTCATTTAGACTTTTTTATGCATTTAGTGAGCTTTCAATGCATTTATGTGCATAATTCAAATTTGAACTCCATCTCTTGATCGCAAACGTTTTAGATAGAACACCCGTATGCAAAGTGGGAGCAGGATTTGTGCATCTCTTGAACACAAACGGTTCTTTTGGATGACCCGTGTGAACCACTTACAAACAATGTGGTAAGATTTGCATCTATCATATTGGGTATGTTGCCAGTTGTCAAACTAGAAAGATTGACATTTGTTGATCTAGTAACATTGCCATTTGCCAACCTTGTAACACTGCGATTTGTCAAAATATGAAGCTAAAAATCACTAGCAGTATCTAATTTTTGCAACTAAAATTCAGTAATTAAGCATAGATGGAGGCGAGGAAGGCGTGTTCAGCCAGGCGTGCAAAGGGCGGCGCATTACTACTCGATTTGACAGCGGGCGGCATAGTTCCTGATACGGCTTTAATGTAGACGAGGGAGAGGGTAGCGGTTCCCGAAATGTTGAACGGCCAATGATGCATCCTCCTTCAATTAGCATCGTGTGAATGCATGATGGAAGTAATGAGATGAGCGGGAAATGAGGCAGGACGATGTGAATGCAACGTAGTTTGCACTAATATAAAGGCGCCCCTCCATTCCAATGGATCTACCACATCGTACGCACCTAAGCATTTGCCTAAGCACCTGCAGTGTGTGAGCGCAACAGTGCCCACTCCAGAACCATGTCGGCGATGCGTGCGAGCAGCCAACGGCTGTGCCAGATGGTCCACGACGTCGGCCTGCGGCATGGTACCATGGATCGTCTCCATACGGTGTTTGTGACCGGCTAGTGGATGGCCGCCATCGATGCTAGCTACGACTCTCAGTTAGATCAGATGATCGTTCGCACCACCAACAGGTTCATCGTCGTCAAGAAGCTCACGGATGACATCGCCGTACTCCTCGAGCCCGCGCGCCCGAGCTCCTCATTTCCTGCCACCCTAATCGGCCCCTATGGTCGGAACCTCTTTGAAGCATTGGTGGGCCTGCGACTGTTCGCCGACGCCACAAAGAATGTCCACCTGGAGGTCGCGCTCGCTCTATAAGAAACCGTCGACCTACACATCCATGTGTACGAGAAAATCATGTACATAGGTATCTACAAGGCCAGTGAGGACGCTACAACGGTGGCCTTCTTGAGCCGGCTGGAAGCCTTGGATGTCTTTGCTGAGAAGCACCTTGACCTCGCCACAAAAGCCGCCGCTCCTTAGCCGCCGGTCAGTGGCCTGGCCGGCACATTGAGTTGAGGAGGAGGAGGTCGTACGTTGATGGATGCATCTTTCTTCTTGCCTCCTGTAACCACCACTGCAATCACATCATTGTGGCTTTAATTCTTATTTGGCTATTTCATTGTCGTTCCAGTCAATACAGACATGTGCGTTCCTTTTAATTTGCTCAATACATACATGTATGTCCAAGTCTTATTTTGATTGGCTTGAATGAAGGTCTATCCCGCCATTAGGCGCCGCGGCGCGCTCTGCTCGCGTCCATTGGCGCGCTCTTCTCGCGTCCGTTGGCGCGCTCTGCTCGCTTCCCTCCATGCGTGCTCTGCCAATGGTTGGGCGTGCGCACGATCACGTCGGGGGGGGGGG
>LR738715.1:33147121-33251793 GCA_902687465.1 Secale cereale | reverse complement strand
GTGTGCATGCGGCTGTGCCGTGCACGTTGCCACGCGATGCAGTTACGTGCGGCACGATGGAGTTACGCACTGCAAAATATAACTGCCATCAAGGGTCTGCCGACATTCCTGCCTATCCGGCTTCCCCTTTAATTCCAGCGACCATTATAACCTTAGTCTCTTCAACCTTTAGATCGCGCCACACAACACAACAAGCACACCCACGACGACACATAGAGAGGGGATGTCCAGCGGCGCTCCAATGGAGTTCGACGGGCATAGAGTGGATACCCACGCGAGGGAGACGGATCTCTCGGTGGTGTACACCATCGACCCGGTCGTGGTGGACGACTACATCAACACCGTTGAGCAGTTGCTTGCTGGAGACAAGTACAAGGTGGTCGGCATCGACCTCCAATACACCTCTGGTCGTCCCGACATATATCATAAGGTTCTCATCGCCCAGTTGTGCGTGCGCCATCATGTCCTCATCTACCACTACTGCATGGCCACAGAGCCTTGGGATCGTTTCAATAGGTTTGTCAACAGCACCGACTACAAGTTCTCCATGGTGGAAACCACCGATGATGTAAAAGCGCTCAGGGTTACGGGCTTGGCCTGCCAGAACCTTGTCGAAATCCGTGAGCACTACAGGGTCTGGGGCAGCACGAAGAAGGACTCCCTAGTTGAACTCACCTCAGCCATCATCGACCCCTACTACGAAAAGACGAAGCAGGATGCCAAGAGAACAAGTCTCGTATCCTGGCACAGGGCCTGGATGCGGCAACTGGATGAACCTCACCTCAAGTTCGCGGCCAAGAGCGGATCGTTGACATGAAGAAGTACCTTGTTACCCAAATCGACGAGCCCAGATTGAGCCACAAGCAGAGCAAGCGTCCCAAGAAGTAGATGATGATTAGATGATCGTTTATGCTACTTAATCGTGCATGTAATATATAGTTTACTTTATTGGTGTGTGGAAATGTCATATGTGTAGAAGCCACCTATGTAATTATGCATGTAATAGTTTACTTTAGTGTGTGCAAATGCCATGGTTGTATAATAGCAACCTATGTAAGTGCATGTTTAATTTGGATATTCAACCATGTCCTTATAAGTATGTATATATATATACTATGGTGTTCTGTATACATGCAATCCCATCGCACAACACACACATCTTATTAGCAGCAACCGTCTGTGCTATTATCGGTCTTAGCACACATTTATTATTATAGACCTGTTTGCCGCGTATCACACACATATTCTTATATTGAACCGTTTCTGTTCTCTTGTTTCAACAGAAACAATTCATCTGAGTGAACCGCATGCCATATATCGCACACACCTCAATCTGCCTGACCGTTTCTTTTGTGGCCTAACCACAAACAGTTCATCCAACTGAACTGTATGCTCTACATCGCACACGCCTTCATCTGGCAGCCTATTTCTTTTGTTCCTCCTCATCGCAAACAGTCAATTGAATTGTACCATATGCCCGCCATCGCACACGCAACCAAAATATTTACCGTATTTGATGCAGCCTCCATGTAAATGTTTTGCACCTTTTTTGATGTATTTTTACACCCCCGTTTGCGATTATGGCAAAGCACACAGTTTCGTTGAAGGGTCCCTGATCGTATTGTCGCGTTAGCAGCAACCTACAGTAGTGTGTTTTACCATGAAGTGTAGAATTCTTAACATGCACGCAGACATGGCTAGGTGTTAGTCCTCTAGAAAATAAGTAGTGCAAAAGATATAATTTTGATGATCGAGTTCCCTATCTTGCTCGATGAAGACTATTGTTTGTTATGTCCATATGACGACCACAGATTGAACATATATTGCATGAATAATATTTAATGTGATCTGCCACTTAATCCGGGATGTTGGTGCTATTGTGCCATCTCTAACTTCTTACAGTAGTTAACCATAACTTTTTTCCTAGGGAATTGTATCTCTCTTCTGATTGGTGTAAGAAAATATACAAAGCTTATGTATATAAAAATTTGAAATAAACTAAGGAATATAATATCATCCTTCATATTTGCTTCATGGATAACCATGGTGAACTCCTCTTTGAATGCCCCCCAAAGGAACACACTACTGGGTATGATCCCATTTAACATGAAATCATTCATTGGAGTCCATATAAATGATACCCATAAGTTTACTAAATTTAAAAATGCATTACCTCATAAACCTCATTGTTTTATAGAAGTTAACCAGGAGTATATCTAACATGGGTGAGATCTATTCAAGAAGAAAATCAAAGTGAGAAAAATGATTACCACATGGAATGCACTCCCTCCGTCCCATAATGTAAAAAGTTTTTTAACAATGCACTTGTCTAAGAAAATGTCTTAAATTATGGGACGTAGGGACGAGCATATTATCTCATTATTCTGAAATTGACTTCTAATATAGCAAGCACTTTACCACCTTATTTTTAAATATATTTTTATTGGATTGGATTAAAAGGCACCAACAATTACACGCAAGATGCAATGTTGATTGAACGTTGCGTCCTTTTGAACAACAGACTAGGAAACTATTGTGTGCTCTCACATTTCTAAAACCAATGGAACCAAAAAGTGTTCGACTACGTGGTTAGAAACTCTAATATGTGCAAAAGATACCAATATATAATCCTATGTGAGCCTTCCAATGTTCCAGCTCAAGCGGAGTCACCAAGAGAAAATGTAAGATTGGTTGGAAATAGCCTCTCGTGTGACGTCTCCAGGATGATGTATGAGTCCACCATATGCTGGTGCTTCCATCGAGAATACCCTCAGATAGTTGTAGGTTGAGTGTGTTGACCTTTATATATATTGGACCACTTATCAAAATCTATGCAATATGACTAACAAAGATTCTTAACTACATACACTAATAGTGATGGCGAAGTGCGGTTTTGGGGCTCGTTCTGGTTTCAAGCCATTCAAGTTAAAGATATAGTGCCAAATATGTTTATGAAATATATACAAAGGAAATTATATAGTTCTAAAGGCTTTGGAATAAAGTTCTTTGATTATACATTATAACTTCAACAATGGCTTGTTAGTTCAGATCATTCAAGAAAACATTAGTTTACGGGGTATAGTTTGGCATGTTATCCTATTAGCTAGGGTTGTTAATTATATTTGATGGATGTCCTCATTTTAATTTGCAGGGTCAGCAACATAATTCATGCAAGAAATTTTTCACACCCCCCGTCGTGGAGTTGTCACGGCAGATGTCCTAAGGAAAGGACTTAATTGTGGATCCATAGAAATGTGGTTAGCTTAAAGGGGTTAAAACGGAACAAGAGACACGGGAAGTTTATACTGGTTCGGCCCCTTGCGGTGAGAGTAAGACCTAATCCAGTTTGAGGTGGAATTGCTAGGGTTTTGAATGCTAGGGAGCGAATCCGCTTGCCTGGCTTTCGATCTGTTGTTTCTTGCCCTAAGCCATTGCCGGTTCGTCCCCTTATATACACGGGTTGACGGCCTGTGGCCTACGAAGTCCCGGCCGGCTCATACAATCGTGCCCGGCTCGGTGACTCATTGTTACATGCCTTACAGTACAAGTTAAACATACATGGCGGTTTACACTTACGGGCTTTAAGTCGCTCTGGGCTTTGGCTCTTTATACATTTACTCTTATTGAACCACCATCTTCAACATGCTCCTGGGCTTGGCCCATGAACCGCCATTGGGTAACCCGGCCCCTCCTGGGCGGGTCATATCAAATAGTTATATCCCCAACATTAGGCCCTAGGTTGATTTGAACTTTGTTCATGCCAATCTTTCTTCATCTTGACACGAGATATCATAACCCGCCATGACGTTAGTCTTTGAAATTGTGGTAACCCGCCATGACGTCACATGTTATTTACTTTTGAACTGCCCAGATCTTAACAAATCTCCGCATTTATTGAGACTCCGATAATTGAGGCGCATGTGCTGTTACTTATATGTTTTTTAGTATCCTCGATTCCCACGCGTGACCTTTATCCATTCACCTTATAAATAGGTCCAGGGGTTCCTTTCCATTCTCCCCCTTTGTTACTTCCTCTTCATCTCCTTCCTCACGACACCCACGCACATGAGCTCCACTGGCACCGTCGTCCTCTGTCTCGTCCTCAACAACGGCCACAGCATCAACCTGACTTGACCATATCTCTTCCACGCGCCGACACCATTCATCAGCCCAGGTATGTTCTCCTCTTTCTTCCCCCCTTAGATCCATTAGGGTTCCTGCAAGCTCGCCAGAGTTCGTCTTCTTCTTCTTCTGCAGTTACGATTTTTCTTTTGAACTTGATATTCCTCCACACAATGGTGTTCATAGTATCTGTTTTGCAAATATTGTAATGTCTCATCTACACGAAAAGGATCGATCTATCTCCGTGAACTGCTTCATACTGATCTTAGGTCTGCCTGTTCATCATTTTGGCACCGTAGATCTAGGTCAGAATATCAGTCTGTGGAACTTGCGCGGTAGCAGCTTTAATCACTTGTCCTGATTTTGAATATACATCCTCATTGTAATAGATCTCGTCTGGACTTTCTTGTTTTCTCGCCGCCACCACCTTAATTTTAGGTTTTTACTTTATTTTCTGAACTGTTGTAGATCCAAAGTTTGCAGCTTCAATATGTGAAAACTGTTTGTCTCAGCTCTTAGTAAAATCTGCTTTCTTGATTATTAGTGCTTGTCATGGCGGCTTATCTCACCGGTTTATAGCTACCCATATGTCATTAGGCCCCATTTAAGCCGTCGTGCTGAACATATACGGTAGTCTGATTTCTGGTTTAATGAATCAATTTTGAACCGGCAAAAATGTTTCTTTCTTTTAGGCTTCTTTGTTCACAATGCCGCCGAAGACCGTCACCACGTGCAACTGGGTTCCTTCTGTCGTTACTAAGGCTACACTTGTTGATTTTGTAAAAATTGGGTATCTGCCAAAAAAATCCATTATGCATTACCGCGTCCCTGAACCGGGTGAAGAGAGACCTCATCCAAAGGACGATGATGTTATTGTCTTTTCTAATCACATGAACCGGGGTTTTTCACCACCCGGTTCTAAGTTCTTCCGAGACATTGTGCACTTCTTTCAGCTCCATCCACAAGACATCAGACCCAATTCTGTGTCAAATATCTGCAACTTCCAAGTCTTTTGTGAAGTGTATCTTCAAGAGGAGCCCAGCGTCGAGCTCTTCAGAGAGTATTTTTATTTAAACCACCAAAATGAATTCACAAATGGACCCAGCTTGGAACTTGGAGCCGTCTCAATTCAAAGAAGAAGAGATTATATCTTCCCTTATGCCTGTCTGCCGAGTCACCCCAAAGACTGGAATCAAACCTGGTTTTATTGCAAAGGCGCCCCCTGGATGATGAGAATCTGCTGTCGGGTTATCGTGTCCAGCGTTTAGACCCAAAGCATCCTCTTGCGGAGAAACTTACCACCGCGGAGCGCAAAAAACTTGCTCCCACTTTTGCAAAGGTAGGGGCCCTACTGGGAAATGGGCTAACCGGAATTGACTTGGTTCGGTGTTGGATTGCCTGGCGAATCATTCCTTTGAGCCGTAGGACCGGTTTAATGTGTGCTTATACTGGTGAGACCACGGATCCATTACGCCACAGCCCTGAGGACTTGACTGAGGATACAATCATAGAAATGACCAAGACCCTCTTAAATGAAAGCGTGGGAGACTGCAGCAAAGTGAGTCTGAGCCCTTTCTGCAAACTTAACCCGGCACCAGATGTGAGTCTTGCTTTTAACCTTTCTTGTTTTACTATTTGATCCTCTTGTCAACTCAACCTTGCCGTCTTTCACAGGCTAAATCAAGTTTCTGGAAGAAAACCTATGACCACGAGGCTGCCAAAAAGGCCAGAGATGTGAAGAAAGCCGCCAAGAAGGTTGTGAAAAGACAAAGAAGAAACCGAGCACTTCTGAATTGTTTGAACTGAATGACAGCTCTGAGTCGGAGGTAGCCCTTGACTCTCTTGGCTCCTTTTACAATTATCTTATTGACACTGATTATTGTCAGGACGACACGGGGCCAGCCAGGCTGTTGGTGAAGAGATAATTACTATATCCTCCGGCTCAAAAACCTTGCCAAGACAGAAAATTCGATGATTAACCCGGAAAGTAAGATTTTCAAATTCTTTAACTCATTTGGATCCTCACTTTGTTTGCAAGCAACAGCAACACGAGAACCGGCGTCAGACTCGGACCACTGGAGATGAAGAACTGTCCTCCGGCTTACCGAACACTCCGGTTCGTCGAAAATGTCAAAATGAGGTCTTTCCACACTCAAACTCTCTTTACCCACTGGCGGGTCTCATTCGTCAACCACTAAACTCTTCCGATTCAAACTATCAGGAGGTCTCTCGCTCTTCGTCTCGTGATTCATCACAAACTCAGCTGTCGGCTTTTAAGACTGCCCCTGGGTAATAATTATTCCTTGTCTTGCTTTTCCTTATGTCTTTATAACTTTGTACTAACTCATCTTAACCTGCGCAGTGGCCAAGCCAAACCCCGTAAGAGAGCAAAGGCGAGTAAACTGGCTACTGATCCAAAAATCATTTAGCCGGAGTAGCGAGTCTTAGCGACAGATGTTCAGAGGCCAACAGAGGAATCTAATCACGATGCTCCTCTTGAAATTCCTGATGTCTCTCTTGACCCTGCCAATGTCACCTCTATGACTGTTGAACCGTCAATCCCAACTGAGCCAGCGGAGAAACAGACTGAAGATGTCACAATTACTGGCACCGACATTAGAGAACCAGGCAATCCAACTGTTCTAGCCGAACACACTGCCAAACAGCAACTTGCTGAGAAACGGAAAGTAAAATTTAATATGACTCATTATGCACAGCTGAGCAGGAGTGAAGTGCTCTCCGGATATCTTAGCCAAGTCCACAACATCCATGACCTTGAAATTGATATGGTGAAGCAGATGCATAAGAAGTTTGAGGCATGAATCTTGACTAAATTATATACATCCTTCCAGCCCCCAAGTCTATTGGATATGATAGAATTGAATATGATGTAGACTTAGAATAGCATGAGTATTTTTCATAGAATCCTTTCAGAGTCGGCACTTATCTTAATAGGAAATCTGACTTTGATGAACGTTGCCCCTGTAGCCCCCAAGGGCCGGCTTAATCAGTATGAATGAGTCGGTCCTATTCATCATTGTGCCTGTATACCCCTCATAAGCCTGCGGTCAATGTTTATAGTGCCACCAGGTTAGCATAAATGAATGATAAGAAATAAGAAATATGCATTAGCCCCCAAGTGCCAAGCACTCTTGCTTGCAAAGTGCTTGGGACTTTATTGATATGAACCGGCACTTAAAGAACACTTCAGTATCCATTAGCCCCCAGTGCCAAGTACTCTTCCTTGCAAAGTGCTTGGGACTTTATTGATATGAACCGGGACATAAAGAACACTTCAGTATCCATTAGCCCCCAAGTGCCAAGTGTTGTTGCCTGCAAAAGGCTTGGGACTTCAATTCTTGTAACCAGGATAATAATTTGTTTTAGAACCCCTTGTTTATATAGGATACCACTGCTGAATTTCAATCGCAATTAGATGATGCAAAGGGCCGGCTTAAGTTTCAAGAATCCGAGATCCAGAAGGCTCGATTGAAATTTCAATTTAGTCTGACTGAAACGGAGGAACTGAAGGCTAAGTTTGAAACGCAGAAGTCTACTTGGGCTGAAGAGAGGACCCCCTTGGTACAACAAGCCAAAAAAGCAGAAGCAACCCTTGAAAAGGTGACCGCTGAGCTCACTGGTTTAAAGCATCGTGTATCTTAAATGACTTCAGCTATCTTTGGTAAGCCACTACTACTTCTCTAGCTTGCGTTCCATTCCATCGAAGAGGAAAGGGTGATGCAGCACAGTAGCGTAAGTATTTCCCTCAGTTTTTGAGAACCAAGGTATCAATCCAATAGGAGACCACGCGTGAGTCCCTTGCACCTGCACAAACAAATAAGAACTTCGCAGCCAACGTGATAAGGGGTTGTCAATCCCTTTACGGTCACTTACGAAAGTGAGGTCTGGTAGATAGGATGGTATAATAGTTTTGGTACTTTTGGATATAAGAACAGAAAGTAAATAATGCAAAGTAAAGTAGATGAAAGATTAATATGTTGTGAATAGACCCGGGAGCCATAGGTTTCACTAGTGGCTTCTCTCATGATAGCCGAATTCTACGATGGGTGAATGAATTACTGTCGAGCAATTGATAGAAAAGCAAATAGTTATGAGAATATCTAGGCGTGATCATTATATATAGGCATCACGTCCGTGACAAGTAGACCGAAACAATTCTGCATCTACTACTATTACTCCACACATCAACCGCTATCCAGCATGCATCTTGAGTATTAAGTTCATAAGAACAGAGTAATGCTTTGAGCAAGATGACATGATGTAGAGGGATAAACTCAAGCAATATGATATAAACCCCATCTTTTTATCCTTGATGGCAACAATACAATACGTGCCTTGCTGCCCCTGCTATCACTGGGAAAGGACACCACAAGATTGAACCCAAAGCCAAGCACTTCTCCCATTGCAAGAACTATAGATCTAGTAGGCCAAACCAAACCAATAATTCGAAGAGACTTGCAAGGATATTATAATCATACATAAAAGATTTCAGAAAAGAATCAAATATTTCTCATAGATAATCTTGATCATAAACCCACAATTCATCGGATCTCGACAAACACACCGCAAAAAGATTACATTGAATAGATCTCCTCGAAGATCAAGGAGAACTTTGTATTGAGATCCAAAAAGAGAGAAGAAACCATCTAGCTAATAACTATGGACCCGAAGGTCTGTGGTAAACTACTCACAACTCATGGTGAGGCTATGGTTTTGATGTAAAAGCACTCCGTGGTAGATCCCCCCTCTGGCAGAGCTCCGGAACAGACCCCAATATGGGATCTCACGAGAACATAAGGTTGCGGTGGTGGAATTAGGGTTTTCTCTGTTGCCTCGATGTTTTCAAGGTACATGGATATATATAGGAGGAAGGAGGGCATCGGGGGAGCCAGAGGGGGCCCATGAGAGTGGGGGGTGCGCCCTGGACCCTCGTGGCCACCTCCTTCGTTCCCTCGCGTGTACTCCAAGTCTTCTGGGTAGATAGGGTTCCAAAAATCACTCTCCCGAAGGTTTCATTCTGTTTGGACTCTGTTTGATATTCTTTTTTTTGCGAAACCCTGAAATAGGCAAAAAAACAGCAATCTGCACTGGGCCTTGGATTAGTAGGTTAGTCCCAAAAATAATATAAAAGTGTATAATAAAGCCCATTAAACATCCAAAAAAATATATAATAGCATGGAACAATCAAAAATTATAGATACGTTGCAGACGTATCAGCCGCCATGTTGAAAATTGAATCTTTCCTTTAGTAACATAAACCACCACTAACCAATTTATGACTCATGCAGGTAGCAGGAGCAGTAATCTTGCCAAAGAGTCACTTGTGAAGCTTAAAGTTGTTTACACACTTGTTGAACAGTTATATACAGGAGCTCAGCACGCATTGGCTACCGTCTCTCCGTCCAACCAGGCACCAAATCTTTTTGTAGATATATTGAGGAAACTTTCTGTGCTGCCTACCAGGATTAATGAGATGAAGCGGTCATCTGCGAGAGCCGGTGTCGTAACAGCTTTGAGCTGGGCTAAGGCGTGGCTACCAGAGTTAGACCCAGCTGACTTAGCCACTGGCTATCGAAGTCTGAAGGAAGATGGCACAACTTTTGATCAAAAAGACTTTGCTTCATGTGTTAAAGATATCTGCCCTTTAGCCAGCCTGATTGCCAGTGAAACGGATCTGTCGAGATATCAGTCGGCTTACAGCATAGAAAACGAGAAGATGCCCACTCCGGCTTACAAAGTGATGGAGCTAATCCCTCCAATCAGTAAGCATACTTTAGCCCCTGAAATTGATCTGTCTGTACTTATCGATGAAGAAGTTGAATTTGAAGCTTTGGCTGGCGTCAATTGGTTGTCACAAAACTTTCAGATAGAGGAGGATGAAGAACCGGAGAAGGGTAATCCGGAGGCTTCAAAGCAGCAAGGCCAGGAAGAGTGAACCGCCAGGCGGTTTACGTACTTGATCCTTTAGAAAAACACTTTATTTTGATTGGCTCACGGAGTCTTGTAATAGGGTAGTAAAACTTTAATCTGTCGTGCCATTGTGCATGGTTCTACCTCTGCATAATACTATTGATCTGCCAGTTGCAGAAACACCACTTTATGCTTATGACAGTGCTGACTTGTGTAGATCAAATTAAACCTTATCCTGCACATAAACAGATAACAAATGCCCTGGCGACTTACCGCCTGGCGGGTCATGATGCCCAACCGATGCCACTGGGGATAGATGGTCCATAACCAGGGCCGACTTAATTACCATGTTTAATATCTTTGCCAAAAATAATCATATCTGCAATGTATGTTTAAACTGTCGGCTTTATCAGTCTTCATGCAGTTAAAGTCTTGTAGAGCTATTGCTCCAGACATAAGATTGTTACTTCTTGGCGGCTTAGAGCCGTTCATTAGGTCGGGTTGCAGAGGCCCAGAGTCTCTTCAAATATGAGCCATAAGTAGAGGCAGCTTGGCTGAACTTGCAAAAAAAACATACCACAAAAGAAAAAAACCACAAATAACAAAAGAACCAAAGAAAAAGAGATCAAAAAACATCCAAGGCTTTTGTAGGCCGCCAAGCCAAACGTTCTTCTTCAATGAAACTAGCATGTTGGCCACTGGAAGGTACATGCGTGCTGTGAGCCGGCTCTCACAGTACTCAATCGACATTTGAACCTAGACAAGTGCAGGTCTTTGCTATAAAGATAGACTTGTCTAGAGTACGTGGGGTCAGAGTTGCATCTTGCATCATGGGCCGATTTATCCAAGTTTCAAGGAAGGCGGCATTTTGAGCCTGGATCTATCCTGACTATCTGTAAGCCGTGCTCTCGCATGACAGCCGACGTTTGAACCTTAGCAAGCTCAGGTCTTTGGTCGAATAAGCCATATAAGACTGATCGCCAAGAGTTCGCTGGGTCAATCAGGATGACCTGATGGAGTTGAAGCAGCTGGGTACAGGTAGGATGACCCACAGGTTATGTCCTCTTTGGTTGAATAGGCCTATGTTTGAACATAACCTGGTCAAATGGATAGTAACGTTGTGTTCTCTTTGGTCGAATACACCTATGTTTTAATAGGAAGCCCCCAAGTGATATACTTACAAATTATTCTCATCGAGGACCTATGTTTGAGTTGTGCTATGCATACAACTCTCTTTGGTCCCTGGAATTTGGGCATCAAGCCTCTTGAGTAAACATGTAGGATGATGACAAGGACTCAGCTTCGAGGAAGTGAAAACGACAGAGGCCTCGGATTATCAGGGATGCCGGCTTTATTATATTGTTCTAATATTTACATCATCAAACTATGTACATCATAAGAGCCGGTGGCTCAAGTATAGTAAGGCATGAGATGAGCAATATTCCATGGCCGACAGGTGTCCTCCTTTGATGTGCGTGAATCCTTGTGTTCTCGAACGTCAATCAGATAGTATGACATGTTATGCAGATTCTTGCTGACGACGGAAGGTCCTTCCCAAGGTGGTGATAGTTTATGCATACCAGTTTGATCTTGGATGAGCCGGAGTACTAAATCGCCCTCTTGAAAGGTTTTGGTTTTGACCCGGCGGCTGTGATACCATCGTAAATCTTGTTGATAGATCGCTGAATGATCCACCGCGAGATCACGCCCTTCATCCAATAAATCCAATGCATCCTGACGTGCCTTCTCATTATCAGCTTCAACGTAAGCCGCCACTCGAGGCGAGTCATGACGGATATCACTAGGAAGAACCGCCTCAGCTCCATAGAGCATGAAGAAAGGTGTGTAACATATAGATCTGTTGGGTGTTGTATGGATGCTCCATAACACTGAAGGTAACTCCTCCACCCAACAACCCGGCGTTCTCTTCAAAGGAACCATAAGCCGGGGCTTGATGCCTCGCAGAATCTCTTGATTAGCCCGTTCTGCTTGACCATTAGATTGGGGGTGAGCCATGGAGGAGACATCAAGTCGAATATGCTCTCGTTGACAAATTTCCCTCATAGCACCTTTGGACAGATTAGTGCCATTATCTGTTATGATACTGTGAGGAAAACAAAAACGGAAAATCACCTTCTTGATGAATTGAACTGTCATTTCCGCATCACACTTGCTAACCGGCTCTGCCTCAATCCACTTGGTAAACTTATCCATTGCCACCAAAAGGTGGGTTTTCTTATCCTTCAACCTCTTGAAAGGCCCAACCATATCAAGCCTCCAAGTCGCAAACGACCAAGTTATTGGGATCATCCTCAACTCTTGAGCCGGAACATGAGCACGCCGTGAAAACTTCTGACAACTGTCACATCTGCTGACCAAGTCTTCAGCATCAGCATGAGCTGTCAACCAATAGAACCCATGACAAAAGGCTTTGGCCACAAGAGATTTAGAGCCGGCGTGATGACCACAATTTCCTTCATGGATCTCTCGCAGGATCTCACAGCCTTCCTCGGGAGAGACGCAACGTTGAAATGCCCCTGTAACAATGCGATGGTGTAATTCTCCATTGACAACCGTCATTGACTTAGACCGACGGGTTATTTTTCTGGCCAAAATTTCATCCTCAGGTAGCTCACCCCGGGTCATGTAAGCCAAATACAGAACCGTCCAGTCAGGTATAACATGAAGAGCCGCCACCAACTGTGCCTCCAGGTCAGGAATAGCAAGGTCCTCCTCTGTGGGTAACTTGACAGACGGGTTAATCAAAACATCCAAAAATGTGATGGGCGGTACCGGCTTAATTACGCTGAGATCCTAACCGGCTTAAGGTATCAGCCGCCTCGTTCTTCCTCCGATCAATGTGCTCAACTTGGTAACCTTTGAAGTGACCCGCAATAGCATCAACCTCTCGACGATAAGCCACCATGAGCGGATCCTTGGAATCCCAGGTGCCAGAAACCTACTGAGCTACCAGATCTGAATCACCAAAGCATCTTACCCGGCTTAAGTTCATCTCCTTGGCCATCTGAAGACCGTGGAGAAAGGCCTCGTACTCTGTTGCATTATTGGTACAAGGGAACATTAACCAGAGAACATAAGAAAATTTATCACCTCGTGGGGAAGTTAAGACAAATCCAGCCCCTGAGCCTTCTAACTGCCTCGATCCATCAAAGTGAATAGTCCAAGATGTGTTATCCGGTTTTCCCTCACGCGTTTGCAATTATGTCCAGTCATTGATAAAATCCACAAGTGCTTGTGATTTGACGACTGTTCAAGGCACATATTTTAAACCATGAGGCCCAAGCTCAATGGCCCACTTGGCTACTCGACATGTGGCTTCTCTGTTTTGAATGATATCCCCTAAGGGAGCAGAACTCACCACCGTAATAGGATGACCCAGGAAATATTGTTTGAGCTTCCGGCTTGCCATGAAGACCCCATATACCAGCTTCTACCAATACGGATACCTCTGCCTAGACTCAATAAGTACCGCTGATATAATAAACCAACCGTTGAACCGGATACTCCTTACCGGCCTCTTTCCTTTCCACAACAATGGCCACACTGACAACCCGGCTATTTGCAGCAACATATAACAACAAAGGCTCCTTGTCAATGGGAGCAGCAAGAACCGGCGGCTCAACCAATTGCTTCCTAAGTTCCTCGAACGCCTCATTGGCAACTTCACTCCAGACTAAATTATCTGTCTTTTTCATCATTTGATACAGAGGGATAGCCTTCTCACCTAGGCGGCTTATGAACCAACTCAAAGCCGCTATCTATCCTGCCAAGCGCTGGACATCATTGACACACTTTGGCCTCGCCAGGGAAGTGATAGCCTATATTTTCTCCGTGTTGGCCTCGATACCTCGCTCAGAGACAAAAAGCCCAAAAGCTTGCCTGCTGGAACACCAAAAACACACTTGGCCGGGTTAAGCATCATCTTGTACACCCGGAGATTGTCAAACGTCTCCTTCAAATCATCGATCAGGGTCTCCTTTTTTCTGGATTTAACCACAATATCATCCACATAAGCATGAACATTACGCCCAATCTGGCCGTGAAGGCAATTCTGTACACACCGCTGGTAAGTCGCCTAGGCACTCTTGAGCCCGAAAGGCATAGACACATAGCAGAAGGCTCCAAACGGAGTGATGAAAGTTGTCTTCCCCTGGTCCTTAACTGCCATCTTGATCTGATGATACCCAGAATAAGCATCCAAAAAACTCAAATGCTCACAACCCGCCGTAGCATCAATGATCTGATCAATATGGGGAGGGAGAATGGGTCAGCTGGGCAAGCCTTGTTCAAGTCCGTGTAGTCCGCACACATTCGCCAAGTGTCGTTCTTCTTAAGCACCAAAACCGGGTTAGCCAACCACTCCTGATGAAAAACTTCAACGATGAACCCGGCTGCCAGGAGCCGGGCCACTTCTTCACCAATGGCCTTCCATCTCTCCTCATTGAAACAGCGAAGAAACTGTCTGACCGGCTTATACTTCGTGAGGGGATATACCCCGCGGTATGACCCGGCCGGAAGTATGACCCGGCCGGACTTGGCGTTTCATTGGTAACCAGTCGAAGGATTGGCGAGTTATGAGTCTGGCGGTTCACTGGTCTGACGACTCACGAGCCTGCGACACATTGGGGACCCGGGGTGTTTTAGATGGATAACAAGGCCCAAGGCCCAGAAGGCCGGCCGGCTCAGGCTATGGTGGGCCGGCTTAAGATGAAAGGTGTGAGGAATATTTCTTGTACAGGGAAACAAGACCCGGACTTGTATCCTGTTTGTAATAGAAGACAAGTTAGTCCTAATCCTACTAGGACTTCATATGTAACCCGCCCCTTCAACATATATAAGGAGGGGCAGGGCTCCCCAAGGGGGACATGTTTTCACATGTTAGAAGCTCCACATTCTTTAGGGCTAGACACAACTAAAGCAGAGCCGGCCTATGCGGCGACTCCATGAGGGTCATAATGAGATATAGCCTCAAACAGCATGTAGGGCTATTACCGAATGATGTTTCCCGGGGCCCGAAGTGTAACACCCCATATGTGATACTTTCCATTTATGGCAATATATGAAACGTTGACTTCATCAATTCCATTTTGGGCTCTTCTTTCATTTCGGGTTTCTTCGTTTTGTCGTGTTTGTGTGTGCATTTCATCCATGTCATGTTATCATGTGCATTGCATTGCATTCGTGTTGTCACTTGCACCCGATCACGCTCGTCTCTTCCCGTTGCCCGTTTCGAGTTCCGACACTCACACACGTGTCGTGGCACCTCCGAGTCCTTTTTTCGTATGTGGCCGTGAAACGGTCTCGGGATGAGGTGAGACTTGTCGTGTGTTGTTGTTTTAGTACGTGTAGGCCGCATGTCAAGTTTCATCGCGTTGGAGATCGTTTGATACTCCAACGGTTAACCTAGTGGGCTAAAAGCTCCCCTTCCTTTTGTCACAAGACCCCCTCCACAACAGCCCACTAACCCAGCACAACCTATCGGTCGTCGGATCGCGATCGTGTGGGCGAAAACTGCACCCCATCTGGACCTTCCTAGCTCCCTATGCCTATAAAACAGCCTCCCCACGTCCATTTTCGGGCGAAAACCCTAGCCCCGAGCTCCCCGCGCCGCCAGAGGCGTACAAACCGCATCGGACATGTCCGCCGGACGCGTCCCAGCCACTCCCGCGGCGACACGTGGCGCCAACCGCCTCGGCCTCCCACCAGCGCCGCCAGGGCCCGCGCACCGCCGCCTCCACCCGCGCGACCCCGCCGCTGCGGCCCTTCGCCGCCTCGCCGCCACCGACCGGCTCTGCCACCCGCGCTGTCTCCCGCCGCTCCGCCCGCCGCCGCCGCCGGCCGGCCCCACCTCGCCGTCCGCCGCTTCCGCCAACCGGCTGCCGCCTCATCGCCGGCCCGGCCGCCGTGTCGCTGTCAGCCCCGCCTCGCCACCGCCACCGGCGGCCTCCTCCACGTCGCTTCCGGTCGTCTCCTCCGTCTCCGGCGAGATCCGGTGGATCGGGACTAGATCCACCTGGAGACGAACCAAACGCCTCCGCTCCGCCCGGATCCCTCCGTCCCGTCCCGCGTTGACTTTTCGCGGAGGTGAATTTCCACCAAGTCCCCAGATCCATTAAATTTGTTGCCTCCTTTGCCATGTGATAACTTCGTGCTCGTAGTTCTGTTTTGCGCGTATGATATGTCGAAATGTTAGTCTCGTCGTGCTCTACATGTTAGTACCAGTTTCATGCATGTTAGAGTTCATCTTGTTGACTTAATCTTCGTGGCAAGAGTGCATGTTGCTGCAACTTGTTGTCTGTGTAAATTTGTTGCCATGTTCGTGAGTTGATAACTTTCTGCATGTTGGTCCGATTGGAGTGAATGATATGTCCAGATCTTCGTTGTGAAATGCTCTACATGATGGTTTCTGTAGCATTCATGTTAGGTGTCATATTGCCATGTTTACCTCTGTTGCAAAAGTGCATTTGGCTGATAAGTTTCTGCACTTATTATGAGATCATGTTTTGTCTTGCTTGTTCTTATTCATCCATGTGTCATATGAGCTAGGTGTCAACATGAGTTTTGCTCTTGAGTATGTGCTCTACATGATAGTTTCCTTTTCATGCCATGATATGTCTTGAGATGAGTGCAACAAGCTTGTTAACATGCCTTCATGTTGTAATTCCTGCCATGCCCAGATTTTGCTAAGTCTGGATAAACTTTTGCACTTTTGCCATGGTGTTTGGGACATGTTCTAGTATGTTGTAGAAGTAGCCATGTGGTGTTTCTTGAAGAGCATGTTATGTATGTTATTGCCATGCCTTTTGTTTGCATGATGGCTTGCTGTAACTTGTTGTTTTCATGCTCTCAAGAGGCTATAAAATGTATCTGTCAGCATGTAATCAACAAGTTCAGTTTTGCCACGAGTGTAGCTAGTGTTCTATGCATCCTATGAGCATGTTCTTGCTTTGAGTAGTTTCTCAAATATGTCTTCTTGCTATTGGTTACCTTAACTTGCCATGCTATGCTTTGAGTTGATTTTCACAATCTTGTGAACATGCCTATTCGTTGTAATTCTGCCATGCCTTATAATTTTCACGAAGTCTGAGAATTCTGTAAATTTATTGCAACTTGCCATGCTTGTTTAATTGTGTTCCAGCAAGGTTTTGGGTGTGTTCTAAGTTCATGCTTGTTAAGTATCATGTCTATTTCACATCCATGCCCTTTGACTCAATGTTTAGGTGTTGTAGAATAAGTTTTTCTTGCTCCAAAGATGCCATGTTGCTGTAAACTACAGTTTTGCTTGAATCTTGTTTTGCTTGCCATTTGCAAACTGTGCGTCCGTTTCCGGTGATCTTTATATCAATTTCAACCGAAATCTTCCCCTCTATCCAGTGGCTTGCTTGGTTTCCCAAGATGAGGCCTTTTCCATCATCTTCTCCTTAGGCTCAAGACCTTCCTCATGCATACGCACATCATACTTGCATCATGTTGATTGTCCATTGCACCGTGTTTGATATTGTGCCGTGTTTTGTTCTTGTGTTGAGTAGAGCCAGGAGCCGATTCGGAGTTCGAGGTTACTACCGAGGCTGAGTTTGAGGAGAAAGGTTATGATCCCTCCGTGGAATCAACAAGCAAGATGACCATTCCCAGATATCACTACTATCTTTGCCTATGCTAGATGTCTTGCTCTTTAGATATTGCCTCGATGCCTATTCCTACTTGTCAGCCCTCCTATTGTTGCCATGAAACTCTCTAACCACCCTCCTAGCAAACCATTGTTTGGCTAAGTACGCATCGCTCAGCCCCTCTTATAGCGTTGCTAGTTGCAGGTGAATATTTGAAGATTCTTGCCCCGTGATGAAGTTATTGTTGGGATATCACAATATATATAAACTGTTAAACTAAGTCACCTATATATTGGTAATGAGTGGAAGGCTAAGCATCTTGCTTGGTGTTTTGTTCCACTCATGCCACCCTAGGAACCGATTAACCGGTGTTATGTTCCTTGTTTTTGCGTCCCTAACAAGGTTGGGGTTTATGGGCCCCCCTTGATAACTCGCTCGGTGCTAAAGCTTTCCAGCAAGGCCCAACATTGGTTTTACATTTTCCTAATAACTAAAACTTGCATAGGGCGTTGCAAACCCGAGTTCTTAATTAACAACCCAGGCCAGTGCTCCTCATGAGTGTTGGTCCAAACAGGGGGTTCTGCGGGGCCACCACGGGGGAACCCGAGGTCTGGTATATACCTGTAGAATTGCCCATCCTGTCGTGGCCTGAGACTAGATACGCGCGGCTACTGTCAGGGTGTCGGCACGCCGGGAGGTCTTGCTGGATTAGTTTTACCTTTGTCGGAATATCTTGAGCACAGGATTCTGAGAATACTCGGGTCTTCCCACCTTGGAGTTGCGACTCCGTAGATCGTGAGCTTGTGATGGGCTAAGTTGGGACACCCCTGCAGGGTTTGATCTTTCGAAAGCCCTGCCCGCAGTTATGTGGCAGATGGGAATTTGTTAATCTCCGGTTGTAGATAACTTGACACCTTATTCATGAATACACTACCTGCGTGAGTAACCCTGATGGTCTCTTATCGAAGGGCTTCGGGAAGTGAACACGGTGGGGTTATGGTTGATCGTGAGTAGCTAGGATCACTTCTTGATCAACTTGGCGATCGTTGGCACTTGTTCTCTTCTCGCTCTAAACTCGTAAACTAGTGCTTAGTGCTGCGGCAACATTGTTTACAACCTTTGCACACCTAAGGCTTTGATAGTCTTGTTACCCGGGAATGGGATTGCTGAGTCCTCTGCGGCTTACAGATTTCAACACAACACCAGATGCAGGTACCGTTGAGAACTATACAGGAGATGGGACAGAGATGTACTGGGAGTTCGACGAAGAGCGTGGACGTTACTATGTGTCTTATCGCGACGATCAGTACTGGCTCTTACTAGGATGATCCGGGCCTTGTGTTATTTATGGTATCTTTTCGTTTGGATTTCATCCGTAGTCGGACTCTGATGTTATTTCGATGATGTATGTTAATGTATTACATTGTGTGACATGGCGAGTGGAAGCCATCTATCATTTTACACTTTCATCCCTTCTTTTACATGAGTCGTGCAAAGATACCATACTTGAGATCATTCTAGTATGCGTTTATGTCCTTAAGTCATGCCTCGACACGTGGGGGACATAGCCACATACTAGGCATTACAAGTTGGTATTCAGAGCCTTGTCCGACCTAGGAGGCCCTCTGATTGATCGAATCATTGACGGTTGAGTCTAGGCACACACACAAAAATGTTTTGAGTCCTATATATATATATATATATATATATATATCAGAGAGTAGGATTTCTTTTTACTCCTCACCCCTTCATCGCTCTGGTGAGGACTCATGACATTGTTCTATCTCTTCTACTCTCAAAAATTCACTAAATTTTTTTTTTGGATCACGCGAGTATTGTTTGGATTGTTCCAATATCTTTGTGATGAGAACATTGTTCTCGATGCCTCCTGTCATTTAGGGGTTGTGGCAGTGTCCCAGGGAGTTGAGCTCCGAGGTGTTGTCGTCACAAATGTATCGCAGCGGTTCTAGAATACTTAAGATGGCCGACATAGAAAACTCTTCTATGCGGTTAGTGGTGAGATAACCCTGACGTCACCCAGTACTGGGGAGATAGTTCGGGAGTATTGCCACAGCTAGTATAGCAGATGCGTTTCGAAGGTCCGAGGTAAACAGTTTCTGAGGATGACTGGTTATGTGTTGACGGATGGATACAGCTGGATGTA
The DNA here is from genome assembly GCA_902687465.1 of Secale cereale. Lineage (NCBI taxonomy): Eukaryota > Viridiplantae > Streptophyta > Magnoliopsida > Poales > Poaceae > Secale > Secale cereale. The sequence continues at coordinate 33,231,948 of LR738715.1, read as the reverse complement.
GGATTAGAGTTGAGTGCGCAGTGCTTCCCTTGTATCCCCAACACCAGATTGCATAACCGTAAACCTTCGGGAATTAAGAGGTGTGTTCTTCAAGTAGCTCGTAGGCATTCTTCCAACGAGTGCATGGTTGAGGTTTGGGGTTCAACATCGATTGAAGAGATTTCATGGGCGTTGTTCCAATTGGGAGTTGCATCTTAAAGGGTCCTTGGCTATGCTGATCCGGGGATTGCAACACCCTTTGTAACACGTTCCATGGGGCATTCAGCACGAACATGTGGGACAAAGCTTCTATCATGTATTTGTTCCATCTAAACCTTATTGTTTTTTATTTACCTTCTGTTCTCCCAAGTGGCTTCTCAAGAAGATTGTTGTACAATTAAACTGTGGATTTCATTCGTTCATTTTGTTCGAATGTTCATTGTGAAGACTTATGTTGCAAATTTCTAGCCGTTGATTCAGCTTATCTATTTTGCATCAATGGCTAATGGTTGTCATCATATTCAGGATGGCTCCCAAGAAGGTTCCCAACCCTAACCAAGAGGGCGAAGAAGAGCGTGTTCCTGAACGTCCTCCTTCCCCTCCTCCTCCGTCTGAGGCATGGAGAGCAATTATGCAAGCGACCAACCAGAACACTCAGATGCTTATGCAAATATGCAGAACTTTCAAGCCAACCAAGAAAATCAAGGCAATCATGGGAACCAAGGCCAAGGCAATCTGTTCAATCAACCTCACTTTGCGACACTGAACCAATTCCTGGCAAACCAACCGAAGTCATTCAGTTACTGTGTGGACCAGCTAGATGCTGAAGATTGGATCACAGACATCAAAAAGCACTTTGAATGCAGTAACGTTAGGCCTGAGGATTATGTCAAGTTTGCCGCTTTCCAACTCAAAGATCAAGCTGCTGATTGGTGGAAACAGGACAAAGATTCCAGAGGTGGTCGTGAGATCTCGTGGACTGGTTTTTGCAGAGATTTCCGCTCTCACCACATTCCAATAAGTGTCATTGAAGGCATGCGTGAGCAATTCCGCAACCTGAAGCAAGACACCATGTCTGTCTATCAATACAATGTCAAGTTCAAGAATCTTGCCCGTTATGCGAAGCAAGACATCCCCGATGCCAAGAGCAAGATTTATCAGTTCCGAGGTAGTCTGAAGGATGAACTCCAACTTGCTCTCACCTTGTTCGAGCCGGATGAATTTGACCAATTCTATAATATGGCTCTCAAGCAAGAGGCAGCTCAGCTCAAGTGTGAAGCTTCCAAAAAGAGGATTAGAGATGTTGTTCACTCCTCCTCGTCCTCTCAAGTGGTTGCCAAGAAGCAAAAGTTCTGGCTACCGCCTCCTCCAGTGCTCCACCCTCCAAACAACAACAAGCACTCAGGTGGTCGTGGTTTCTCCCAACCACCCAACCCAAGCAATCAGTCCAAGCCTCAGTTTCAAGCTTCAAGATCAAGTGGTCCATATCATCGGCCTCTCTCAGAAGTTACTTGCAACAAGTGTTCTCAAAAGGGTCACTATGCCAACAAGTGTCCCAACCCAAGGCCCCTTCCGCCTCCTCCACCTGTCAACACTGCTATTGTCAAGCACAATCCCAAGCATGCAAGAGTGAATCTGATGAATGCAGCGCAAACAGAGAATTCTTCAGATGTGATACTTGGTAATATTCCAGTTAACTCTATACCTGCTAAAGTCTTGTTTGATTCGGGTGCATCATGCTCTTTCATTTCTCACCCATTTGCAACAAAGCACAATTTTTCCACCAAAAATTTGCCAAGGGAGTTATCAATTGTTTCTCCGGGAAAGATAATGCATTCTAGTGTGTTTGCTCCGGATATATCTATTCATATGGGTGATTATAGTTTCTGGTTTCTCCGGTTATTCTTGGCAACTCCGACATAGATCTTATTCTTGGGATGGACTGGCTCTCAAGAATGATGCAAACATTGATTGTGCAAATAAGGAAGTCAACCTTACTCATCCTGACGAAGACGTGATTATCTTCGCCTCTCGAGATAACACAATCAGGCTATTCTCTCTCAATGACAAGGGAGAGATTAATGCCATTTCTCAAATTCAGGTGGTCAATGAATATGAAGATGTTTTCCCCGAAGAGCTTCCAAATATGCCTCCCCATCGTCAAGTTGAATTCGTCATTGAACTCGAACCCGGTACCGAGCCAGCATTCGGCGTCCGTACAAGCTTTCTCCTGATGAGTTGAAGGAGCTGAACGTATGGGTCTAATCAGGCCTAGTACCTCTCCTTGGGGCTGTGGTGTTCTATTTGTCAAGAAGAAGGATGGCACGGAACGACTTTGCGTTGATTACCGGCCATTGAACAAGAAGAAAATAATGAATAAGTACCCGCCCCCCAATATCAATGAATTGTTCGAGCAGCTCAAAGGAGCAAAGGTATTCTCGAAGCTCGATCTTCGGATTGGTTACCATCAGATTCGTATCCGTGAAGAGGATATTCACATGACCACATTCAGAACAAGCTATGGCTCCTATAAATACACGGTCATGTCTTTCGGCCATGCAAATGCTCCACCCACCTTCTCTCAGATGATGCACTTCATATTCAACCCCTACACCAATGAATTTGTTCTCGTCTATCTGGATGATATCTTGGTATTCTCCAAGAATGAAGAAGACCATGCCAAGCACCTCCGTTTGGTCCTTGACAGGCTCCGTGAACACAAGTTCTATGCAAAGTTCTCCAAATGTGAATTCTGGCTGGATAAAGTACTATATCTTGGCCATATTATCTCTGCCGAGGGCATTTCTGTGAACCCCGAGAAGGTTCAAGCTATTGTCAACTGGGAACCCCCGCAGAATGTCAAGCAACTCCGAAGCTTCCTTGGTCTCGCTAGCTATTGCAGAAGGTTCGTTGAGAACTTCTCCAAGATTGCCAAGCCTCTTTCCAACCTGTTGCAGAAGAATGTCAAGTACTCCTAGACTCCTGATTGTGATGTGGCATTCAAAACACTCAAAGAGAAGCCCATTTCTGCTCCGGTTCTTAATCCTCCGGATGAGTCCAAGCCTTATGAAGTCTTTTGTGATGCTTCATTGCAAGGTCTTGGCGGTGTTCTCATGCAAGACAAGAAGATTGTGGCATACACTTCTTGTTAGTTGAAACCAAATGAGAAGCATTACCCCACACATGATCTCGAGCTAGCAGCAGTTGTACATGCCTTGATCACGTGGAGACACCTTCTGTTGGGCAGAAAAGTGGACATCTTCATCAATCATAAGAGCTTGAAGTACATCTTCACACAGCCAAACCTTAACCTTAGCCAAACCCGTTGGGTTGAGATGATCCACGAGTATGATCCAAGCATTGAATATACTCCTGGCAAGGCCAATGTCATTGTAGATGCCTTGAGCAGAAAGGCGTATTGCAACAGTCTCCTTCTCAAACTGTTCTAGCCTGAACTTTGTGAATCATTCAGGAAGCTCAACCTCCAAGTTGTTCCGCAAGGCTTTCTTGCAAACCGTCAAGTTGCTCCTACCTTGGAAGATCAAATCCGTGAGGCCCAACTCAGTGACGCTATGGTGCAGAAAGTGAAATATGGTATTGCTAAGGGTACTCCCAAGTACAAGTGCTATGACGTTGATGAGAAAGACACCTTGTTCTATGAGGACATGATTGTGGTTCCCAAGGGTGATCTCAGGAAGCTCATAATGAATGAAGCACATGACTCACTTCTCTCGATACATCCCGGAAGTTCCAAGATGTACCAAGACCTCAAGCAATCGTATTGGTGGACTCGCATGAAAAGGGAGATTGCCCAATTCATGAATGAATGTGATGCCTGCAGAAGAGTGAAGGCAGAGCATCAACGTCCAGCCAGACTCCTTCAACCTCTACCTATTCCCAAGTGGAAATTCGATCACATTGAGATGGATTTCGTCACCGGTTTTCCCAAGTCCAAGAAGGAAAATGATGCTATCTTTGTAGTGATTGACAAGCTAACTAAAGTAGCTCATTTTCTTCCCGTCAAAGAATCCATCAATGCAGCTCAGCTGGTAGAGCTGTACACCTCCAGAATTGTTTCTTTGCATGGCATTCCTCAAGTGATCTCCTCAGACCGTGGAAGTTTGTTCACCTCCAAGTTCCGGGATTCTTTTCAGTCAGCCATGGGCACAAAGATTCTCTTCAGCACTGCGTTTCACCCTCAGACTAGTGGTCAAGTCGAAAGAGTGAACCAGATCCTCGAAGATATGCTAAGAGCGTGTGTCATCTCCTTCGGTATGAAATGGGAAGATTGCCTTCCGTTTACCGAATTCTCCTACAACAACAGCTTCCAAGCAAGTGCCGGCAAAGCTCCTTTTGAAATCCTCTACGGCAGAAAGTGTCGTACCCCTCTCAACTAGTCCGAGACTGGTGAACGTCAACTTCTTGGAAATGATTTGATCTCAGAAGCCGAAAAAATGTACGAAGTCATACGTGAAAATCTCCAAGCCGCGCAATCGCATCAAAAGAGCTACTATGACGGCAAGCATCGTGACTTGGCTTTCAACATTGGAGACCATGTCTATATCCGTGTTTCTCCCATGAAGGGCACTCAGAGGTTCGGTATCAAGCGCAAGCTTGCTCCAAGATACGTGGGCCCTTTCAAGATTCTTGGCAAGAGAGGCGATCTAGCCTACCAACTCGAGCTTCCCTCCAACTTTGCAAATGTTCATGATGTGTTTCACGTGTCTCAATTCCGCAAGTGCTTCAAGATGCCTGAACGCACCATTCCGTTCGAAGAGATTGATCTTCAACAAGACTTGTCTTATCGTGAGCACCCTGTTGCTATTCTTGAAGAAACTGAGCGCAAGACCCGCAACAAGTCCATCAAATTCTTGAAAGTGAAGTGGTCACACCATACCGACCGAGAAGCTACGTGGGAACGAGAAGATCACCGTCGTTCCAAGTATCCCTCCTTCTTCCAGTCCTAGATGTCGGGACGAGATCTTTTTGTAGTGGAGGAGAGTTTGTAACACCCCATATGTGATACTTTCCATTTATGGCAATATATGAAACGTTGACTTCATCAATTCCATTCTCGGTTCTTCTTTCATTTCGGGTTTCTTGTTTTGTCGTGTGCGTGTGTACATTTCATGTTGGGGAACGTAGCAGAATTCAAAAAAATTCCTACGCTTCACCAAGATCAATCTAAGGAGTCATCTAGCAATGAGCATAAAGGAGTGCATCTACATACCCTTCGTAGATCGCGAGGGGAAGCGTTCGAAGGAACGTGGATGATGGAGTCGTACTCGTCGTGATCCTCGTCACCGATGATCCCAGCGCCGAACGGGCGACACATCCGCGTTCAACACACGTACGGTACAGCGATGTGTTGGATGGAGATCCAGCAAGGGGGAGAGGAGAGGTTGATGGAGATCCAGAAGCACGACGGCGTGGTGGTGGATGCAACGGGAAAAGCCGCAGGGCTTCGCCGAGACCCTGCGGGAGGAGGGAGAGATGTAACGGGAGTGGGAGAGGCGCCAGGGGCTAAGGTGCAGCTGCCCTCTCTCCCCCCCCCACTATATATGGGGGCCAGGGGGGCACCGGCCCTAGGAGATTGGATCTCCTAGGGGGGGCCGCGACCAAGGGGGTGGCTTGCCCCCCAAGCCTAGGGGCGCCCCCACCCCTAGGGTTTCAACACTAGGCGCAGGGGGAGGCCCAAGGGGGGTGCGCCAGCCCAATAAGGGCTGGTCCCCCTCCCCCTATGGCCCACGGGGCCCTCCAGGATGGGTGGCCCCACCCGGTGGACCCCTGGGACCCTTCCGGTGGTCCCGGTACACTACGGTGACCCCCGGAACTTTCCCGATGGCCGAAACTAGACTTCCTATATATCATTCTTTACCTCCAGACCATTCCGGAACTCCTCGTGGTGTCCGGGATCTCATCCGGGACTCTGAAAAACATTCGGGTTACCGTGTGCATATATCTCTACAACCCTAGCGTCACCGAACCTTAAGTGTGCAGACCCTACGGGTTCGGGAGACACGTAGACATGACCGAGACGACTCTCCGGTCAATAACCAACAGCGGGATCTGGATACCCATGTTGGTTCCCACGTGTTCCTCGATGATCTCATCGGATGAACCACGATGTCATAGATTCACTCAATCCCGTATGCTATTCCCTTTGTCTTTCGGTACGGTACTTGCCCGAGATTCGATCGTCGGTATACCGATACCTTGTTCAATCTCGTCATGGCAAGTCTCTTTACTCGTTCCGTAATCCATCATCCCGTGACTAACTCCTTAGTCACATTGAGCTCATTATGACGATGTCTTACCGAGTGGGCCCACAGATACCTCTCCGTCATACGGAGTGACAAATCCCAGTCTCGGTTCGTGCCAATTCAACAGACACTTTTGGAGATACCCGTTGCGTACCTTTATAGGCACCCAGTTACGTTGTGACCTTTGGCACACCCAAAGTATTCCTACGGTATCCGAGAGTTGCACAAGCGCATGGTCTAAGGAACAGATACTTGACACTTGAAAAGCTTAAGCATTAAGAACTACACGATCTTGCGCTAGGCTTAGGATTGGGTCTTGTCCATCACATCATTCTCCTAATGATGTGATCCCGTTATCAATGACATCCAATGTCCATGGTCAGGAAACCGTGACCATCTGTTGATCAATGAGCTATTAACTAGAGGCTTACCAGGGACACGTTGTGGTCTATGTATTTACACATGTATCGCTGTTTCCGTACAATACAATTCAAGCATGAATAACAGACAATTATCATGAACAAAGAAATATAATAATAACCATTTTATTATTGCCTCTAGGGCATATTTCCAACAGTCTCTCACTTGGACTAGAGTCAATAATCTAGTTACATTGTGATGAATCGAACACCCATAGAGTTCTGGTGTTGATCATGTTTTGCTCGTGGAAGAGGTTTAGTCAACGGATCTGCGACATTCAGATCCGTATGCACTTTACAAATATCTATGTCTCCATCTTGAACATAATTCCGGATGGAGTTGAAATGGCGCTTGATGTGCTTGGTCTTCTTTTGAAACCTAGGCTCCTTGGCAATGGCAATAACTCCAATGTTGTCACAGAAGAGAGTCATCGGGCTTGACGCGCTTGGAATGACTCCTAGGTCGGTGATGAACTCCTTCATCCAGACTCCTTCATGTGCAGCTTCGCAAGCAGCTATGTACTCCGCTTCACATGTAGAATGCGCCATGACGCTCTGCTTGCAACTGCACCAGCAGACTGCTCCTCCATTCAAAATATACATGTATCCGGTTTGTGACTTGGAGTCATCCAGATCTGTGTCGAAGCTAGCATCGACGTAACCCTTTACGACGAGCTCTTCGTCACCTCCATAAACGAGAAACATATCCTTAGTCCTTTTTAGGTACTTCAGGATTTTCTTGACCGCTGTCCAGTGTTCCATACCGGGATCACTTTGGTACCTCCCTACCAAACTTATGGCAAGGTACACATCAGGTCTGGTACACAGCATGGCATACATAATAGAACCTATGGCTGAGGCATAGGGTATGACACTCATCTTTTCTCTATCTTTTGCCGTGGTCGGGGACTGAGCCGTGCTCAATCTCATACCTTGCAATACAGGCAAGAACCCTTTCTTGGACTGATCCATATTGAACTTCTTCAATATCTTGTCAAGGTAGGTGCTTTGTGAAAGACCAATGAGGCGTCTCGATCTATCTCTATAGATCTTGATGCCTAATATGTAAGCAGCTTCTCCAAGGTCCTTCATTGAAAAACTCTTATTCAAGTAGGCCTTTATGCTCTCCAAGAATTCTATATCATTTCCCATCAACAGTATGTCATCCACATATAATATGAGAAATGCTACAGAGCTCCCACTCACTTTCTTGTAAATACAGGCTTCTCCCCAAGTCTGTATAAAATCAAACGCTTTGATCACATCATTAAAGCAAATATTCCAACTCTGAGATGCTTGCACCAGCCCGTAGATCGAGCGCTGGAGCTTTCATACCTTGTTAGCATTTTCAGGATCGACAAAACCTTCCGGCTGCATCATATACAGTTCTTCCTTGAAGAAGCCATTAAGGAATGCCATTTTGACGTCCATTTGCCATATCTCATAATGATAGAATGCGGCAATTTCTAACATGATTCGGACGGACTTCAGCATCGCTACGGCAGAGAAAGTCTCATCGTAGTCAATCCCTTGAACTTGTCGATAACCCTTAGCGACAAGCCGAGCCTTATAGATGGTCACATAACCATCCGCGTCTGTCTTCTTCTTAAATATCCATTTATTTTTTATGGCGTGCCGATCATCGGGCAAGTCCACCAAATTCCATACTTTGTTTTCATACATGGATCCTATCTCGGATTTCATGGCTTCAAGCCATTTGTTGGAATCCGGGCCCGCCATAGCTTCTTCATAGTTCGAAGGTTCACGGTACTCTAACAACATGATTTCCATGACAGGGTTGCCGTACCACTCTGGTGCGGAACGTGTCCTTGTGGACCTTCGAAGTTCAGTAGTAACTTGATTTGTATCTTCATGATCATCATCATTAACTTCCCCCCCTGTCGGTGCAGGCACCTCAGGAACAACTTCCTGCGCTGCGCTACTTTCCATTTCGGGAGGGGTGACGGTCACCTCATCAAGTTCTACTTTTGTCCCACTCACTTATTTCGAGAGAAACTCTTTCTCCAGAAAGGATCCATTCTTGGCAACAAAGACCTTGCCTTCGGATCTGAGGTAGAAGGTGTACCCAATCGTTTCCTTTGGGTATCCTATGAAGACGCATTTTTCCGATTTGGGTTCGAGCTTTTCAGGTTGAAGTTTCTTGACATAAGCATCGCAACCCCAGACTTTAAGAAACGACGGCTTAGGTTTCTTGCCAAACCAAAGTTCATACGGTGTCGTCTCAACGGATTTTGACGGAGCCCTATTTAAAGTGAATGCGGCAGTCTCTAAAGCATAACCCCAAAAAGATAGCGGTAAGTCGGTGAGAGACATCATAGATCGCACCATGTCCAAGAGAGTACGATTTCGACGTTCGGACACACCATTATGCTGTGGTGTTCCGTGCGGTGTCAATTGTGAAACAATTCCACAGTTCCTTAGGTGCGTGCCAAATTCATGACTTAAATATTCACCCCCACGATCCGATCGCAAGAACTTTATTTTTTCTGTCACGTTGAGTCTCAACCTCATTCTGAAATTCCTTGAACTTTTCAAAGGTCTCAGACTTGTGTTTCATTAAGTAGACATACCCATATCTACTCAAGTCATCTGTGAGGGTGAGGACATAACGATAGCCTCCGCAAGCTTCAACACTCATTGGACCGCACACATCGGTATGTATGATTTCCAATAGGTTGGTCGCTCGCTCCATTGTTCCGAACAACGGACTCTTGGTCATCTTGCCCAAGAGGCATGGTTCGCACGTGTCAAATGATTCATAATCAAGATACTCTAGAAGTCCATCTGCATGGAGCTTCTTCATACGTTTGACACCAATATGACCAAGGCGGCAATGCCACAAGTATGTGGGACTATCATTGTCAACTTTACATCTTTTGGCATTCACACTATGAATATATGTATCATCACGTTCGAGATTCATCAAAAATAAACCATTGACCAGCGGGGCATGACCATAAAACATATCTCTCATATAAATAGAACAACCATTATTCTCGGATTTAAATGAGTAGCCATATCGCATCAAACGAGAACCAGATACAATGTTCATGCTCAAAGCTGGTACTAAATAACAATTATTAAGGTTTAAAACTAATCTCGAGGGTAGATGTAGACGCAGCGTGCCGACGGCGATCACATCAACCTTGGAACCATTCCCGACGCGCATCGTCACCTCGTCCTTTGCCAGTCTCCGCTTATTCCGCAGCTCCTGCTTTGAGTTACAAATGTGAGCAACTGCACCGGTATCAAATACACAGGAGCTACTACGAGCGCTGGTAAGGTACACATAAATAACATGTATATCACATATACCTTTGACGTTGCCGGCCTTCTTGTCTGCTAAGTATTTGGGGCAATTCTGCTTCCAGTGACCCGTTCGCTTGCAATAAAAGCACTATGTCACAGGCTTGGGTCCATTCTTTGGCTTCTTCCGGGCAACTGGATTACCAGGCACGGCAACTCCTTTGCCGTCCTTCTTGAAGTTCTTCTTACCCTTACCCTTCTTGAACTTAGTTGTTCTATTCACCATCAACACTTGATGCTCTTTCTTGATCTCCACCTCCGCTGATTTCAGCATTGAATACTCTTCGGGAATGGACTTCTCCATCCCTTGCATATTGAAGTTCAACACGAAGCTCTTGTAGCTAGGTGGGAGCGACTGAAGGATTATGTCAACGACCGCTTCGTTTGGGAGATTCATTCCCAACTGAGACAAGCGGTTGTGCAACGCAGACAACTTGAGTATGTGCTCGCTGACAGAACTATATTCCTCCATCTTACAGCTGTAGAATGCGTTGGAGACATCATATCTCTCAACTCGGGCATGAGCCTGGAAAACCATTTTCAGCTCTTGGAACATCTCATATGCTCTGTGGTGCTCGTAACGCTTTTGGAGCCCCGATTCTAAGCTGTAGAGCATGCCGCACTGAACCAGGGAGTAATTATCACAACGCGACTGCCAAGCGTTCATAACATCTTGGTTTTCCAGGGTGGGAGAGTCACCTAGCGGTGCTTCTAGGACATAAGTTTTCTTGGCAGCTATGAGGATGATCCTCAGGTTACGGACCCAGTCCGTATAGTTGCTACCATCATCTTTCAGCTTGGATTTCTCTAGGAATGCGTTGAAGTTGAGGGTAACATGAGCGTGGGCCATTTGATCTACAAGAAATATTCTAAAGAATTTAGACTAAGTTCATGACAATTAAGTTCATCTAATCAAATTTAATGAACTCCCACTCAGATTGACATCTCTCTAGTCATCTAAGTGATACATGATCCGAATCGACTAGCCCGTGTCCGATCATCACGTGAGACGGACTAGTCATCAACGGTGAACATCTTCATGTTGATCGTATCTTCTATAAGACTCATGTTCGACCTTTCGGTCTTCTGTGTTCCGAGGCCATGTCTGTACATGCTAGGCTCGTCAAGTGAACCCTAAGTGTATTGCGTGTGTAAATCTGGCTTACACCCGTTGTATGCGAACGTTAGAGCCTATCACACCCGATCATCACGTGGTGCTTCGGAACAACGATCCTTAGCAACGGTGCACAGATAGGGGGAACACAATTCTTGAAATTTTTAGTGAGAGATCATCTTATTTACTACCGTCGTTCTAAGTAAACAAGATGCATAAACATGATAAACATCACATGCAATCAAATAAAGTGACATGATATGGCCAATATCATTTTGCTCCTTTGATCTCCATCTTCGGGGCACCATGATCATCTTTGTCACCGGCTGGACACCATGATCTCCATCATCGTCTCTTCATGAAGTCGTCTCGCCAAATGTTACTTCTACTACTATGGCTAACGTTTAGCAATAAAGTAAAGTAATTACATGGCGTTTATTCAGTGACACGCAGGTCATACAATAAATAAGGCAACTCCTATGGCTCTTGCCGGTTGTCATTCTCATCGACATGCAAGTCGTGATTCCCTATTACAAGAACATGATCAATCTCATACATCACATATATCATTCATCACATCTTCTTGTCCATATCACATCACATAGCATATGCTGCAAGAACAAGTTGGAAATCCTCTAATTGTTGTTGCAAGTTTTTACGTGGCTTCTATAGGTTTCTAGCAAGAACGTTTCTTACCTACGCCAAAACCACAACGTGATATGTCAATTTCTATTTACCCTTCGTAAGGACCCTTTTCATCGAATCCGATCCGACTAAAGTGGGAGAGACAGACACCCGCCAGCCACCTTATGCAACTAGTGCATGTCATTCGGTGGAACCAGTCTCACGTAAGCATACGTGTAAGGTCGTTCCGGGCCGCTTCATCCCACGATGCCGCCGAATCAAGGTTGGACTAGTAGCTGCAAGAGAATTGAACAAAATCAACGCCCACAACTTGTTTGTGTTATACTCGTGCGAGATGCTACGCAAAGACCTAGCTCAGATGCCACTGTTGGGGAACGTAGCAGAATTCAAAAAAATTCCTATGCTTCACCAAGATCAATATAAGGAGTCATCTAGCAACGAGCATAAAGGAGTGCATCTCCATACCCTTTGTAGATCGCGAGCAGAAGCGTTCGAAGGAACGTGGATGATGGAGTCGTACTCGTCGTGATCCTCGTCACCGATGATCCCAGCGCCGAACGGACGGCACCTCCGCGTTCAACACACGTACGGTACAGCGACGTCTCCTCCTTCTTGATCCAACAAGGGGGAGGAGAGGTTGATGGAGATCCAGCAGCACGACAGCGTGGTGATGGATGCAACGGGAAAAGCTGCAGGGCTTCGCCGAGACCCTGCGGGAGAAGGGAGAGATGTAACAGGAGGGGGAGAGGCGCCAGGGGCTGAGGTGTGGCTGCCCTCTCTCCCCCCCCCCCACTATATATAGGGGCCAGGGGGGTGCCGGCCCTAGGAGATTGGATCTCCTAGGGGGCGGCAGCCAAGGGGGTGGCTTGCCCCCCAAGCCTAGGGGGGCGCCCCCCACCCCTAGGGTTTCAACCCTAGGTGCAGGGGGCAGGCCCAAGAGGGGGTGCGCCAGCCCACTAAGGGCTGGTCCCCCTCCCTCTACGGCCCACGGGGCCCTCCGGGATGGGTGGCCCCACCTGGTGGACCCCCGGGACCCTTCCGGTGGTCCCGGTACACTACCAGCGACCCCCGGAACTCTCCCGATGGCCGAAACTGGACTTCCAATATATCATTCTTTACCTCCAGACCATTCCGGAACTCCTCGTGACGTCCGGGATCTCATCCGGGACTCCGAACAATATTCGGGTTACCGTGTTCATATATCTCTATAACCCTAGCGTCACTGAACCTTAAGTGTGTAGACCCTACGGGTTCGGGAGACACGTAGACATGACCGAGACGACTCTCCGGTCAATAACCAACAACGGGATTTGGATACCCATGTTGGTTCCCACGTGTTCCTCGATGATCTCATCGGATGAACCACGATGTCAAGGATTCACTCAATCCTGTATGTTATTCCCTTTGTCTATCGGTACGGTACTTGCCTGAGATTCGATCATCGGTACACCGATACCTTGTTCAATCTCGTCATGGCAAGTCTCTTTACTCGTTCCGTAATCCATCATCCCATGACTAACTCCTTATTCACATTGAGCTCATTATGATGATGCCTTACCGAGTGGGCCTAGAGATACCTCTCCGTCATACGGAGTGACAAATCCCAGTCTCGGTTCGTGCCAACTCAACAGACACTTTCGGAGATACCCGTTGCGTACCTTTATAGCCACCCAGTTACATTGTGACCTTTGGCACACCCAAAGTATTCCTAAGGTATCCGAGAGTTGCACAACCTCATGGTCTAAGGAACAGATACTGGACACTTGAAAAGCTTAAGCATTACGAACTACACGATCTTGCGCTAGGCTTAGGATTGGGTTTTGTCCATCACATCATTCTCCTAATGATGGGATCCCGTTAACAATGACATCCAATGTCCATGGTCAGGAAACCGTGACTATTTGTTGATCAACGAGCTTGTAACTAGAGGCTTACCAGGGACACATTGTGGTCTATGTATTCACACATGTATCGCTGTTTCCGTACAATACAATTCAAGCATGAATAGCACACAATTATCATGAACAAAGAAATATAATAATAACCATTTTATTATTGCCTCTAGGGCATATTTCCAACATTTCATCCATGTCATGTTATCATGTGCATTGCATTGCATTCGTGTTGTCACTTGCACCCGATCACGCTCGTCTCTTCCCGTTGCCCGTTTCGAGTTCCAACACTCACACACGTGCCGTGGCACCTCCGAGTCCTTTTTTCGTATGTGGCCGTCAAACGGTATCGGGATGAGGCGAGACTTGTCGTGTGTTGTTGTTTTAGTACGTGTAGGCCGCCTGTCAAGTTTCATCGCGTTTGGAGGTCATTTGATACTCCAATGGTTAACCTAGTGGGCTAAAAGCTCCCCTTCCTTTTGGCCCAAGACCCCCTCCACAACAGCCCACTAACCCAGTACAACCACTCCCATCCTATCGGTCGTCGGATCGCAATCGTGTGGGCGAAAACCGCACCCCATTTGGACCTTCCTAGCAACATATGCCTATAAAACAGCCTCCCCACGTCCATTTTCGGGCGAAAACCCTAGCTCCGAGCTCCCCGCACCGCCGGACGCGTCCAAACCGCGTCGGACACGTCCGCCGAACGCATCCCAGCCACTCCCACGGCGACACGTGGCGCCAACCGCTGCCGCCTCCCACCAGCGCCGCCAGGGCCCGCGCGGCCCGTAGCTGGCCCTCCCTGGCCCGCGCGCCGCCGCCTCCACCCGCGCGACCCTGCCGCCGAGGCCCTTCGACGCCTCGCTGCCGCCGCCCGCGCCGTCACCCGCCGCCGCCGCCTCCTCCGGAGCCCGTCGCTGCCGGCCGGCCCCACCTCGCCGCCCGCCGCTTCCGCCGACCGGCCGCCGGCCCGGCCACCGTGTCACCGCCGGCCCCGCCTCGCCACCGCCGCCACCGGCCTCCTCCAGGTCACCTCCGATCGTCTCCTCCGTCTCCGGTGACATCTCCGGCGAGATCCTGTGGATCGGGACCAGATCCACCGGGAGACGAACCAAACGCCTCCGCTCCGCCCGGATCCCTCCATCCCGGATCCGTCCCGTCCCGCGTTGACTTTTTGCGGAGCTGAATTTCCACCAAGTCCCTAGATCCGTTAAATTTGTTGCCTCCTTTGCCATGTGATAATTTCGTGCTCGTAGCTCCGTTTTGCGCGTATGATATGTCGAAATGTTCGTCTCGTCGTGCTCTACATGTTAGTACCAGTTTCATGCATGTTAGAGTTCATCTTGTTGACTTAATCTTCGTGGAAAGAGTGCATGTTGCTGCAACTTGTTGTCTGTGTAAATGTTTTGCCATGTTCGTGAGTTGACAACTTTGTGCATGTTGGTCCGATTGGAGTAAATGATATGTCCAGATCTTTGTTGTGAAATGCTCTACATGATGGTTGCTATAGCATTCATGTTAGGTGTCATATTGCCATGTTTATCTCTGTTGCAAAAGTGCATTTGGCTGATAAGTTTCTACACTTGTTATGAGATCATGTTTTGTCTTGCTTGTGCTTATTCATCCATGTGTCATATGAGCTAGGTGTCAACATGTGTTTTTCTCTTGAGTATGTGCTCTACATGATAGATTCATTTTCATGCCATGATATGTCTTGAGATGAGTGCAACAAGCTTGTTAACATGCCTTCATGTTGTAATTCCTTCCATGCCCAGATTTTGCTAAGTCTGGATAAACTTTTGCACTTTTGCCATGGTGTTTGGGACATGTTCAAGTGAAGTAGCCATGTGGTGTTTATTGAAAAGCATGTTATGTATGTTATTGCCATGCCTTTTGTTTGCATGATGGATTGATGTAACTTGTTGTTTTCATGCTCTCAAGAGGCTATAAAATGTATCTATCAGCATGTTATCAACAAGTTCAGTTTTGCCACGAGTGTAGCTAGTGTTATATGCATCCTATGAGCATGTTCTTGCTTTGAGTAGCTTCTCAAATATGTCTTCTTGCTGTTGCTTACCTTAAATTGCCATGCTATGCTTTGAGTTGATTTGCACAATCTTGTGAACATGCCTATTCATTGTAATTCTCCCATGCCTTGTAATTTTCACTAAGTCTGAGAATTCTGTAAATTTATTGCAACTTGCCATGCTTGTTTAATTGTGTTCCAGCAAGGTTATGGGTGTGTTCTGAGTTCATGATTGTTAAGTATCATGTCTATTTCACATCCATGCCATTTAACTCCATGTTTGGGTGTTGTAGCATAAATTTTTCTTGCTCCAAAGATGCCATGTTGCTGTAAACTGTAGTTTTGCTTGAATCTTGTTTTGCTTGCCATTTGCAAACCGTGCGTCCGTTTCCAGCGATCTTTATATTGATTTCAACCAAAATCTCCCCCTCTATCCAGTGGCTTGCTTGGTTTCCGAAGATTAGGCCTTTTCCGTCATCTTCTCCTTAGGCTCAAGAGCTTCCTCATGCATACGCACATCATACTTGCATCATGTTGATTGTGCATTGCGCCGTGTTTGATATTGTGTCGTGTTGTGTGCTTGTGTTGAGTAGAGCCGGGAGCCGATTCGGAGTTCGAGGTTACTACCAAGGCTGAGTTTGAGGAGCAAGGTTACGATCCCTCCGTGGAATCAACAGGCAAGATGACCATTCGCAGATATCACTACTATCTTTGCCTATGCTAGATGTCTCGCTCTTTACATATTGCCTCGATGCCTATTCCTGTTTGTCAGCCCTCATATTGTTGCCATGAAACTCTCTAACCACCCTCCTAGCAAACAATTGTTTGGCTAAGTACGCATCGCTCAGCCCCTCTTATAGCGTTGTTAGTTGTAGGTGAAGATTTGAAGATTCTTGCCCCGTGATGAAGTTATTGTTGGGATATCACAATATGTATAAACTGTTAAACTAAATCACCGATATATTGGTAATGGGTGGAAGGCTAAGCCTCTTGCTTGGTGTTTTGTTCCACTCATGCCACCCTAGGAACCGATAAACCAGTGTTATGTTCCTTGTTTTTGCGTCCCTAACACGGATGGGGTTTATGGGCCCCCTTGATAACTCGCTCAGTGCTAAAGCTTTTCCAGCAAGGCCCAACATTGGTTTTACATTTACCTAATAACTAAAACTTGCATAGGGTGTTGCAAACCTGAGTTCTTAATTAACAACCCGGGCCAGTGCTCTTCATGAGTGTTGGTCCAAACTGAGGGTTCTGCGGGGCCACCACGGGGGAACCCGAGGTCTGGTATATACCTGTAGAATCGCCCATCTGGTCGTGGCCTGAGACTAGATACGCGTGGCTACTATCAGGGTGTTGGCACGCCGGGAGGTCTTGCTGGATTAGTTTTACCTTTGTCAGAATATCTTGAGCACGGGATTCCGAGAATACTCGGGTCTTCCCACCTTGGTGTTGCGACTCCGTAGATCGTGAGCTTGTGATGGGCTATGTTGGGACACCCCTGCAGGGTTTGATCTTTCCAAAGCCGTGCCCGCGGTTATGTGGCAGATGGGAATTTGTTAATATCCGTTTGTAGATAACTTGACACCTTATTCATGAATACACCACCTGCGTGAGTAACCGTGATGGTATCTTTCCGAAGGGCTTCGGGAAGTGAACACGGTGGGGTTACGGTTGATCGTGAGTAGCTAGGATCACTTCTTGATCAACTTGGCGATCGTTGGCACTTGTTCTCTTCTCGTTCTAAACTCGTAAGCTAGTGCTTAGTGCTGCGGCAACCTTGTTTACAACCTTTCCACACCTAAGGCTTTGATAGTCTTGTTACCCGGGAACGGGATTGCTGAGTCCTTTGTGGCTCACAGATTTCAACACAACACCAGATGCAGGTACCGTTGAGAACTATATAGGAGATGGGATAGAGTTGTACTGGGAGTTCGATGAAGAGCGTGGACGTTACTATGTGTCTTATCCCGACGATTAGTAGTGGCTCTTACTAGGATGATCTGGGCCTTGTGTTATTTATGGTATGTTTTCATTTGGATTTCGTTCGTAGTCGGACTTTGATGTTATTTGGATGATGTATGTTAATGTATTACATTGTGTGATGTGGCGAGTGTAAGCCATCTATCATTTTACACTTTCATCCCTTCTTTTACATGAGTCGTGCAAAGATTCCATACTTGAGATCATTCTAGTATTTGTTTACGTCCTTAAGTCATGCCTCGACACGTGGGGGACATAGCCGCATACTGGGCATTACACGAAGCTGTCTAAATCCTTGTTGTGTGTGTTGCGTCTCTCGATTCCGATCAACCCCTCTCAAGCTACCACATAGATGTGTTGGCCTCACGACTAAGTCCTCACACTAGGACATCTGCCGTGACCATTCCACGACAGTTGGTGCCCACCATGGGGTTGCGCACGATGGTGTTGAGTTGTTGGAGGGTTCTCTCTTAAGGAGCGAGAAGTTCGTGATTTTCCGGATGAAGATCTACATCAACTTCAAGTTTATAAGCTATGAGGTCCACTACAAGAAATATGTCAACTAGTGACCTTCTGTCAGTGACGCTGGAAGAATTGGTCATAGATCTATGACCATTCAGACCAATTGGTCAAAAGCTGTTCGGGGGGCTCCAAACCCTAAACTATAACGACCATTTTGGTCAGAAAGGTCGTAATTTCCTTACACGAAATGGTCATAAAGCAGATACCATTGGTCCGCTGCCTTATTTCTAGCTGATCATGACCAATATAGATGGTCATAACCTTGTAAATTGTGGTGGGTTAATACGACTAGGTGCCACCTCATCAGTTTTGCCTATGTGTCATGTCCATGTGCCAGTTTTTGCCCTAGGTTGTGAAGCAACCTATATTTCTGTCATTCCCAAAATTCCCCAAAAAATCTCATAAATTCTTTGGGTCATATCTTCATCAAATATGTAAAAGAACCTTCCTTGCCTAGTTCAAAAATAATTCAAAAATATTCATTTTCCTATTCTGTTCAAAAAAACACTTTGTGAAGGAAGTACCACTTTGGCATGTCCAAATGGTATCCATTTTCTACAGTGCTTTCCTATGCCCAAATAACTATCCTCCACCAAATGCCAGCTCAATCCATTCATTATTTTGAGCCCAGCTAGACTCCTCCTTTTGAGATGAAAATTTGTGAAGACGGTCTTCTTAGTAACTGATCATCCTCAACCAAAACTCACGCCCATTAGCCATGTGCATTTCCCGTACCGCTAATCAAACATTTGGCTGCTAATTCATGTTTGAGCATCGATCGGTCTCCTCGTGAGAATCTTATGTTGTAATTTTCTTCCCAGCACCTACTTGGGGAGTGCCCAACCCACTAGACATGTCTAGGACTCCCAGAACACATGGCAATGCCACAATCATGCGGTGACCACGCGGCGGGCATGCGAGTTTACGCGCTCTAGAGTTGGGGCCCTCGACCACCGCCCAAACCTCGACGTCTCGCCACCAAACCATGTATTTATGATTAAATAGGTACTTATGTAACTAGAAATGATTTTTGGAAAAAATAAGTAGCAAACTATGAGGCAGCTGCAGTTCAAATTTGACCCGCTTCCAACTAAATCGGCGGAAATTTGTCTTTTTCACGAGAGGTGGATCAAAACTTTTTACACCCAACCATTTTGTCAATTGTGCATTAAATATGTCCTAGTATTTTAGAAAATTGATTTGGTCCAATTTTGCAACAATTATTTGGGAGGTCCTTCACAAAAAACCCTCCTTTTGGGCACTCGAAACATGGAAAATGATTTTTTCGTCCAAAGAAAATGAAAAATTCCTTAGGCAATATTGTTTGCCTTTCCAAGATGCACCATTGTGCACAATATGAGACCATTTGAACAAACTATGCCATGAATGTGGCCATAGGATTGATCATTTTGGCTTGAAAGCCATGAATCTTCACGCATGATAGCTCATTTCTGAGAACACTCTTTTAAAAGAATTGCCGTATTACAAGTTTATTATTTTTCCTGGTAACTTGGTCATATATAATGACACAATGCGAAGGTTTTCCAATTTTTTTATTATTTTTTTGAATTTTTTATGCCCATTTCAAAATGCGGTCAAAACGGTGGGAATGACCGTTCCTAGCTAGTGGTTGAATCTTGGTATTTTTCTTGGTGTTTCTCTGATTAAATAGATACTTATGTACCTAGAAATGATTTTTGTAAAAAATAAAGAACAAACTACAAGGTAGCTACAGTTCAAATTTGACCCACTTTCAGGTGAATAGGTCGAAATTTGTCTTTTTCACGAGAGGTGGATCAAAACTTTTTAAACCCAACCATTTGGTCAATTGTGCATTAAATATGGCCTCGTATTTTATAAAAATGATTTGGTCCAATTTTACAACAATTATTTGGGAGGTCCTTCACAAAAAAACCTCCTTTTGGGCACTCGAAAAATGGAAAATGTATTTTTTTGTCCAAAGAAAGTGAAAACTCCCTTAGGCAACATTGTTTGCCATTCCAAGATGCACCCTTGTGCACAATATGAGATCATTTGCACAAACTATGCCATGAATGTGGCCATAAGATTGATCATTTGGCTTGAAAGCCATGAATCTTCACGCATGATAGCTCATTTCTGAGAACACTTTTTTAAAATAATTTCCATATTACAAGTTTATTATTTTTCCTGGAAACTTGGTCACATATAATGACAGAATGCGAAGGTTTTCCAATTTTTTGATTTGCTTTTGAATTTTTCATGCCCGTTTCAAAATCTGGTCAAAACTGCGGGCTTGACCGTTCCTAGCTACTGGTTGAATCTTGGAAAACTTTTGATGTTTCTCTGATTAAATAGATACTTATGTACCTAGAAATGATTTTTGGAAAAAATAAAGAGCAAACAACAAGCCAGCCACAGTTCAAATTTGACGCGTTTCCAGCTAGATCGGCAGAAATTTGTATTTTTTACTAGAGGTGGATAAAATCTTCTGGAACCCAACCATTTGGTCAATTGTGCATTAAATATGGCCTAGTATTTTAGAAAATTGATTTGGTCCAAATTTGCAACAAATATATGGTAGGTCCTTCATAAAAAAATTCATTCTGGCACTCACAAAATGGCAAATTGATTTTTCATCCAAAGAAAATAAAAACTCCCTTAGACAAAATTGTTTTCCATTCCAAGATGCCCATTTGTGCATGATATGAGATCATTTGAACAATTTTGCAACAAATATATGGTAGGTCCTTCACAAAAAAACTCATTTTGGGCACTCAAAAAATGATTAAAAATAGCTAGAAAGATAAAAAGTGCATAAAAAATAGTCCTCATCCATAAAATGTGGTCTAACTCTAGGGAAAATTTGTGTGGTGCCCTTTTGCAAAATATTTTTGATACTTGCTTCACAAAATCCCCCTATTTTTAGTACTTGAAAACAATTTTAAATCACTGATTTTCCGAACCAATCAGAACTCTTCCCACGGATCGATGACATGGCGCCCATCCATCCATCCATCCATCTCTCCATCCCACATACATCCATCCATCTATCTACAGAAGAAAAAAAATACCCCACCCACAACCAAAACCCTAGCTCAGATCACCCATCGCACCCCTCCTCCCTCGTCCCCATATCCTCGCCGCCGCCACCTCCTCCCCATTCCCCTCCCGATCCAGTCCTCTCCCCGCCACTCACCCCACCGCCGACCTTGCCGTCCTCCTCACCCACCGCCGCCGACCTCGTCTCTCCCTCCCCTCACCATCTCTCCCTACCCTAGCTCAGATCGACTTGAGCAGGTCGGCATCCCATCTCCTCGCGGCATCCCATCGATCCATGGCCAGATCCGCCGCCCACCCCGACCCAGTCCTCATCCCACCCACCCGCCGTTGTTGGCGTCCTGCCTCGCCCGTATCCAGCTGCGCGGGGGACCGAGCGAGCTGCCACCCATCGACCAGACCGACCGCACCCTCCCACCCACACATCGTAGCTACCATCCACCATCCCGTCTGACCTCGCCGCCGCCACCCACCGCCCCGTATGACCTCGTCGCTGGCCGCCGGTCCCACTCTCTTTCCCCACACCCGCTGCCCCCTCCCTCTCCTCCTCCCATCAGAAGAGAAGAGGGATCTCATGCGGATCGCACCAGGGCGTCGATCTGGACATCCGTCTGCACGAGGGGACGGTTGCGTCTCGTCCTCGTCCCACCTTAGGCGGGGTCCAAATCGAGCCGGACTTGCGTCGTCGTCAAGAGCCGACCTCGACGGAGATGAGAGGAACCCTTCTTCCTCCGTCTTACTTCGACCTCGACCTCGGCATGTCACTCCCCAGCTACTCCAACTCCGCCAAGGTCTCCTACGTCCTCCAAGGTATGCGCAACTGTTTGGTGATGGTTTGTGCGGGACCAAAATTTTGGGTAGTAGATCCTCGCTGGTCAATCGAACTTGTTGGTTTTTGTCTCTAGTTTAGATCGAATACACTATAAGATTGAAATTTGACAGAGTCGTCGCTCTCCTAAATTGAGTTCAGGTGAGAGATGCTTCACGAGTTCAGGTGATATGAGATTGAGAGAGAGGTGGGAGAGGCTTAGGCTAGGATGAGTGAGAGATTGCTATTTCATCTAATGGAGATAGATTGAGAGAGAGGGGTGCTGATTAGTGTAGTCTGTGATTGAGAGAATGCTTGCTGCTACTATTTGTGCAGTGATTGAGATGCTTCTATTTGTACTTGTTGATGTTATTGTTGACATCCGATGCATATTGTTGTGATCCATAGCTTACTGCCTTGCCTGCAGGTGTTGTAACATCCCAAATTTTCAATTTGGAATGTTATACATAGATCATACTGCATTGCATGCTCTTTGCATTTTTTTGTGGCGTTCCTCGAAATTCTAAGCAACTCAAGGACCTACGGAGAGAGTTGGGAATTCTACCGTTTTGTATTTGAGTTCGCTCGAATACCGGTACGAGGACAGTGTGGTTTTAATTATTTTTCTCTCCTAAAAATATTTCTATGTACAATATATGAGCGGAGATAATATGACTTCTCCAAAATAACATAAGTATTGGAGGCAAAATGTTAAAAATAACTTTTGGTATTTTTCTGGATTTATTTGCGATTTTATTTGCATAGGAAAAATGCTCGTTTTTCAAAATTTCATTTAGGCCCGGGAAAAATGTTCACTTTGTCCTAAATATTATTAGAGGATGGTGAAAATTTATTTCGGGATTTTTGGAGTCCGTTTAGTATTTCTTTCGTTAGTTTTTCTGCGCCAGGACTCTTTTAGAGAAAAAGAGGCAAACCGACTTAGGGTCGTATTAGCCCAGGACTCCGGGCTTTATATAGCGCCCCGCCGGCCCGCTAACCCGAACCAGCCGCCAGCCACGCCCTAACCATAGCGGCGCCGCCCTCCCGTCGCCGCCGCACCCCGTCGCCGCCGTCGCGCTACGCCACCCCGCCGCCCTCCCGCAGCCGCGCCGCAGTCCCGCTGCCACCCCGCCGCCCCGCAGCCACCGCCATCGCCCCGCCGGACCCGCCGCTCGCCGCCGCCGGACTTCGCCGGAGTCATCGTCTTCGAGGTAGCCAACGGTTTTTTTAAACCGATCGGTTCTTTTCGTAAACCGTAGATTCATTTTTTTAGGTTTAGATCGGTTCGGTTTTTCTTCGGTTTAGCTATTTAGCGGACGTTCGTCCGTACGTTCATTTTACCGAACGCTATTCGTCCGTTAGCCGCAGACAGCGAACATTCTTTCGTTAGCCTGTTCGTCGGTTTTCTTTTTCGGGGTTTTTTTTTCCACAATTATTTCGATCGCGATATCTGTCCTGATCTTGTTTTTTAATTTTTCTTTTCGCTCGAGAGTCGGAATCAAGTGATTCAAAATCCCAGATCTTCGTCTCGATGCCCTCTTTCCGTTTAACCAACTTGAACAAAGTTTTGGCTACTGTAAAATTTGACTTTAGACCAGTTAATAACCGGAGCTCGTTTCTTTCGCAGTTTGAGTTTCGTTGCTTCTTTCGAGTTGATTCGTTTTGCAAACCGGAGTTCTTAAGTTGAACTTTCTGGTTACATCTTATCTTTTGGATTTTTGTTTGTGCATCTTTGCTTGTTTGCTTATGTATGCTATTGTTTGCTTGCGATATAATACCCGGACTGCGAAGCGTGCTACTACGAGTCCCTAGGTTTTGCGAATCGTCAGCAAGGCAAGTAACACTTTGATCATGCTTTTATTACCCAGTTTTTATGCATTAGATCAAACCCTCACACATTGCATGAGTAGGATCTCTTAACTTGTGGGACTGGGAAGTAGACTGAGGTAGAACCTATTACCTGCATTATTTTTCAAACCCTTGGGAGTTACTTCTACGTTTGCTTAAGTTGATATGCTATGCTCGTAGACGTGGTTTGGGTTTGAGTGAAATCCATGACAGATGTGAGTTTTAATTAAGGATTCAACTTAAGGTGGCTACTTGAATACACATCTGGGTGGATTGTTTGCAGGGCACCTGGGGAACCCAGTGTTGTCCTAGGAAATCCCGGGGTTCCGTGTGATTTTTCCTATGGAATGCCACCCAGGCTCAAAGGGATCATAAAACTATTCATGCTAGAAACTTCCGTGTGCAGCCACATGCCAATATGGGCTCTGGCATAGTTGAGTAAGTTGTGGGAAACCTTTCCGTGATGGGCTAGCACATGTAGAGGGATTGTAGGTGTACCGGCCTATCTATCCGGTTAAGGGGACCTCTTCGGAAAGACTGTGTCTCGGTCATCCATTTCTCAAACACCATGCAGTGCGAGAAACCAAACGGAGGTGATCGAGTCTTGTGGGTAAAGTGCACAAACCTCTGCAGAGTGTACAAACTGATCATGATTAGCCGTCTCCCCGGTTATGGACGTCTTGAGTATCTGGTACTTGAATTATTGGTTGATCTCATCAATCTATAATTTAATTTGTTGGGTTAATGATGAACTTTTAATTTGGGATTGAGTTGGAGGTACCTTCTCAATGATTTTCAACCAACATGATAGTTCAAATAAAATTTATTCCTTTGTTGTAGGGAAAAATTGGCTTTACGCAAAAACTTTAACCTAGAGCCTCCACTAGCCAAATATGCATATAGTATAGCCTTTATTCTGTTACTTGCATCTTCTGTGTTATCTTGCCAGCATATTCCATGTGCTGACCCTTTTTCAGGCTGCAACATATTACGTTGCAGACTTTTCAGACGAGGAATAAGGCGTTCTAGGTCGTTTGTCATGCACTCAGCTATGCCGTTGGAGTTGATGGACTCACTTATCTTCCAAGCCTTCCGCTGTTATTTTGTTAGATGGCCTTAAGCCATAGATTTTGTAATAAGTTCTCATTGGAGACATTCGATGTAATAAGTGTGTGATTGCCACTCTGTTATAAATCCTTCAAGTATTGTGTGTGTCAGCATTACCGATCCAGGGATGACACTGAAACATAGAGACTTCGGTCCATTCGGATCGTGGTCGCTACAAAGATGGTATCAGAGCACACGCTGATTGTAGGACACGACCACTCTTCTCTACTCATTTTTGACTTCTCTCCATTTTCTACTTCTTTAGGATGGTGGACCCAAGGAACAAGTTCACTCAATCGGATGAAGACACACCTTTTGGACAACACTTGAAGGAAGTCACTAGGTACCTGAACATAGGAATACCAAGCTTTACCGGGACCTACACCGCCACTTTACCGGAAGAGGAGCGATGGAGCATACAATTTCAAATCCATGGAAGAACCTTCGCACCATCCACTGAGCCAATAGAGTTTTCTTTTGATGCGCCAACCCAGAGTCTAGGCAAGAGCATGGCCGCCCACATCACAATGGGAAGGATCGGAGAAGTCTACAAGAAGGAGATGAAGGACACCATCTACCAGATTTGTGGACGCCGAGATGGGAGTTGGGATATGATCAGCACCCGGAAGGATAGGTCCATTGCAGCGTTCATCCAGGAGTTGAATCAGCACATTCGACGACAGGAGCACCAGATGTGCGCTGGGATGATCGAATTGAAGAAGGCACTAAACATGAATTTGGAGCTAGAAGAAGAACTTAAGTCTACTCGTGACGGATACAAGGAGGAGATGATGATACTAGTGGAGAAGAATGAAGATTTGACAAGGAAGCTAGGAGTATTCATGGGAGATCCAGCACCATGAGGTGAAGAAGAGGAAGAATGTAGGATCGAAGAAGTAGGTCTAGAGGGGGGGTGATTAGACTACTTGACAAGATAAAAATCTGCCTTTTGGTTGAGCAAAGTTTTTAGGCAGTTTTGCAAATAAGATCAAGTCAAGTAACATACTACACATGCAATTCTAGAGTATGAGCAGCGGAAAGTAAATTGCATATATAGTAGAGAGAGGTGGGGAAGATCAAACGCAGTTTGGTGACACGGAGATTTTTGTCGTGGTTCCGATAGGTGGTGCTATCGTACATCCACGTTGATGGAGACTTCAACCCACGGAGGGTAACGGCTGCGCGAGTCCACGGAGGGCTCCACCCACGAAGGGTCCACGAAGAAGCAACCTTGTCTATTCCATCACGGCCTACGCCCACGGAGGACTAGCCTTACTCGGGGTAGATCTTCACGAAGTAGGCGATCTCCTTGCCCTTACAAACTTCTTGGTTCAACTCCACATCTCAAGGACGGAGGCTCCCAAGCGACACCTAACCAATCTAGGAGGCACCACCCCCCAAAAGGTAATAGACGGTGTTGATGGTGATGAACTCCTTGCTCTTGTGCTTCAAATGATAATCTCCCCAACACTCAACTCTCCTCACTGATATGGCTGTGGTGGAAGAAAGATTTGAGTGGAAAGCAACTTGGGAAGGCTAGAGATCAAGTTTCATATGGTAGGAATGGAATGGCTTGATCTCAACACAAGGGTAGGTGGTTCACTTCTCAGAAAGTGTATGGTAGGAATGGTAGACTTTCTGATGGCTCTCCTCACGAATGAGGAGGGGGTGGAGGGGTATATATAGCCTCCACACAAAATCCAACCGTTACACACACATTTGACCAATCTCGGTGAGACCGAAGTTAAAACTCGGTCAGACCGAAAGTTCAAATATAGTGAACGTTGGGATTTTCGGTGGGACCGAAAATACCATCTCGGTGGGACCGAAAGTGTATCTGATATGAACGTTGGAGATTTCGGTGGGACCGAGAAAGAAAACTCGGTTGGACCGATTTGAGAAAGAGCAGGAACATGCCAGAATCGGTGAGACCGATAATGCAATCTCGGTGAGACCGATTTGACCCAAGACAGAACCTGGCCATTTCGGTAAGACCGAAAATGCAAACTCGGATATTCCGAAATGATGTGAAATGAGTACAGAAGGTTGGCAGTTCAGTTTCGGTGAGACCGATCTCAAACTCGGTATGACCGATTTTTCTAGGGTTTGGAATATGGCTGAAGTGGTTCATCTCGGTGGGACTGAGTTGAAAGAATCGGTTTGTCCGAGATTACTTATGAGTGTGTTTGGTAGTGAAAGGTGATGATAGTTGAAGGAGCTAGATCACCAAGCACTTGAGCAACCAGATCATCAACACAACCTCATCCCCTTTTAATAGTATTGGCTTTCCTATGGACTCAATTTGATCTTTGATCACTAAACCAGAAATGGAGTCTTGAGCTTTTGCCAATGCTTGCCTTAGCACTTTGAGGGGTCCACTTCTTCAGTCATCTTGCCATACCAATGTGATTGGATTTCCTGAAACATACTTGATAAAAGTATTAGTCCAACCACAAAGTATGTTGTCATTAATTACCAAAACCACCTGGAGAGCAAATGTGCTTTCAATCTCCCCCTTTTTGGTAATTGATGGCAACACACTAAAATTATACTAAACAAGACATCAAAGCTTATTGAAAGAAAGACAGAATTATCATGAAAGCTTTGACAAGCATGTAGTACACAGGCTCCCCCTACAAGTGTGCAAGATTTTCATAGATTATGGTTTTGGACTACCACAAGCACACAAGAGAGATAAGCAAGATGTGCTACATGCAGCTTGGCTATATGCATCAGAGCAAAAGAAAAGGAATTGAGTGATAATGCATATGTGCATGGTGATTTCTTGCAAACAAGTATTTACAAGCAAGTCACCATCATGCACATTCTGCAAGATGCATATACTTACCTTGAGGTTCCTTGGCATTGTACCTGAAGGGATAAACTTGGGAAAACAAGGTTAGATAACACAAGAGTATTCCTTCAACCAACTGCAAGAACATCAAGAGTACCAAGCCAGGGAGGACATGTGTAAAGAGTGTCTCATATTGAGCACAAGCTTGAATCAGCAAACATGTCTCCGAAACTTAAAAGATTTTCAATGAACTCAGAGAGATTTTGCTTTTCATAGGATATCAATTGTGAAGATTCCTCTAAGTCTTCTCCCCTTAAGCTAAAAGATTCCATGAGATACCAATTGTGATAACAAGGGGTGTGATGGAAAAAGCAAAATCAAAAGAATGATGCCAATTGTAATGTCCAATGTAAAACATGACAAAGCTTTGATGTGATTCTCTCCCCCTTAAGATAAGATTGCTTTTCTTCTTCCCCTAAGTCTTCTCTTCTCCCCTACTCCCCCTACTCCCCCTAAGTTCTCTCCCCCTTTGACATCAAGTGCCGAAAAGGACAGCAAACTAGGTAGGGCAGGAAAAATGGAAAGAGAGAAAGAAAGAAAGAAGTGGGATCCTTAAGAATCGCAACAGGGCAAATAAGAACATTCAGAGAAACAATTTGAGTCCAAATTTGAGTCCTCTCCTCCTTAAAATTTAAAATTTGAGTCTGAATTTGAGTCCTCTCCCTCTTTAAGATTTAAGTCTGAGTGGAGCTGCAGAAGATGATGTCCTGGAAGATAATTCCAAGGAAACACAGAAATAATCCAGCTCACTCTGCGAGGGATGTTTCAAAGGATTTGCAATGAATTTGTAAAAGATTTTCGGGGAATTGATCAGAGCCATAAAAAGATTTCCAGAAGGATATTCACAAGGAAATATAAGAAAAGAAATAAAAAGATTCCTAGATGAAGTTTTTTTTTTGTAAAGAAAAACTCAATGAGAGAACATAAGAGAAAACAGAAAAACTCCAAAAGCATATGTACTTCATCTAGATAAAGGTCGGCGACAAAGTCACCTATGTTTGAGTATATTGACTTAGGAGTCAAATGAGGACATTTGATCATAGGTCATACTCATCGTTTAAGCTCAAAATGGGGTTGCCATTTTTCGATTAAGCATTTGATGTGATCACATCTTATGAAGCTGCTTGTACTCATGACTTTGAGCAAAGCTCCTCAAAGATGTGAAGAACATACCTTGGGCTTGTTGATGCTTTGTTCATGTAGGTAAGCTCGATGTAGGTGCTCATTGAATGTGAAGTTGGAGCGCCATTTCTACTTGTGTAGTTCATCTTCCTACATGGGTTAGGCAAGCAAGGAAATACTCGAGGATATCCAAGATGACAAGAGTGAAATACTAGATGTATAAGATGTCAAAAAGGATATGTGGAATTTTGTTCCTTGAACTCAACATCCCAAAGGGCTAGATACTTGGTCAATGACAAGATTACTCATGATTTGAGTGTGTGGTAATCTCGTGGAATGTAGATCATCCAAGTACCTGCAAGGAGTTAGATGCAATACAAGGAGGCAAATGTGTCCAAGACATATGATCATCATCATAAGAGAAATATCAAGGATTAGTCAAGAGGCTCATGCCTTGCATGCATCAATGGAGTTATCACTCCAAGTTTGAAACATCAATGATGTTCAACTCACTCCTTAAGCGACAAAACACTTTCTCATCAAGAGGTTTTGTAAAGATATCAGCAAGTTGTTTGTCAGTACGAACATGCTTAAGATTAATATCACCCTTGGCAATATGATCACGAATAAAATGGTGACGAACTTCAATATGCTTTGTTCGAGAGTGTTGCACAGGATTGTGTCCAATCTTGATTGCACTCTCATTGTCACAAAGCAAGGGAACACGTCTCACATGTATCCCATAATCTTTAAGCGTTTGTGTCATCCATAGCAATTGAGCACAACACGAACCAGCAGCAATATATTCTGCTTCGGCAGTGGATAAAGATACCGAATTTTGTTTCTTGGAGGACCAAGATACAAGGGATCGACCAAGAAATTGACACGTACCCGAAGTTGACTTTCTATCAACCTTGTCACCGGCATAGTCCGAGTCGGAATAGCCAACAAGATCGAAAGAAGCTCTCTTAGGATACCAAATGCCAAAGTTTGGTGTGTGTATCAAGTATCTCACTATCCTTTTAACAGCTTTAAGATGACATTCTTTAGGGGCTGCTTGATATCGCGCACACATGCAAACACTTAACATTATGTCAGGGCGAGAAGCACAAAGATATAGTAGAGAACCAATCATAGATCGATAAACCCTTTGATCAACGGGTTCTCCATCTTTTGTCAAGTCATTATGTCCACTAGTAGGCATGGGGGTACTCATACCTTTGCTTTCTTGCATGTTGAACTTTTTGAAGAGATCCTTGGTGTACTTTGTTTGTGAGACAAAAGTACCCTCCTTAGATTGCTTGATTTGCAACCCAAGGAAGAATTTGAGTTCACACATCATGGACATCTCATACTTCTCCGACATGAGCTGTCCAAACTTCTTGCTAAAATGGGGGTTAGTTGAACCAAAGATAATATCATCAACATATATTTGGCACACAAATAGTTCACCATTAACCCTTTTTGTGAACAGCGTTGAGTCTATCTTTCCAGTCTCAAAGCCTTTTTCAAGAAGAAAGCTAGTTAAGCATTTGTACCAAGCTCTAGGGGCTTGTTTAAGACCATAAAGAGCTTTGTGCAACTTGTAAACATGATTAGGCTTTTTGGGATTCACAAAACCGGGAGGTTGTTTCACAAATACTTCCTCCTCAATTTCACCATTTAGAAAAGCACTTTTGATGTCCATTTGATAGAGAGTAATATCATGGTGATTGGCATAAGCAAGAAGAATGCAAATGGACTCAAGTCTAGCAACGGGGGCATAGGTCTCACCATAGTCCATACCTTCGACTTGTGTGTAACCTTGAGCTACGAGACGAGCCTTGTTGCGGATGACTTGTCCATCTTCATCTTGCTTGTTTCGAAACACCCATTTGGTTCCAATGATGTTTTGATCATCGTTGGGCTTCTCTACCAAAGTCCACACCTTGTTCCTCTCGAAGTTGTGTAGTTCTTCGTGCATAGCGTTCACCCAATCCGGGTCTTTAAGTGCTTCTTCTACCTTCATAGGTTCAATACTAGAGATAAATGAGTAATGCTCACAAAAGTTAGCTAAGCGAGTTTTAGAGCGAGTAATTCTCCCGGAGTTGATGTCGTTCATCATTTGTTCCACGGGATGATTCTTCTTGACTCTTGCTCGAACTCGGGATAGCTTTTGTTGATGTTGTGGCTCAGCTTCCTCATCATCTTCATCTTCCTCTTCTTCATTGTTGTTGGTGTTGTCTTGAGGTGGTGGAGAAGGAGGTTGTGGTGGATCTTCTTGTTGCATTTCCTCATCTTGGTGAGTTCCACTTGTGGAGGCCTCCATGTTGCCTTGAGGTTCATCTCGCCGTGAGGTAGGTGGCTCCACATATGTAGATGAGGTACTCTCCTTCACTTCCATGGGACGGATCTTCCCGATAGATAAATCTTGGATTGCTTCCGATGGGTCCTTGTCTCCTACATCAATAGGCATTTGCTCTACTTGCGAGCCATTAGATTCATCAAACTTCACGTCTACCGTCTCTTCAACCTTTCGGGTGAAATTGTTGTAGACACGGTAGGTGTGGGAGTTTGATCCATAACCAAGAAGAAAGCCTTCATGAGATTTAGGAGCAAATTTAGACCGACGATGCTTATCAAGGATATAGCATTTTGAACCAAAGACACGAAAGTATCCCACTTGGGGTTTGTTACCGGTGAGAAGCTCGTATGATGTCTTGCCGAGGAGCTTATGAAGATAAAGCCTGTTGATAGCATGACAAGCTGTCTCGACCGCTTCTCCCCAAAAATGCTTCGGTGTCTTGTATTCGTCAAGCATCGTTCTTGCCATCTCAATGAGCGTTCGGTTCTTCCTCTCAACAACTCCATTTTGTTGAGGAGTATACGTAGCCGAGAACTCATGTAGGATTCCTTCCTCATCGAGAAAAGAGTCTACATTGGCGTTCTTGAACTCCGTTCCATTGTCACTCCGAACTTTCTTGATCTTCACCTCAAATTGATTTTGGGCCTTTTTGGCAAAGGTCTTGAAGATCCTCTGAACCTGCGATTTATCATCAAGGAAAAATACCCACGTAAATCTGGAATAATCATCAACTATAACTAGACCAAAGGAGTTACCACCAAGGCTTTTGTAAGCATTGGGACCGAAGAGATCCATATGAAGAAGCTCAAGCGGTCTCCTAGTGGTCATGATGTTTTTCACGGGATGACTTCCACCAACTTGTTTTCCTGCTTGACAAGCACTACAAAGTCTATCTTTGTCAAAGAAAACATCTTTAACACCAAGAATATGATCACCTTTAATTAGCTTGTCTAGATTACGCATACCAACATGTCCTAGCCTTCTATGCCACAACCAACCTTTAGAGGATTTAGCAATGAAACAAGCTCTAGGTTGGGCTTTCTTAGTGAAATCAACAATATATAGATCACCTCTACGAATACCAGTAAAAGCCATGTTTTGATTATCACGACGAAAGACTTGGCAATCTACTTTGGTGAATAGCACATTGAATCCAAAGTCAGCTAATCTAGACACGGAAAGTAAGTTGTATCCAAGAGATTCTACAAGCATGACATTTTGAATAGAGCTATCATGAGATATGGCCACCTTACCAAGGCCAAGTACCTTACCCTTGGAGTTGTCTCCAAAAGTCACATACTTGCGTGGACCATCGTTCTTTGCAAGCTCTCGAAACATGTCTTTGTCTCCGGTCATGTGATCGGTGCATCCACTATCAAGAATCCACTCTTTTCCGCCGGACATGTAGTCTCTCATATTTGCCATGAGATTGAGACTCTTCATGACCTTGTCTAGCTCGGTGTCCGAATCGGAGTAATCATCATCATGCTCATGCTCATCATCATATTGACCCATAGATTGTTCATCATCAACACCTAGGTCAATTTGATAAGTACTTGCATTAGTTTGGTCAATTGAACAATAATCTTCGGAATGCAATGCAAGAGCATTTCTAATGATAATGTTGATAAGACCGGGATCACCCTTCTTTTTCATAAGATCACGAAGCTCAAAGAAGCATTTATCAAAGTTAGGATCATTGGGGTGCAACTTATCAAATTCAATAGTCTTGTGTAGAATTTCATCAAGACTTCTCAACGAGTAGTCCGGATAAAGTTCTTCCAAGAATTTCCACATAGCATAGGCACACTCAAAATTTGTAAGAAGATTAAGCAAGTCATCAGGTAACCCTCTAATGATAAGATTTACAGTTCTAAGGTTACGAAGCAAATCAAGCTCTTCATCCATGGTAGGGTGCAAAGGATCAAAAGGAGGCACATATGGGGTCTCAATATATTTGCACAAATTGTACATTTTAAAGATACTAAGCATTTCAGACCTCCATGAGTTATAAAACCTTCCATCAAGAACAGGCACTCTATGGCTAACACTCCCATCCGTAGACACGTCCATCTTCCTCCAATGGTGTGTAAACCAAAGCAATGGAGACCAAAGCTCTGATACCAATTGTAGGATCGAAGAAGTAGGTCTAGAGGGGGGGTGATTAGACTACTTGACAAGATAAAAATCTGCCTTTTGGTTGAGCAAAGTTTTTAGGCAGTTTTGCAAATAAGATCAAGTCAAGTAACATACTACACATGCAATTCTAGAGTATGAGCAGCGGAAAGTAAATTGCATATATAGTAGAGAGAGGTGGGGAAGATCAAACGCAGTTTGGTGACACGGAGATTTTTGTCGTGGTTCCGATAGGTGGTGCTATCGTACATCCACGTTGATGGAGACTTCAACCCACGGAGGGTAACGGCTGCGCGAGTCCACGGAGGGCTCCACCCACGAAGGGTCCACGAAGAAGCAACCTTGTCTATTCCATCACGGCCTACGCCCACGGAGGACTAGCCTTACTCGGGGTAGATCTTCACGAAGTAGGCGATCTCCTTGCCCTTACAAACTTCTTGGTTCAACTCCACATCTCAAAGACGGAGGCTCCCAAGTGACACCTAACCAATCTAGGAGGCACCACCCCCCAAAAGGTAATAGACGGTGTTGATGATGATGAACTCCTTGCTCTTGTGCTTCAAATGATAATCTCCCCAACACTCAACTCTCCTCACTGATATGGCTGTGGTGGAAGAAAGATTTGAGTGGAAAGCAACTTGGGAAGGCTAGAGATCAAGTTTCATATGGTAGGAATGGAATGGCTTGATCTCAACACAAGGGTAGGTGGTTCACTTCTCAGAAAGTGTATGGTAGGAATGGTAGTACTTTCTGATGGCTCTCCTCACGAATGAGGAGGGGGTGGAGGGGTATATATAGCCTCCACACAAAATCCAACCGTTACACACACATTTGACCAATCTCGGTCAGACCGAAGTGAAAACTCGGTTAGACCGAAAGTTCAAATATAGTGAACGTTGGGATTTTCGGTGGGACCGAAAATACCATCTCGGTGAGAACGAAGTGAGTCAAAGGTTAGGGTTTGCCATCTCGGTGAGACCGAAAATATAAACTCGGATATTCCGAATTGATGTCAACTGATCACAGAAGGTTGGCAGCCCTTTTTCGGTGAGACCGAAACTCAGAATCGGTGTGACCGAGAATTTAGGGTTTGGAGAAACAACTGAAGTGGTTCATCTCGGTGGGACTGAGTTGGAGAAATCGGTGTGACCGAGATTACTTATGGGTGTGTGTTAAGTAGTGAATAGTGCTGATAGTTGAGGGAGTTAGATCACCAAGCACTTGAGCAACAAGATCATTAACACAACCTCATCCCCTTTTGATAGTATTGGCTTTCCTATGGACTCAATGTGATCTTTGATCACTAAACCAAAAATGGAGTCTTGAGCTTTTGCCAATGCTTGTCTTAGCATTTTGAGGGGTCCACTTCTTCAGACATTTCCATACCCACATCATCGAACTTTTCTGAAATGATTCTCAAGAGAATATTAGTTCAATGATATATATGTTGTTATTAATTACCAAAACCACCCGGGGATTAGTTGCACTTTCAGATGCTTATCAAGGATATAGCATTTTGAACCAAAGACACGAAAGTATCCCACTTGGGGTTTGTTACCGGTGAGAAGCTCGTATGATGTCTTGCCAAGGAGCTTATGAAGATAAAGCCTGTTGATGGCATGACAAGCTGTCTCGACGGCTTCTCCCCAAAAGTGCTTCGGTGTCTTGTATTCATCAAGCATCGTTCTTGCCATCTCTATGAGCGTTCGGTTCTTCCTCTCAACAACTCCATTTTGTTGAGGAGTGTACGTAGCCGAGAACTCATGTAGAATTCCTTCCTCATCGAGAAAAGAGTCTACATTGGCGTTCTTGAACTCCGTTCCATTGTCACTCCGAACTTTCTTGATCTTCACCTCAAATTGATTTTGGGCCTTTTTGGCAAAGGTCTTGAAGATCCTCTGAACCTGCGATTTATCATCAAGGAAAAATACCCACGTAAATCTGGAATAATCATCAACTATAACTAGACCAAAGGAGTTACCACCAAGGCTTTTGTAAGCATTGGGACCGAAGAGATCCATATGAAGAAGCTCAAGCGGTCTCCTTGTGGTCATGATGTTTTTCATGGGATGACTTCCACCAACTTGTTTTCCTGCTTGACAAGCACTACAAAGTCTATCTTTGTCAAAGAAAACATCTTTAACACCAAGAATATGATCACCTTTGATTAGCTTGTCTAGGTTACGCATACCAACATGTCCTAGCCTTCTATGCCACAACCAACCTTTAGAGGATTTAGCAATGAAACAAGCTCTAGGTTGGGCTTTCTTAGTGAAATCAACAATATATAGATCACCTCTACGGATACCAGTAAAAGCCATGTTTTGATTATCACGACGAAAGACTTGGCAATCTACTTTGGTGAATAGCACATTGAATCCAAAGTCAGCTAATCTAGACACGGAAAGTAAATTGTATCCAAGAGATTCTACAAGCATGACATTTTGAATAGAGCTATCATGAGATATGGCCACCTTACCAAGGCCAAGTACCTTACCCTTGGAGTTGTCTCCAAAAGTCACATACTTGCGTGGACCATCGTTCTTTGCAAGCTCTCGAAACATGTCTTTGTCTCCGGTCATGTGATCGGTGCATCCACTATCAAGAATCCACTCTTTTCCACCGGACATGTAGTCTCTCAGATTTGCCATAAGATTGAGACTCTTCATGACTTTGTCTAGCTCGGTGTCCGAATCGGAGTAATCATCATCATGCTCATGCTCATCATCATATTGACCCATAGATTGTTCATCATCAACACCTAGGTCAATTTGATAAGTATTTGCATTAGTTTGGTTAATGGAACAATAATCTTCGGAATGCAATGCAAGAGCGTTTCTAATGATAATATTGATAAGACTGGGATCACCCTTCTTTTTCATAAGATCACGAAGCTCAAAGAAGCATTTATCAAAGTTGGGATCATTGGGGTGCAACCTATCAAATTCAATAGTCTTGTGTAGAATTTCATCGAGACTTCTCAAAGAGTAGTCCGGATAAAGTTCTTCCAAGAATTTCCACATAGCATGGGCACACTCAAAGTTTGTAACAAGATTAAGCAAGTCATCAGGTAACCCTCTAATGATAAGATTCACAGTTCTAAGGTTACGAAGCAAATCAAGCTCTTCATCCATGGTAGGGTGCAAGGGATCAACAGGAGGCACATATGGGGTCTCAATATATTTGCACAAATTGTACATTTTAAAGATACTAAGCATTTCAGACCTCCAAGAGTTATAAAACCTTCCATTAAGAACAGGCACTCTATGGCTAACACTCCCATCCGTAGACACGTCCATCTTCCTCCAATGGTGTGTAAACCAAAGCAATGGAGACCAAAGCTCTGATACCAATTGTAGGATCGAAGAAGTAGGTCTAGAGGGGGGGTGATTAGACTACTTGACAAGATAAAAATCTGCCTTTTGGTTGTGCAAAGTTTTAGGCAGTTTTGCAATTAAGATCAAGTCAAGTAACATACTACACATGCAATTCTAGAGTATGGGCAGCGGAAAGTAAATTGCATATATAGTAAAGAGAGGTGGAGAAGATCAAACGCAGTTTGGTGACACGGAGATTTTTGTCGTGGTTCCGATAGGTGGTGCTATCGTACATCCACGTTGATGGAGACTTCAACCCACGGGGGGTAACGGCTGCGCGAGTCCACGGAGGGCTCCACCCACGAAGGGTCCACGAAGAAGCAACCTTGTCTATTCCATCACGGCCTACGCCCACGGAGGACTAGCCTTACTCGGGGTAGATCTTCACGAAGTAGGCGATCTCCTTGCCCTTACAAACTTCTTGGTTCAACTCCACATCTCAAAGACGGAGGCTCCCAAGCGACACCTAACCAATCTAGGAGGCACCACCCCCCAAAAGGTAATAGACGGTGTTGATGGTGATGAACTCCTTGCTCTTGTGCTTCAAATGATAATCTCCCCAACACTCAACTCTCCTCACTGATATGGCTGTGGTGGAAGAAAGATTTGAGTGGAAAGCAACTTGGGAAGGCTAGAGATCAAGTTTCATATGGTAGGAATGGAATGGCTTGATCTCAACACAAGGGTAGGTGGTTCACTTCTCAGAAAGTGTATGGTAGGAATGGTAGACTTTCTGATGGCTCTCCTCACGAATGAGGAGGGGGTGGAGGGGTATATATAGCCTCCACACAAAATCCAACCGTTACTAAGGATGGCAATTTTATCCATGGACATGGATATCCATGGATATCCGACCCGAATGGATAGGGTTTGGATATGCTTTTGTGTCCATGGGCAGCGCCCAAACCCGACCCGATTGCTCATGGGTAGGGCATGGATATAATCTTGTACTCGTGGGTATATCCAAACCCGACCCGATAGTATGACTTAATGGGCAAAACTCTTCTCTCCCTACCCCACAGTCACATGTCCCACTGCAATTTTACACTTTGTTATCCAAAACATGCAAAAGAAACTACATAATCCCCATCATAACTTTTATTAGTTGACATTCAATACCCTCTGTAACATACCCCAATGCCCTTCCCTTATTTTTATCTCCTTGTTAACTGACTCGTCATTCTCATCTGTTAGAAAAATACTAAATGATCTTATGTAGTTAGTGGATGTTGATTTATAATAAGTGAAGCCTAGCCTGCCACGAAGTGAAGAATGGAAGAGCTTATGTTAACATCGTGTTATGTATTACTTATATGTCTAGAGAGGACCCAATGGATATCCAGTGGGTATGGATATCCATCGGGTTTGGACATGGACACAATTTTTCACCCATGGATTTTTTCATGGGCGCGCAAAGACTGTCTTCATGGATATGGATATGGATTTGATATTGTTCAACCCGATGCAAACCCGACCCATTGCCATCCTTAACCGTTACACACACATTTGACCAATCTCGGTGAGACCAAAGTTAAAACTCGGTCAGACCGAAAGTTCAAATATAGTGAACGTTGGGATTTTCGGTGGGACCGAAAATACCATCTCGGTGGGACCGAAAGTGTATCTGATATGAACGTTGGAGATTTCGGTGGGACCGAGAAAGAAAACTCGGTTGGACCGATTTGAGAAAGAGCAGGAACATGCCATAATCGGTGAGACCGATAATGCAATCTCGGTGAGACCGATTTGACCCAAGACAGAACCTGGCCATTTCGGTAAGACCGAAAATGCAAACTCGGATATTCCGAAATGATGTGAAATGAGTACAGAAGGTTGGCAGTTTAGTTTCGGTGAGACCGATCTCAAACTCGGTATGACCGATTTTTCTAGGGTTTGGAATATGGCTGAAGTGGTTCATCTCGGTGGGACTGAGTTGAAAGAATCGGTTTGTCCGAGATTACTTATGAGTGTGTTTGGTAGTGAAAGGTGCTGATAGTTGAAGGAGCTAGATCACCAAGCACTTGAGCAACCAGATCATCAACACAACCTCATCCCCTTTTAATAGTATTGGCTTTCCTATGGACTCAATGTGATCTTTGATCACTAAACCAGAAATGGAGTCTTGAGCTTTTGCCAATGCTTGCCTTAGCACTTTGAGGGGTCCACTTCTTCACTCATCTTGCCATACCAATGTGATTGGATTTCCTGAAACATACTTGATAAAAGTATTAGTCCAACCACAAAGTATGTTGTCATTAATTACCAAAACCACCCGGAGAGCAAATGTGCTTTCAAAGAAGAACCCAAGGAAATTCCTCCCGAAGATTACATTATCATCGACGACATGGATTCAGAACCCGATGATAGTAAAGACAAAGACTATGAAGATGAAGCTGGAGCAGATATCATAGAATCGTCCGCCGGTCAATATTTTTAGATGACCACCCCGTGACTAGTAGTTACCCCCACACAGTAGTATTTAGAGCACTTTTGTAACGGTAGTTAGATTTGTAAGATCTTGCTTGAAATTGATTGGTGTGATATGATTGTGTTTGTCTCATGTGCACATGGGTAGTGATTTTCCCTTAGACCTCAATTCTGTTCTAATCTCTTCCCTCTACACCCATCAGATGCCTCCAAGACGTGAGCCCGGATTTGAGTTTCCCCCTGAGTTCACCCAGTTGATCCAGCAGCAGAACACCCTGATGCAACTTCTTGTCCAGAACAACCAGAACAACAACAACAACAACAACAACCCTCCACCACCACCACCCGTGGACAACCTGACACGTTTCTTAAGGTTGCAACCACCCGTGTTTGCTAGAAGCATCGAACCAATAGTGGCTGATGACTGGCTACGCAAGATTGGAAGGGATTCTACCACCGCCAATTGCTCTTATGCTGAGAAGGTGCGATTTGCCGCACACCAGTTGTCTGGACCAGCCGCAGCATGGTGGGAGAACTACACAGCCACTTTCCAAATAGCCAATGTCACTTGGGAGCAGTTCCAGCAAGCTTTCCGTACTGCCCATGTCTCAACTGGAGCTATGAGCATGAAGAAGCGGGAGTTTCGCAACTTGCGCCAAGGAAATCATACTGTGGCATAGTATGTGGATGACTTTAGTACCCTATCTCGTTATGCCCCAGATGATGTGGCCACAGATGCCGCTAAGCAGGAGAGATTTATGGAAGGGCTGAATGATGAGATGAGCGTACAGTTGATGGTGGCAACTTCCAACAACTACCAGGAGTTGGTAGATAAAGCTCTTATGATTGAAGAGAAGCACCAGCAGATTGAAAGCCGCAAGAGGAAGTATGGACAAGGAAGGAATAATTCTCGAGCCCAGCAGAAGCCCCGATTCACTCCGAATTCGGGAGGATACACCCATAACCATGGAATTCTCCACAACCACAATGGCCCTAAGAATGGAAATGGGAATGGAGCAAGTAGTAACCAGAGCCGTTCTACCCCGTCCACACCCGCTAAGAAGGATTTCAGCCACCTCACTTGTTTCAAGTGCGGCAAGAATGGACATTATACCAATGACTGCCCAGAAGCTAAGAATGGGAACGGCAATGGAAGCACCGGGAAGAAGCCCAACCCGTTCAACAAAGAACAAGTGAACCACGTGACCGTGGAGGAGGTAGAAGAGCAACCAGATGCTGTTGTCGGTAAGTTTTTGGTTAAGATATTTACCGCAATAGTTCTTTTCGATACTGGTGCATCACATTCATACATTTCAAGGGTATTCATAAATAGACATAGGATGTCCACCCGAGTTCTTAAGACCCCCATGTTAGTAAGTTCACCAGGAGCAGAGTATATGGCACACCAAGGATGTTTTCAGACACCATTGACCATAGGACGCCACACTTTCCCCTCTGACCTAATAGTTCTGGAGTCACAAGGATTGGATTTGATATTAGGTATGGATTGGCTATCGAAGTATGGAGGTAATATAGATTGTGCCAGTAAGTCTATTTTTCTCACCACCCCGGAGGGAAAAAGGATTAAGTATGTATCTAGGCATTCGCCTATAAGGACTCAAGTACATTCTCTCACGGGAGTTGTTCAGGAGGAAGTGCCAGTAGTAAAGGATTATCCAGATGTGTTTCCAGAGGAGTTACCTGGCATGCCACCGGATAGAGATATTGAGTTTTTGATAGAGTTGTTGCCAGGCACCGGACCAATATCTAAGAGACCGTATCGGATGCCAGCGAATGATCTGGAGGAGATCAAGAAGCATATTAAGGAGTTGTTGGAGAAAGGATTTATTCGTCGAAGTTGATCACCTTGGGGAGCCCCGGTGCTTTTGGTCGAGAAGAAGGATGGATCTTTAAGAATGGTCGTTGATTATCGTGCGCTGAATGAAGTGACAATTAAGAATAAGTACCCGCTGCCGATGATCAATGATTTGTTCGACCAACTCCAGGGAGCGAAAGTATTCTCCAAGAAAGATCTACAATCTGGATACCACCAATTGAAGATCCGACAGAAGGATATACCTAAGACAGCCTTCACCACATGGTACGGGCTATATGAGTATACGGTTATGTCATTTGGATTGACTAATGCGCCTGCCTATTTCATGAGTATGATGAACAAAGTGTTCATGGAGTTCTTGGATAAGTTCGTCGTGGTATTCATTGATGATATTTTGGTATACTCAAAGGATGAGGAAGAACATGCAGAGCATTTGCGTTTGGTATTGGAGAATCTCAGAGAACATCAGTTATATGCCAAGTTTAGCAAATGCGAGTTTTGGTTGAAGGAAGTCGGATTCCTAGGGCATGTTATATCGGGAGAAGGTATAGCAGTGGACCCCGTCAAAGTGCACGCAGTCACTGAGTGGTTGGCACCCACTTCAGTTGGAGAGATCCGCGGTTTTCTTGGACTCGCGGGATACTACCGAAGGTTCATAGAAAATTTCTCCAAGATTGCAAAGCCAATGACGACATTGTTGAAGAAGGAGACAAAGTTCGATTGGACTGAAGAATGTGAAGAAAGTTTCCAGGAGTTGAAGAAACGGTTGACGATAGCCCCAGTGCTGATATTGCCAGATATACGTAAGGATTTCCAAGTGTACTGCGACGCTTCACGCTTAGGACTTGGAGGAGTACTTATGCAGGATGGAAGAGTTGTTTCCTATGCATCCCGTCAACTGCAGCCGCACGAGTTGAATTACGCGACACGCGATCTGGAGTTAGCAGCTGTAGTGCACGCACTGAAAACCTGGAGACATTACCTTATTGGAAATCGTTGTGATGTGTACACGGATCACAAGAGTTTGAAGTACATTTTCACACAGAAGGAGCTGAACCTTAGACAAAGGAGATGGTTGGAGCTTATAAAGGATTATGATATGAAGCTGCATTATCACCCAGCAAAGGCCAACGTTGTGGCAGACGCTTTGAGCCAGAAGAGTTATGCAAATACCCTAGTAAAAGGGGGATTGCCACAGGAGTTAGCAGAACATCTCAGGGAACTTCGTTTGGAGATAGTCCCTAGAGGTTACGTTGCAACGTTGGAAGTTCAGTCGACATTCCTGGGAAAGATACGTGAAGCCCAGAAGGATGATAAGGAAATTGTCGAGATAAGGAAAAGGATGAGTGAAGAAAAAGCCAAGGGATTTCGTGAGGACAAACACGACACCTTGTGGTTTGAGGATCGAATATATGTGCCCAACGACCCGGAGATAAGGAAGTTGATACTGCAGGAAGCACATGATTCGCCATACTCGATACACCCCGGAAACACCAAGATGTATTTGGATTTGAAGGAACGTTTCTGGTGGACGGGAATGAAGAACGATATTGCCGAGTATGTAGCCGTATGTGATGTATGCCAGAGAGTAAAGGTAGAACATCAGAAGCCAGCAGGATTGCTGCAGCCTATGCCGATACCCGAATGGAAGTGGGAGAAGCTTGGCATGGATTTTATCACCGGATTACCTAGGACCAAAGCAGGATATGACTCAATCTAGGTAGTAATGGATCGATTGATGAAGGTAGCCCACTTTATCCCCATGAAAACCACATACACCAGTGCGAAGTTGGCAAAGATATACATGACCAGGATCGTCTGTCTGCACGGAGTTCCAAGGACCATTGTATCAGATAGAGCAACACAGTTCACCTCAAAGTTCTGGCATCAGCTACACCAAACTTTGGGAACGAGGCCGGAATTCAGCACAGCTTTTCATCCGCAGACCGATGAACAGACCGAGAGAGTCAACCAGATCCTGGAGGACATGTTGAGAGCCTGTGCGTTAGATTATGGATCTAGTTGGGATGATAATTTTCCCTACGCGGAGTTCTCATACAACAACAGTTACCAGGCCAGTTTGAAGATGGCACCGTTCGAGGCATTGTATGGAAGGAGATGCCGAACACAGTTAATGTGGGATGAAGTTGGAGACCGACAGTTGTTTGGACCAGACTTGATCAAAGAGTCTGAGGAGAAGGTGAAGTTGATTCGAGATAGATTGAAGGTAGCTCAGTCCAGGCAGAAGAGTTATGCAGACTCGAAGCGCAAGGAGATAGCCTATGAGATCGAAGACAGAGCGTACTTGAGAGTATCGCCTCTGTGAGGAGTTAAACGTTTCGGAGTTAAAGGAAAGCAAGCCCCGAGATTTGTGGGACCCTACCGTGTTTTGGAACGCATGGGAGAGGTTGCCTATAAGTTGGAATTACTCGAAGGATTGTCAGGAGTGCACGACGTGTTTCACGTTTCGCAGCTTAAGAAGTGCCACACGGAGATGGCCGACATA
This sequence comes from Secale cereale, assembly GCA_902687465.1. NCBI lineage: Eukaryota > Viridiplantae > Streptophyta > Magnoliopsida > Poales > Poaceae > Secale > Secale cereale. The sequence goes on along the minus strand of LR738715.1, from coordinate 33,188,376 downwards.
CCGCTTAGAGACACAGTACCTCTGGAAGCAATTCAGTTGGACAGTGATCTGACCTACGAGGAGAAGCCTGTTAAGATCCTCGAATTTTCGAGCAGAGTTACCCGCAGTAAGGTTATCAAGTTTTGCAAAGTTCAGTGGAGTCACCACACCGAGGAAGAAGCCACCTGGGAACGAGAAGATGATCTACGCCAGGACCACCCACACCTGTTCTCTAGCCAAGTCGAATCTCGAGGGCGAGATTCATTCTAAGGGGGGTAGGTTTGTAACATCCCAAATTTTCAATTTGGAATGTTATACATATATCATACTGCATTGCATGCTCTTTGCATTTTTTTTGTGGCGTTCCTCGAAATTCTAAGCAACTCAAGGACCTACGGAGAGAGTTGGGAATTCTACCGTTTTGTATTTGAGTTCGCTCGAATACCGGTACGAGGACAGTGTGGTTTTAATTATTTTTCTCTCCTAAAAATATTTCTAAGTACAATATATGAGCGGAGACAATATGACTTCTCCAAAATAACAGAAATATTGGAGGAAAAATGTTAAAATCACTTTTGGTATTTTTCTGGATTTATTTGCGATTTTATTTGCATAGGAAAAATGCACGTTTTTCAAAATTGCATTTAGGTCTGAGAAAAATGTTCACTTTGTCCTAAATATTATTAGAGGACGGTGAAATTTTATTTCGGGATTTTTGGAGTCCGTTTAGTATTTCTTTCGTTAATTTTTCTGCGCGAGGACTCTTTTAGAAGAAAATAAGAGGCAAACCGACTTAGGGCCGTATTAGCCCAGGACTCTGGGCTTATATAGCGCCCCACCGGCCCGCTAGCCCGAACCAGCCGCCAGCCCCGCCCTAACCCTAGCGCCGCCGCCCTCCCGCCACCGCCGCCGCGCTAAGCCACCGCCTCGCCAAGCCGCCGCCGCCGCCAACCGTCGCCGCCGCCGTCCCGCCGCCACCCCGCAGCCGCCGCCGTCGCCCCGCCGGACCCGCCGCCCGCCGCCGCCGGACTTCGCCGGAGTCGTCGTCTTCGAGGTAACCAACGGTTTTTTTTTAAACCGGATGGTTCTTTTCATAAACCGTAGATTCATTTTTTTAGCTTTAGATCGGTTCGATTTTTCTTCGGTTTAGCTATTTAGCGGACGTTCGTCCGTACGTTCGTTTTAATGAACGCTTTTCGTCCGTTAGCCGTAGACAGCGAACGTTCGTTCGTTAGCCTGTTCGTCAGTTTTCTTTTTCGGGTTTTTTTTCCGCGGTTATTTCGATCGCGATTTCTGCCCTAATCTTGTTTTTCGTTTTTCTTTTCGCTCGAGAGTCGGAATCAGGTGATTCAAAATCCCAGATCTTTGTCTCGATGCCCTCTTTCCATTTAACCAACTTGAACAAAGTTTTCGCTACTGTAAACTTTGAATTTAGACCAGTTAGTAACCGGAGCTTGTTTCTTTCGCAGTTTGAGTTTCGTTGCTTCTTTCGAGTTGATTCTTTTTGCAAACCGGAGTTCTTAAGTTGAACTTTCTGGTTAGATCATATCTTTTGGAGTTTTGTTTGTGCATCTTTGCTTGTTTGCTTATGTATGCTATTGTTTGCTTGCGATAGAATACCCGGACTGCGAAGCGTGCTACTACGAGTCCCTAGGTTTTGCGAATCGTCAGCAAGGCAAGTAACACTTTGATCATGCTTTTATTACCCAGTTTTTATGCATTAGATCAAACCCTCACACATTGCATGAGTAGGATCTCTTAACTTGTGGGACTGGGAAGTAGACTGAGGTAGAACCTATTACCTGCTTTATTTTTCAAACCCTTGGGAGTTACTTCTACGTTTGCTTAAGTTGCTATGCTATGCTCATAGACGTGGTTTGGGTTTGAGTGAAATCCATGATAGATGTGAGTTTTAATTAAGGATTCAACTTAAGGTGGCTACTTGAATACACATCTGGGTGGATTGGTTGCAGGGCACCTGGGGAACCTAGTGTTGTCCAAGGAAATCCCGGGGTTCCGTGTGATTTTTCCTATGGAATGCCACCTAGGCTCAAAGGGATCATAAAACTATTCATGCTAGAAACTTCCGTGTGCAGCCACAAGCCAATATGGGCTCTGGCATAGTTGAGTAAGTTGTGGGAAACCTTTCCGTGATGGGCTAGCACATGTAGAGGGATTGTAGGTGTACCGGCCTATCTATCCGATTAAGGGGGGCTCTTCGGAAAGACTGTGTCTCGGTCATCCATTTCTCAAACAGCATGCAGTACGAGAAACCAAACGGAGGCGATCGAGTCTTGTGGGAAAAGTGCACAAACCTCTACAGAGTGTACAAATTGATCATGATTAGCCGTGTCCTCGGTTATGGACATCTTGAGTATCTGGTACTTGAATTATTGGTTGATCTCATCACTCTATAATTTAATTTGATGGGTTAATGATGAACTTTTAATTTGGGATTGAGTTGGAGGTACCTTCTCAATGATTTTCAACCAACATGATAGTTCAAATAAAATTTATTCCTTTGTTGTAGGGAAAAATTGGCTTTACGCAAAAACTTCAACCTAGAGCCTCCACCAGCCAGCTCTTCGGTCGTGGGTTGCCGACCGTTGTCGGAGAAGCTTCATTCGATTTGTGCGGTGACCGCCACGAGCTGGGCTTTGCCGGACTCGACATGGTAGTGGGCGGCCTCCATCAGGGCCAAGGCCGCCGCTGCGGAACGGACAGCTATTGTACCTCTCTCGCTAGTGGCTATCCCCGAGGCAGATGCTGCCGCCGCCTTAGAAGCAACAGCGGCCGTTTGGGCTGCCTTGGCCGCCCGGACATAGACTGCGGCCGCCCTCACGAAGCTTGTTAGCACACGCTTGGCGGCTGTGGCCGCGCTCTCGCCGGAGTGGGCCATCGAAGTTGCCCTCATGACGTGGATCCACGTCCCCATCTTTCACTGTGCTTGACACGCCGGCTATGGACTGTAGCCGACGCACCTTCTCGCGTAAGCCATAGGCGTACTATACACCGACGGTGCTCCAAGATATTTTGTGCTGCATCTCACACGGTTGGTGATAATAAACTGTGTGTGATCTACTTGATTTATCGTCTTGATTTGAATTACGTAATGTGGTCGCGGCTACAAAGGATGGTGTTTCAATTGTTAGAACTTTTATCTGCAGTGAACATGCAACTATAGGTGTGTCGTCAAAAATTTTGGAATTATTCAGGGTTCGTTTGGACGTTTTTATACATTAACTTGGTTTTGTAGGCATTGCGGGTGCATAATTCAAATTTGAACTACATGCACAATCTCCAGTCCATATAAACTGGTTGAAAAATCATATATGTGTCCTTGGTTGCATGCTTAGATCCCATGCAAGAAATGGGAAAGAATTTCAAACACCCTGCCACCGTCACTCGGCCGCAAACATTGAGATACCTGGTTTTTAAATTCTAGTAAATCCAAAACTCGTCTGAAATTCATGAAACTTGGCATGTTATCATGGAGCGTCATCAACATGCCGTGGTAAAAAAATTGTCCCATTTGGGGCAGGTTTGGGTATAAGCTTCTCACAAACCTAAGCTTCTCACAATAAGTGTGATGGTTTCGGTAGGGAACGTGCCACCTTTGGGGACGAAATGATATTTGTTGCCTCTTATTGCTTTCAAAATCTTTCGAGTGTCAACATAGAACAACAAGAGTGTTGTGTCCAATTTTGGAATTTTTCGGGGTTCGTTTGGACACTTTTATACATTAACTGGGTTTCCCACGCATTTTATGCGCATAATTCAAATTTGAACTACATGCACATTCTCCAATGCATATAAACTGGTTGAAAAATCAAATTTGTGTCCTCGGTTGCATGCATAGGCCCCATGCAAGAAATGGGAATGACTTTCAAACACCCCGCCACCGCCACTCGGCCGCAAACATTGAGATACATGGCTTTTAAATTCTAGTAAATCCAAAACTTGTCTGAAATTCATGAAGCTTGGCATGCTATAATGGAGCGGCATCAACATGCTGTGGTAAAACTTTTGTCCCATTTGGGGCAGGTTTGGGTATAAGCTTCTCACCAACCAGAGCTTCTCACAAACCAGAGCTTCTCACAACAAGTGTGACGGTTTCGGTAGGGAACGTCCCACCTTTGGGGACGAAACAATATCCATTGCATCTTATTGCTTTCAAAAAAATTGAGTGCCAACATAGAACAGCAAGAGTGTTGTGTTCAATTTTGGACTTTTGGGGGTTCGTTTGTACATTTTTTTATACATTAACTGAGTTTTCCAGGCATTTTATGTGCATAATTCAAATTTTAACTACATGCACATTCTCCAGTGTATATAAACTGGTTGAAAAATTATATATGTGTCCTTGGTTGCATGCTTAGGTCCCACCAAGAAATGGGAATGAATTTCAAACACCCTGCCATCGCCACTCGGCCGGAAACATTGAGATACATGGTTTTGAAATTCTAATAAATCCAAAACTCGTCTGAAATTCATGAAACTTGGCATGCTATCATGGAGCGGCATCAACATGCTGTGGTAAAAAATTGTCCTATTTGGGGCCGGTTTGGGTAGCTTCTCACAAAACTTAGCTCCTCACAACAAGCATGATGGTTTCGGTAGGGAACGTGCCACCTTTGGGCACGAAACAATATATGTTGCCTCTTATTGCTTTCAAAATCTTTTGAGTGTCAACATAGAACAACAAGAGTGTTGTGTAAAATTTTGGAATTTTTTGGGGTTCGTTTGGACATTTTTATACATTAACTGGGATTCCCAGGCATTTTATGCGCATAATTCAAATTTGAACTATATGCACATTCTCCAGTTCGTATAAACTGGTTGAATAATCAAATTTGTGTCCTCGGTTGCATGCATAGGTCCCATGCAAGAAATGGGAATGAATTTCAAACACCCTGCCACCGCCACTCAGCCGCAAACATTGAGATAAATTCTAGTAAATCCAAAACTCGTCTGAAATTCATGAAACTTGGCATGCTATCATGGAGCAGCATCAACATGTCATGGTAAAAAAATTGTCCCATTTTGGGCAGGTTTGGGTATAAGCTTCTCACAACAAGCATGATGGTTTCGGTAGGAAATGTGCCACCCTTGGGGACGAAACGATATCCGTTAACTCTTATTGCTTTCAAAAAAAAATCGAGTGTCAACATAGAACAACAGGAGTGTTGTGTTTACTTTTGGAATTTTTCGGGGTTTGTCTAGACATTTTTATACATTAACTGGGTTTCTAGGCATTTCATGTGCATAATTCAAATTTGAACTATATGCACAAGCTCCAGTGCATATAAATTGGTTAAAAAATCAAATATGTGTCCTTCGGGGCATGCTTAGGTCCCATGCAAGAAATGGAAATGAATTTCAAACACTAGGGCACTGTTGATTGCCGGCAAAACGTTGAGATACTTTGTTTTTAAATTCTAGTAAATCCAAAACTCGTCTGAAATTCATGAAACTTGGCATGCTATAATGGAATGTTATCCGACATGTTGTGGTATTTGTTGTGTCCATTTTGAGAGAAGGCGCACTCGAATAATAGCCAACAAACGCATTTTGAAACAAATAGCTGCCACTGTAACATCTCAATCGTTTTGTATAATTCAAATTGTGTGCGTTCTGTTAATCATTCACGTGATGCCACGCCTCACTCTTTTAATGACTAGGAGGTGCCGAGCAGACAGGTGCTTGAGTGCTTGACTAAACGGAAGGCGTGTGAGCTATACTCCAATGCGGAGGCTCAACGGGAAGCGTGTGAGCTATACGCCGTGCAGGCTCACCGGGAAGCGAGCCCTTTCACTTCCATGGCCGCCCGCCTTGCTCGCATCCTCTCCATTAATGGCACCCAAGCGGCAGTTTAATTCGGTTTTTAAATATAAAACACTCATCGCAAATGTTTTCGTTAGAACACCTGTATGCAAACTGACAGCTTCCCCAGGAAGCCAAGGGAAAATGTACCGAGCAGGATTTGTGCAGCTCTTGATCACAAATGTTTTAGATAGAACAACCGTATGCAAAGTGAGAGCTATGGTCTTCCCCCTTAAGTCGAGGGAAAATCCATAGGGCAGGATTTGTGCATCCCTTCAACACAAACGGTTGTTATGGATGACCCGTGTGCAACCACGTACAAACAATTTTGAAAGATTTGCATCTGTCATATTGGGTATGTTGCCATTTGTCAAACTTGAAAGATTTACATTTGTTGATCTAGTAACATTGCCATTTTTCAATCCTTGTAATACTGCGATTTATCAAAATATGCAGCTAGAAATCACTAGCGCTATCTAATTTTGCAACTAAAATTCAGTAATTAAGCATAGATTTCATTCATAGATTAAGCAGTCGTTCTTAATTTATACAAACAGTTCAACTCGACAGCTTAATTGACCAAACTTTTCCCCAATTGTTGCCAACCACGTACTGAAATAGCTAGTTCAACTATATATACTAGCTAATTTTAAGTACGTTGTATAGTTCGACCACATATCTATAGTCACATGAACTGAGAAAAATAGCCCATAAATACTACTACTACCATGGAGGGGCTTTGTGCTACTTCCGGCAGCCTCTCCTATGCCAAGCGCGCTCAGTAAGAGGCAGAGGAGGAGGAGGAGCCTACCAACGAGCTGGAGAAATGCAATACGGTGCATGCCGCTGCTACACGTTCAGCGACACTCGCCAGCTCGAACGCCCATTGCCGCTCCAGACGATCCCTGTCGAAGCGGCCGGACTGCTCGTATATCTCCTGATTCCTCGCCTCTGCGTCGGATTGTGTTGCGGCCACGGCTGCGGTAAGGCTCTTTGCAAGCTCGACGAGGCGCTCCTCCTCCTCCCGCAGGAACTCGATGTAGCGCACAAGGTCGCTGACACACGTGCGGCCCTCCACCTCTGCCTCCCTCCTTCGGGCGGTGGTGGCGGAGCTGGTGATGATTCTGGTGGTCGACGGTGGGCTGGTGGCCACGGTGGCCAACGATGGGGTGGCGGCCACAAACCACCACATCCCGCCTTCGGGCCGCGGTGGTAGAGTGGGTGATGGCCACGGTGGCCACGGTGGATGGCCACTTCCCGCCTTCGGGTCGCGGCGGTGGAGCAGGAGATGGCCCTGGCTTTCGACGGTGGTGTGGCGGCAACAGCGGCTGAGAACAACTGCCGACGGGCAGCGGCGGCAGAGCGTGTGGTGGGTGTTCCGCGCACACCCAACAGGGACGCCACGCGTACTACACTACGTCGAGGACTACGCCGCCGCCGTGGTGTAGCCTCCCAGCTGGAGTTGTCCTCTGATGACGGCAGAGTGGCTGAGCGACGACGACGGACCGGTGCCATTGGCGATTATGGGAGAAGTAGACGAGATAAGCTACAGGGAGGAAGGGGAAAATGCGACGCAGGACTCACCGGCCGTGGGGGTTTTTATAGCAGGCCAGTAAGCATTGGGATGTTGGGGGATTTCACCGAGTCGGGCGGTAAACTTGCGCGGAAACCTGCGAGGTTGCGCGGGAACGGGCTCACCGACGATTCATTGGCGCCACCGTTTGGCCAAAAGAACACCCCCGTGCGCTGCGCAAACTTGTGCTATAAGCCGTCTGCGGCAGCGGGGTGACAAGACATGCGAGAGGAGGATGAAAGGACACGTACACATACGGTTAATAAAAAAACATTTGCGATTTAATTACCTACTATACCCCCGTCCTGATTTATAAGTAGGATTTAACCAATAAAATACGAATGCATGTCGCCAAAGATTATATCGTTGGAGTCGTATTTGAACATAGTTTCCAGCTATACAATTTTTGTAACATGCATTACCACTTTTTTGGCTAAATTTAAGGTTATATACCAGCAAGCGTTTGCCTGCAACACACACGGCTTATTCCATCACAAACAGCTCGGATGGATCAAGTGTATGCCACGTATCGCACACGCAACTCTAGTCTGATTCGTGCTTGATGTCTCCGACATCGCTCGCATAGTTCGTCTTATTTGCCACGTATCACTGTGCCGGCCTCTGCTCGCCGTTAGGCGCCGCAGCGCGCTGTGCTCGCCGTTAGGGGCCACACCGTGCTGTGCTCGCCGTTAGACACCGTGGCGCGCTTTGCTCGCGTTCGTCGGCGCGCTCGGCTTGTGGACATCTTTTCCTTGCACGTTCAACTGCTATATGTACATATATGGTTGCTCGCCATTGAGGCAACCGTGGAGTGCTCTGCTCGCGTCCCTCTGCGCGTGCTCTGCCAGCGGTTGGGCGTGCACACGATCACGTCGGGGGGGCATATGCATGCGGTTGCGCCGCATGCGTTGCCACGCGATGCAGTTACGTGCGGCATGATGGAGTTACGCGCTGCAAATTAGAACTGCCATCAAGGGCCTGTCGATATTCCTAGCCGTCCGGCTTCCCCTTTAATTCTCGCGGCCATTATAACCTTAGTCTCTTCAACCTTTCGATCGCGCCTCACAACACAACAAGCACACCCACGACGACACATAGAGAGGGGATGTCCAGCGGCGCTCCAATGGAGTTCGGCGAGCATAGAGTGGAGACCCACTCGAGGGAGACGGATCTCTCGATGGTGTACACCACCGACCCGGCCGTGGTGGACGACTACATCAAAAACGTTGAGTAGTTGCTTGCTCGAGACAAGTACAAGGTGGTCAGCATCGACCTCCAGTACACAACCGGTTGTCCCGGCATAGATCAGAAGGTTGTCGTCACCCAGTTGTGCGTGCACCATCATGTCCTCATCTACCACTACTGCATGGCCACAGATCATTGCGACCATTTCAACAGGTTTGTCAACAGCACGGACTACAAGTTCGCCACGATGGAAACCAAAGACGATGTAAATGCGCTCAGTGTTACGGGATTGGCCTGCAAGAACCTTGTTGAAATCCGTGACCACTACAGGGTCTGGGGCAGCACGTAGAAGGACTCCCTGGTCGAACTCGTCTCGGCCATCATCGACCCCTACTACGAAATTATGAAGCAGGATGCCCAGAGAACAAGTCCACTATCCTGGCATAGGGACTGGATGCGGCAACTGGATGAACCTCACCTCAGGTTCGCGGCCAAGAGCGTGTACACATGCTACAAGATGCACAGGCAGATCGTTGACATGAGGAAGTGCCTCGTTACCCAAATCGACGAGCCCGGGTCAAGCCACAAGCAGAGCAAGCGTCACAAGAAGTAGATGATGATCAGATGATCGTTTATGCTAGTTAATCATGCATGTAATATATAGTTCATTTTATTGGTGTGTGGAAATGTCGTGTGTGTAGTAGCCACCTATGTAATTATGCATGTAATAGTTTACTTTGGTGTGTGCAAATGCCATAGTTGTAGTAGCCACCAATGTAAGTGGGTGTTTAATTTGGTTATGCAAGCATGTACTTATAAGTGTGTGTGTCTATAGCCGCAACCGTTTGTGTTATTATCGGTCTGCACACACATTTCTGATTACAGACCTGTTTGTCGCGTATCACACACATCTTGTTAAGTTGAACCATTTCTGTTCTCATGTCTCAACGCAAACAGTTCATCCGAGTGAACCGCATGCCGTATATCGCACACACCTTCATCTGGCTGACCGTTTCTTTTGTGTTGCCTAATCACAAACTGTTCATCCAAGTGAACTGTATGTTGTATATCGCACACACCTCCATCTGGCTGCCTGTTCCTTTTGTTCCTCCTCATCGCAAACAGTTAATTGAACTGAACCGTATGCCCTGCATCGCACACGCAACTAAAATCTGAACCGTGTTTGATGGCTCCTCCATCGCAAACGTTTTGCACCTTTTCTGACGGTTTTCTTACACCACCGTTTGTGATTATGGCATCGCACATAGTTTCGTCGAAGGGTGTCTGATCGTAGTGTCGTGTTAGCTGCATCCTGCTGTAGTGACAGTATAAGAGAAAAGAAGTGAAATACAAATGAATAGTAGTAGTGCAGGGTAAGGGCACATGTTGCTAGTACTTAGCAGTAGCGCCGCTCTAACACCACTCTACTAATAACTGACTTAGCAGTAGCAGGGGTCAGACCAGCGCTACTGCTAAAACTTAGATGTAACCCCGCACTAGACTACGCAAAAAACCCACGCTACTACTAGGTATTTCCCTAGTAGTGTTGGGTTCTACGGATCAGAACAATAACAAGTGCATATAACTAGCAGATGTAATCAAGAACTCAAATATATTAATGATAACATAAAGTGTTCATATCTGAAATCATGGCATCGAGCCCTAGTGACAAGCATTAAGCATAGCAAATTCATAGCAACATCAATCTCAAAACATAGTGGATACTAGGGATCAAGCCCTAACAAATTGACTCAATTACATGACAAATCTCATCCAAATCAATCACCATCCAACAATCCTACGAAGGACTTACTCTCTCCCGATGGTGAGCATCATGGAACTGTTGATGAAGAAGGGTTGATGATGATGACGACGGAGAATCTCCCCCCTTGGAGCCTCAAACGGACTCCAGATCAACCCTCCCGATGAAGAACAGGAGGTGGCGGCAGCTCCGTATCATAAAATGCAATGAAATTGTCTCTCTCATATTATTCTTCGCGAAACGGTACTAATGGACTTGGAGGTAGTGAAAGTGCAACTAATTCCCGGGTGGTTTTGGTAATCCATAACAACATATATCTCATTTAACTAATATTCATTCAAGATAAATATTTTAGGATGTTCAATGATTGGCCTCGCATGGACTAGAGAAGTGGACCCCTCAAAATGCTAAGGAAAAGTATTGGCAAAATCTCAAGACTTTACATTTTTATTTTAGTGATCCAAGATCACATTGAGTCCATAGGAAAGCCAATACTATTAAAAGGGAGTGAGGTGTTGCTTAATGATTTGGTTGCTCAAGTGCTTAGTGATATTGCTCCAAAACACTCGGCCACTTTCTCCATCCAAACATGTCCAAAGACTAATTCCAAACTCGGCCCCACCGATATTTCCTACCAGGAGCAACCGAGTTCATTTGGCATAGCCACTGCCAAAACTCTAATAATTCGGTCCCACCGATATGGATCTCATGTGTTGAGATCAAGAGATTTCAATTATATCATTTGAACCTCTATTTCTAGCCTTCCCCAAGTTGCTTTCCACTCAAATCCTTCTTCCACCATATCCAAATCTATGAGAGAGAGTTGAGTGTTGGGGAGACTATCATTTGAAGCACAAGAGCAAGGAGTTATCATCAACACACCGTCCATTACCATTTGGAGAGTGGTGTCTCCTAGATTGGTTAGGTGTCGCTTAGGAGCCTCCGACATGATGTGAAGTTGAACCAAGAAGTTTGTAAGGGCAAGGAGATCGCCTGCTTCATGAATACCTACCCGAGTGAGGCAAGTCCTTCATGGGCGATGGCCTTTGTGGGATAGACAAGGTTGCTTCTTCGTGGACCCTTCGTGGGTGGAGCCCTCCGTGGACTCGTGCGTTCGTTACCCTTCATGGGTTGAAGTCTCCATCAACGTGATGTACGATAGCACCGCCAATTGGAACCACGCCAAAATCTTTGTGTCTCCATTGCGTTTGCCTTCTCCAAACTCTTACATTTACCTTCATATGCAATGTTTTACATTCCGCTACTATACTCTTAGAATTTCATGTGTAGGTTGATTGCTTGACTTATACTAATTGCTAAAATCTGCCGACAACTAAAATTGGGAAAACGGATAATTTTTATTCAGTCAAGTAGTCTAATCACACCCCCCCCTCTAGACATACTTTCGATCCTACAGGTAGGGAAAACGGAGGCTCGAGGGGCGCGCCACGTGAGCTTGTGGCTCTATGGTGGCCCCCTCCAGTAGGTCTTTTCGCTGGTATTTTTCATATGTTCCAAAAAAATCTACATAAATTTTCAGCCCAATCCAAAAACTTTTATTTCTGCACAAACATAACACCATGGTAGTTTTGCTGAAAACAATGACAGTCCGAGTTAATTTCATTCAAATCATGCAAATTAGATCGCAAAATAAGAGAAAACGTGTTTGAAAAAAGAGATGTGTTTGGGAAGTACCAACCGTAAAGGTGGCAGCTCGTCCAGGCATCACCTAATGTGTCGTATGGCCGCACTACCTTGCTTGCCATGCGAGTACCGCACACAAGGGAGAAAATGTGGATACACAAGGAAGCACCACGGTTCGTGGAGGATGGAGGATGGCTGCTGGGAGGGAGGCAAGCACCACGCGGTAATGGCCGCGTGGCCAGCTGATGACGGGATGGGGCATCCCCAGCGCGATGGATTGGAGCGGGGTTGCAGAGATATGTGGGGCAGGGTCGTGGATCCTAGAAGAGAGAATTGAGCCGACGCGGTGGCTTATGAGATCGGCGATGAGGTAGGTTAGGCGCAGGTGAGAGGAAGAAGGGTGAGGTAGGGACCGGAAAGAGGAATATAGGATAGATTAAAGGAGCGAGGATTATGGTGGACGTGTGATAGCTTGCTAGAACTACATCAATTTTTCCCCAAAGAGGAAGGGATGATACAGTATAGCAGCAGTAGGTACTTCCCTCAGTGATGAAACCAAGGTTATCAAACCAGTAGGAGAACCAAGCAACACAATGTAAACGGCACCTGCACACAAATAACAAATACTCGCAACCCAACGTGTAAAAGGGGTTGTCAATCCCTTTCGGGTAATGGACATGAGAGAGTTGTAAAATAGATCGAACGCCAAATAAGATAAATTGCAGCAAGGTATTTTTGGGTTTTTGGTTTAATAGATCTAAAAATAAAAGCGAAGGAAAATAGATCGCAAAGGCAAATAAGATGAGAAAGAGACCCGGGGGCCGTAGATTTCACTAATGGCTTCTCTCGAGAAAAATAGCAAACAGTTGGTGAACAATTACTATTAGGCAATTGATAGAACTTCGAAGAATCATGACGATATACAGGCAATGATCATTATATAGGCATCACGTCCAAGATTAATAGATCGACTCATGCGTGCATCTACTACTATTACTCCACACATCGACCGCTATCCAGCATGCATCTAGTGTATTAAGTTCATGGAAAATGGAGTAATGCAATAAGAACGATGACATGATGTGGACACGATCTATTTATGTATAAATAGACCCCCATCGTTTTATCCTTAGTAGCAACGATACATATGTGCCGGTTCCCTTTCTGTCACTGGGATCAAGCACCGTAAGATCGAACCCACTACAAAGCACCTCTTCCCATTGTAAGATAAATAGATAAAGTTGGCCAAAGAAAACCCAAATATCGGAGAAGAAATACGAGACTATAAGCAATCATGCATATAAGACATCAAAGAAAACTCAAATAACTTTCATGGATATAAAAAGATAGATCTGATCATAAACTCAAAGTTCATCGGATCCCAACAAACACACCACAAAAGAGCTACATCATATGGATCTCCAAGAGACCATTGTGTTGATAATCAAACGAGAGAGAGGAAGCCATCTAGCTACTAACTACGGACCCGTAGGTCTACAAAGAACTACTCACGCATCATCGGAGAGAGACCAACGGAAGTGGTGAATCCCTCCGTGATGGTGTCTAGATTGGATCTGGTGGTTCTGGAAGTTGCGGGGGCTAGAATTGATTCTCGTCGACTCCCCTAGGGTTTCTGAAATATTGGGGTATTTATAGAGCAAAGAGGCGGTCCGAGGGCACCCGAGGTGGGCACAACCCACCAGGGCGCGCCTGGGCCTCCTGGCGCGCCCTGGTGGGTTGTGCTCCCCTTGGAGCATCCCCCAGGTGCTTCTCTGGCCCACTGGATGTCTTCTGGTCCAAAATAATCCACAAAAAGTTTCACTGTGTTTGGACTCCGTTTGGTATTGATTTCATGCGATGTAATAAACATGCAAAAAATAGCAACTGGCACTAGACACTATGTCAATAGGTTAGTACCAGAAAATGATATAAGATGACTATAAAATGATTGCAAAACATCCAAGAATGATAATATAACAGCATGGAACAATCAAAAAATATAGATACGTTGGAGACGTATCAGCATCCCCAAGCTTAATTCTTGCTCGTCCTCGAGTAGGTAATTGATAAAAATTGATTTTTTTATGTGGAATGTTGCCTAACATGTCATATCATATCCTTTTCTTTATAGCATGCACATTTAGACTTTTATATGGTTCAAAGCAATTGTCTAGTTTTGACATGAGATTTCAATACTCAAGCATATCAACAAGCAATCATGTCTTTCAAATATCAATGCTAAAATAATTTATCCCTAGCCCACCATGCTCAACCACTGATCCATTCATGAAACACACTCACATATTAACTACACCCAATGCTCAAGTACGATCATAGTGCTTCCTAGTTGGTGCTTTATAAGAGAAGATGGAGACTCAAATTCAAAAGAAAAATTGCATAAAGTAAAAGAAAGTCCCTTCGCAGAGGGGAGTAGGGATTTGTAGAGGTGCCAGATCTCAAAGCTTAAATTGAGAGATAAAATTGTTTTGGGTGGCATACTTTTCCCACCAACGAAAACGACTTAGAGTTCCCAACACTTTCCATGCTAGATATATCATAGGCGGTTCCCAAACATAAAGTAAAGTTTATTCCTTTTTCCACCAAACTTTCACAAGCCATGGCTAACCGTATCCATGGGTGCCTTCCATACCAACACTTTCCAAGGAATTTATTATTTGACAACATAAAGTAAATTCATTTTTTCATTTCGGGACTGGGCATCCCTAATACCTTTGCCTTACTCTCATGCAATGACAAGTGAATAAACACTCATCGTGAGAATAAAACATCTAGCATGGAAAATATTAGCCACCCCTCACCGCCTTGCCAGCGGTACGAGCGCATAAAAGGGAGATTTATTTTGAAAATTAGAGATGGCACATACAAATTTGCTTAGAACGGCAAAGGAATACCGCATATAGGTAGGTATGGTGGACACATGTGGCAAAACTAGGTTAAAGGATTTTGGATGCACAAGTAGTGATCATACTTAGTGCAAAATGAAGGCTAGCAAAAGATTGGGAATCGACCAACCAAAAAATGAATAATCTCGTAAGCGAGCATTAAGCATAATTAACACTAAATAATGCACCACAAGTAGGATGTAATTTCAATGCATGACTATTAACTCTCGTCCTTGCATAGGGAATCACAAACCTTAACACCAATATTCTTACTAAAGCATAATTACTCATTAACAAGACTCACATATCATATCTCAAAACTATTACAAGGAATCAAGTTTATTTTGTCCAATGATCTTCATGAAAGTTTTTATTATATCCTTCTTGGATATCTATCACTTTGGGACTAATTTTCATGCGTTGCTTTTGATAAGCTCAAACAAATATAAGTGAAGATCATGAGCATAATTGTTTCTTTCTTTCTCTCAAAATAATTTAAGTGAAGCAAGAGAGAATTTCTTAAAAAAAATTACCAACTCTCAAATAAATCTAAGTGAAGCAAGAGAGAATTTCTTCAAAAATATTAAAGCACATCATGCTCAAAAAGATATAAGTGAAGCACTAGAGCAAATCCATAGCTCATAAAAATTTAAGTGAAGCAAAGAGAGCTATTCTAACAAGTCATGGCATAATTATGTCTCTTTCAAATAGGTGTGTACAGAAAGGATTCAAGACTTAAAAAAGCAAAACAAAACAAGCAAAGACTCATATCATACAAGACGCTCCAAGCAAAACACATAATATGTGACGAATAAAAATATAGCTTCAAGTAATGCCACTCGGGGGCATCCCCAAGCTTAGTTGCTTGCTTCTCTTTGGATAATAGCTTGGGATGTCATGGGCATCCCCAATATTAGGCTCTTCTTACTCCTTATTCCTTCATACATCGTAAGATAACCCAAAACTTGAAAACTTCAATCACACAAAACTCAATAAAACTTTCGTCAGATCCGTTAGTATAAGAAAGCAAATTACTACTATAAGTACTGTAGCAAACCAATTCATATTTTATTCTTGCATTATATCTATTGTATTCCAACTTTTCTGTGGCAAAAACTCATTAAAGAAAACCATTGAATCATCAAAACAAGCGCACAACACAAAGAAAAGAGAATCTATCAAAAACAGAACAGTCTGTAGCACTCTGGAAAATTCGAATACTTCTGTAACAATTTTTTTTTTTTGAAAAATTAGGACCACGTGAAAAATTTGTATATTAATATTCTGCAAAAAGAATAAACTCAAAAACACTCTTCTGTTAAAAATGAGAATTTTTCTCGTGAGCATAAAAGTTTATGTTTTTCAGCAAGATCAAATCTACAAACACCTAACATGATCCTAAAGGCTTTTCTTGGCACAAACATTTATTCAAACCACAAAAACACATCTAAAATAGGTATTAATGGGTATTTTATTGAAAACATCAAGGAAATCAAAAAGCAAAAAGATACAAGTTGGGTTGCCTCCTAACGAGCGCTATCATTTTACGCCCATAGCTAGGCATAAAGCAAAGATCTCAAGTGTTGTCATCCTTGTTGGATGATCCATATGTTGCCCTCATTATAGATTCATAAGGAAATTTGATCTTTGTCCTAGGGAAGTGTTCCATGCCCTTTCTCCAGGGAAATTGGAATTTAATATTCCCTTCTTTCATATCAATCACCGCACCAATTGTCCGTAAGAACGGTCTACCAAGTATAATAGGACAAGACGGATTGCAATCGATGTCAAGAAAAATAAAGTCTATGGGTACATAGTTCCTATTTGCAAGGATAAGAACATCATTGATCCTTCCCAATGGATTTTTAATAGTAGAATCCGCCAAATGCAAATTAAAAGAGCAATCTTCAATATTAGTAAGACCAAGAACATCATAGAGATTTTGGAATTGTGGAAACACCAGCACCCAAATCACACAAAGCAAAACACTCATAATTTTTAATTTTGATTTTAATAGTAGGTTTCCATTCATCATGCAACTTTCTAGGGATTGATACTTCCAATTCCAACTTATCTTCTAAAGCTTTCATCATGGCATAAACATTATGTTTAGTAAAAGTTTTATTTTGTTCATAGGCATGGGGTGAATTAATCAAGGATTGCAACAAATAAATACAATCAATCAAAGAGAAACTATCATAATTAAAGTCTTTGTAATCCAAAAAAGTGGGCACATCACTAGTTAAAGTATTGATCTCTCCAATCCCTCTTTTATCAATTTTCTCAACAAGATTTTTCACCCTCCGAATTATCGGGACGCTTTCTAACTAAAGTTGACTCTTCTTCAGTCCCTTTATCATTAAGTTGAACTTTACTAAACAAGGAATCAATAGAAGAAACACCAATCATTTTAAGATCTTCATCATTTTTATGAAAGCAATCACTAGAAAACGCTTTTTCCAAAAATTCTCTTTTAGCTCTAAGCATAGTGGTTCTTTTCTTACTTCCATCCATAGGAACAAAACGAGCTTTGATTGATTCCTCAACTTTAGGCACAAAAAATTTCAACTTGAGATTTTTCACATCATGAGAAATTCTATCAATACTTCTAGACATATCATCAATCTTATTCAATTTTTCTTCTATGGAAGCATTGAAAATCTTTTGAGTATTGATAAATTCTTTAACATTGTTCTCTAGATCAGAGGTATTCCTATTATTATTGTAAGAAGAATTACCATAGGAATTACCATAACTATTAGAGGAATTTCCCGGGAAAGGCCTAGGATAAAAATTTCCTTTAGGAGAATTGTTATTGAAATTATTTCTAGAGATAAAATTCACATCTATGGCATCACTATTTTGCTCAGTCAAAGTAGACAAAGGCATATCATTGAAATCAATAGGAGCACTTTTACTAGCAACCAATTTCATAAGAGCATCAACTTTTTCACTTAAAAAATCAATCTCAACCGAATTAACTTTTTTGCTAGTAGGCGCCCTTTCGGTATGCCATTGCGAATAATTCGCCATAATATTATCAAGCAATTTCGTGGCTTCACCCAAAGTAATTTCCATAAAAGTACCACCAAGAGCAGAGTCCAAGAGATTACGAGAAACAAAATTCAACCCCGCATAAAAAAATTGTATGATCATCCAAAGATTTAACCCATGAGTTGGGCAATTCCTTAGCATCATTTTCATCCTTTCCCAAGATTGTGCAACATGCTCATGTTCAAGTTGCTTGAAATTCATGAACTGGGTTCTAAGGGAAATAATTTTCGCGGGCGGAAAATACTTAGTAATAAAAGCATCTCTGCATTTATTCCAAGAATCGATACTATTGCGAGGCAAAGACGAAAATCATTTTTTCGCATAATCACGCAAAGAAAACGGAAATAATTTCATCTTCACAACGTCATTATCCACATCTTTTTTATTTCACATATCGCATAATTCCACGAAGGTATTAAGATGGGACGCGACATCCTCATTAGGAGTACCGAAAAATTGATTTTTCATGACAAGATTCAACAAAGCAGTATTAATATCACAAGACTCTGCACTAGTGGCGGGAGAAGCAATCGAAGTGCCAATAAAATCATTGTTGTTGGTACTAGAAAAATCACACAACTTAGTGTTCTCTTGCGTCATTTTGAGCAATTGTAAACAAGAACACGAGTAGGCGATAGATCTGACCGGAAAACGGCGAACGAAAAAGAGGGCGAATAAAAACGACAAATTTTTGTGAAGTGGGGGAGATGAAAACGAGAGGCAAATGGGAAATAATGTTAATTGCAAGGAGATGAGATTTGTGATTAGGAACGTGGTATATGTTGAAGATCATCCTCGGCAACGGCACCAGAAATTCCTTTTGATAGCTTGCTAGAACTACATCGGTTTTCCCAAAAGAGGAAGGGGTTATGCAATATAGCAGTGGTAGGTATTTCCCTCAGTGATGAAACCAAGGTTATCGAACCAGTAGGAGAACCAAGCAACACAACGTAAATGGCACCTACACACAAATAACAAATACTCGCAACCCAACGTGTAAAAGGGGTTGTTAATTCCTTTCGGGTGACGGACGTGAGAGAGTTGTAAATATTGATAGATTGAGCGCCAAATAAGATAAATTGCACCAAGGTATTTTTGGGTTTTTGGTTTAATAGATCTGAAAATAAAAGCAAAGTAAAATAGATCGCAAAGGCAAATAATATGAGAAAGAGACCCGGGGGCGTAGATTTCACTAGTGGCTTCTCTCGAGAAAAATAGCAAATGGTGGGTGAACAATTATTGTTGGGCAATTGATAGAACTTCAAATAATCATGGCGATATCCAGGAAATGATCATTATATAGGCATCACGTCCAAGATTAGTAGACCAACTCATGCCTGCATCTACTACTATTACTCCACACAACGACCACTGTCCAGCATGCATCTAGTGTATTAAGTTCATGCGAAAATGGAGTAATGCAATAAGAACGATGACATGATGTAGACAAGATATAATTATGTAGAAATAGACCCCATCATTTTATCCTTAGTAGCACCGATACATACGTGGCGGTTCCCCTTCTATCACTGGGATTAAGCATCGTAAGATCGAATCCCAGTACGAAGCACCTCTTCCCATTGCAAGATAAATAGATCAAGTTGGCCAAACAAAACTCAAATATCAGAGAAGAAATATGAGGCTATAAGAAATCATGCATATAAGAGATCAAAGAAGACTCAAATAACTTTCATGGATACAAAAAGATAGATCTGATCATAAATTCAAAGTTCATCGGATCGCGACAAACACACCGTAAAAGAGTTACATCATATGGATCTCCAAGAGACCATTGTATTGATAATCAAACGAGAGAGAGTAAGCCATCTAGCTACTTACTACGGACCCGTAGGTCTACAAAGAACTAGTCACGCATCATCGGAGATGCACCAATGGAAGTGGTGAACCCCTCTGTGATGGTGTCTAGATGTGTTCTTGTGGTTCTGGAACTTGTGGCGGGTGGAATTGATTTTCGTCGACTCCCCTAGGGTTTCTGAAATATTGGGGTATTCATAGAGCAAAGAGGTGGTCCGGGGCGCCCGAGGTGGGCACAACCCACTAGGGTGCGCCTGGGCCTCTTGGCGCGCCCTGGTGGGTTGTGCTCCCCTCGGAGCACCCCCAAGGTGCTTCTCCGGCCCACTGGATGTCTTCTGGTCCCAAAAAATCCATAATAGGTTTAGCTGCGTTTGGACTCCGTTTGGTATTGATTTCCTGAGATGTAAAAAACATGCAGAAAATAGCAACTGACACTTGGCACTATGTCAATAGGTTAGTATCAAAAAATGATATAAATGACTATAAATGATTGTAAAACATTCAAGAATGACAATGTAACAGCATGGAACAATCAAAAAATATAGATACGTTGGAGACGTATCAACGTGGCATGAAGACTGGAAGGTTTTGAAATGAGGCAAATAATTAATTTTGTTTAAATATTTTAGCCGTGGAATCGAACATGTATCGATGGCACACGGGGTGGACTGACGAATGCTTCCTAACAGACATATGATAGAAAGTGTTTCCCTAACCTAATATGTGACCGTAACATAATGCACCCCAAAGCAAAATGAGTCTACCTCTTAATAAATGAAGGTTTGCATGATACTACACATATGTTACTACCCACTATGAAGGTAATAACATAGACTAGTGTCATATACTCCCCACTATGACCAGCCTTAAAGAGTTTAGCAACTAACGCCCATGATGTATATGTGTTTTAATTTAAGGGGCGTGCTACGTGTCCACCGGTCGATCTTTTTAATAGATCAGCCAGGTCGCGAACTAGTAGATTTGTTGCATCAAGCCATGATACGTCTCCAACGTATCTATAATTTTTTATTGTTCCATGCTATTATTTATGAAGTCTTGGATGTTTAATGGGCTTTATCATTCACTTTTATATCATTTTTGGGACTAACCTACTAACCCAAAGGCTCCGTCCAGATTGTTGTTTTTCGCCTATTTCAGGGTTTTGCAGAAAAGGAATATCAAACGGAGTCCAAACGGAATAAAACCTTCGCAGGAGATATTTTCGAAGGAAATCACGCACGAAAGACTTCGGGGCCAAGCCAGAGGACAGAGGGGCCACCCTCAAGGGTGGGGGGCGCGGCCCCCTTCCCAGGGCGCGCCCCCTGCCTCGAGGTCAGCCCCTGTGGCCCCCTCTTCTTCCTATATATACCTACGTACCCCAAAAACTCCAAGCACATAGAGAAAACCCTAATTCCACCGCCGTAGCTGCTGTTCCCGTGGAGATCCCATCTTGGAGCCTGTTCCGGGAGGGGGATCCATCACGGAGGCCTTCATCATCATCATCATCGCCCTCACCATGAGTTGTGAGTAGTTTACCACAGACCTTCGGGTCCATAGCTAGTATCTAGATGGCTTCTTCTCTCTCTCTGGATCTCAATACAAAGTTCTCCTCGGTCTTCGAGGAGATCTATTCGATGTAATCTCTTTTTGCGGTGTGTTTGTCGAGGTCCGATGAATTGTGAGTTTATGATCACGGTTATCTATGAAAGATATTTGGTTCTTCTCTGAACTTTTTATGTGTGCTGATAATATCCTTGCAAGTCTCTTCGAATTATTGGTTTGGTTTGCCCTACTAGATCTATAGTTCTTGCAATGTGAGAAGTGCTTGGCTTTGGGTTCAATCTTGCGCTGTCCTTTCCCAGTGACAGTAGGGGCAGCAAGGCACGTATTGTATTGTTGTCATCGAGGATAAAAAGATGGGGTTTTCATCATATTGCTTGAGTTTATCCCTATACATCATGTCATCTTGCTTAAGGCGTTACTCTGTTCGTATGAACTCAATACACTAGATGCATGCTGGATAGCGGTCGATGTGTGGAGTAATAGTAGTAGATGAAGGCAGGAGTCGGTCTACTTGTCTCGGACGTGATGCCTATATACAATGATCATGCCTAGATAGTCTCATAATTATTCGCTTTTCTATCAATTGCTCGACAGTAATTTGTTTACCCGCCGTAGAATACCGCTATCATGAGAGAAGCTACTAGAGAAAACTATGGCCCCGGGTCTATCTTTATCATATTACTTTTTCGTCAACTAGCCTATTTCTGCCGCCATTGTTTATTTGCTTTCTTTATTTTGTGTTTCTATACCAAAAAAATACCAAAAATATAATTATCAACTCTATCAGATCTCACTATCGTAAGTGACCGTAAAGGGATTGACAACCCCTTATCGCGTTGGCTGCGAAGTTCTTATTTGTTTGTGCAGGTGCGAGGGACTCGCGAGTGGTCTCCTACTGGATTGATACCTTGGTTCTCAAAAACTGAGGGAAATACTTACGCTACTGTGCTGCATCTCCCTTTCCTCTTCGAGGGAATACAACGCAAGCTCAAGAGGTAGCAAGCCACCAAGCGTGCCCCATCATTGCAGCACATGTCTTTTTGCAAAAATTTGCAACACAGGTCATGTTGCAGTTTTTGTTTGCAACTGTTGTTTTGTTGCATTTTTTGCAATTGAGTTTTTGTTGCAATTTTTTTTTGCAATCCAGGTCTTGGTGCAAAAAAAAATTGCGAGAAAAATTATGTTGCAAAACATACATTCGTCGAAGATCACTGCAACACTACATATATTTCAGAAATAAAGCTCATGTTGCATAAGCACGTTCGACAAAGGATGGTATGTGGGATTTCACTTGGACACGTGTAACGCATGGGAGGTGGCGGACATGGCCATTGCGATCTGCCGGGTGATGATAACATAATGATTTAATAACTAAACTCTTCCAAACATTGATAGACTTTTGCATTAAATGTTTTGACTAGATTCATGCGTTTGACATTGTTTCTTTCATGATCACAAAACCCATCTCTCTTTTCTTGATGATTTTTCGTATACATGGCAACCAGCGAAAGAACTGGCCCCTATACTCACTTCGTCCTGAAATTAATGTCGGTGTTTTTTGCCAAAAAAAATCCTCCTCGTTTATCCGGCCGAACTGCTCAGCTCCACCGCATAGCTATGTTCGCACACGAACATGGCACCGTATACCCTCAACGCCGGGGGTGATGCACCGCAGCTCATGTGGAAGGAGACCCGCCCAGAAGCGCGGTACGCAAGCAATCCGGCAGGCGTTTTTGTAGATCTGAAACCCCACACACCCGGGAGGGACCCCGTCAGGGCGCGCGGCGGCTATGGGCTGCCCTGGGTCGACCTGATCGCCCCTAGGGCCTCGAGGTTCGCCGCCCTGCAAACGAAGGACGATCGAAGAACGAGAAGAATAAGAATTAGGGTTAAGGAGAAAAGATAAAAGATAAAAAGTGGCATATGATTTGATCGATTGTGTGTTGTTCAATCGGCTGTCACCGCTTAGGTATATAAGAGGCGGATAGACTTCCCGTACAAGAAAAGGACTCCAAATCACGTTCAAATCATTCCAAAATTAACCGAACTCGGATTTAGGTAAGTCTTGAACATCAGTTTGGTTTTTTGATCTCATAGGCCACAAACGACCTCGGATGAAGATGAGCCCAAAAGCAAATTTGACCGTTTCGACGAGACGAACAACTTTCGTCTTGAAGGTTTTTCGATTCGAAGTTATCTTAAGGGCTGAATCTCTCACGCAAAACAGCCGATTAGTGACCCTACCCATCAGACACGTGTCTAGTGGGGCGCACCATATTTTGCCTCCTGGTAGGGCTGCATTCCAATGGCTTTAACATTTGCATACGAATTTAGATTGGGACGATTTTTATATCAAAATCGACCGTTTCGACGAGACACAGAACTATCACGTTGAAACATTTTCCATCAAAGGCCATATTAATTGAGTTTTGTGTCATTCTTTAATCTGGTATCAATATGAGCATCTCTGAACTTGTCATAATTCATACGAGCTCCGGTTTAGACATGTTCATATCCATCTCGATCTTCTTAAAGAAAGACATCCGGAGATGGCCTCTAATAATAAGTTTGAATTAGTCTTAATATAACTTAAAGCTACTCTCTATGATTATGCTGCGCATCACCAGCACACCGCGCCGCCGCGCAGCTACACCACTACCACGCGCGACTCCACCGCTCCCCTTTCCTACGTCCCTAAATTTCCAGACTTTCCCCCATCGCCTTTGGGAAAGTTGTGGCTACTCTCAGGTATAGGTACACCCGAGTTTGCAAAATTTTGAAAAACATGATCAAACAATGTCGAAAAAATCTGCAGTTTTGAGCAATGAAACTTCATCAAATGTTCAAGCCTTTTGCAAAAAATCGGCCAAAAATAACATCAGAAGAGCTCTCGGAAAAAAAAATCAATGCTCAAACAGTGCGCAAACTTAGACATTGATTTTGTTTTTTTTTTTTTTGCCGAGAGCTCCTCTGATGTTATTTTTAGCTGAATTTTTGTAAAAAACTTAGAATATTTGATGAAGTTTCATGTCCCAAGACTGCAGATTTTTTCGACATTGTCTGATCATGTTTTTCTTTTTTTTCCAAACTCGGGTGTACCTACGCCCGAGTAGAAAAGCTGGTCTCATCGCCTTTCGCAAATCTGGCACTTGCTGCCGTCGATTGGCCACCATCGAGAGGGGAGAGTAGGTGGAGAAAAAGTTCACCGGCACCTGCCTAGAGGGGCCAGACAAGCGGCAGCGGGCGGTGGCGATGCACGGCACGGTCAGGGTCAACCGCAACAAGCTGATGCGCCGGCGACCGCGGCGGAGCTCTACAGCGTTGCGTTTGCCAGAGCGTCGTCGAAGCCGTCCAACGCGTCCGCCGCCTCGTATCCTAAAGCGTTGTCGACGAGGCCAGGGCTGGCGCGGACGGCCACAACTACAACGGCGCCTCCGCGTCTGCCATGCTGGCCCACCTGGCCGGCGGCAACAGCAGCCACCTCTCTGATCGGGTATGACCCCATCGTCGCCCTCCAGGTTGTACAACCCCTCTGCCTCTGTTGATGTTGTACAATTCCATCTGCTGCTTCTAGTGGTGTGTGTCTGTCTAATCGTCTCCACTCATGGATTATCATGTGTGAACGTGTGTGTGCGTGTGTGCGTGTCTGCGTGTGTGTGTGTTTCCTAATTTTAATTTTCTTTTCTAATTCTAATTTCAAGTACAGATCAGACTGTACTGTACTTTCACAGTAAACATGTTCTAATTCAGTTTCTGAAATTTCACAGTATTGCTCCTAACTGAAACATGTTATGATGTTCAGTTTGCTCATGTTTTAAAATGTCATAAAATTGTTGTACCTGAAGAGCAGAGGCGCCGGGCAAGTTTGATCTTTTATCTTAGTACAGATACTGCTGATACTGATCAATTGCTGCTACAGAAGATACTGCCCCTACATGTACTACTGCCACGGCTCTGTATTGATCAATTGACCTGATGCTCATATTGTGCTTAACTGATCTCCGATTGATCTACAGGTGAGAAGTAGAGGGTCTGCTCTGGACGAGTAGTGAGGTGCTGGGCATGGAGGAGCAGCGCCTGGGCTTGGAGGAGCGGCGCCTGGTCATGGAGAGGAGGTGCTGGGCATAGAGTAGACCAGGCTACAACTCGAGCAGGGGAGCAGCAGCACGAGCCTGGCGGCACGGGAGAAGCAGGAGAACGAGCTTGAGGTCGAAGCGCGCGCGGGAGCTTGAGGAGGACGAGATCCACCGGATCTTGGGCAGCAACAACGGCGAAGGAGCGGGTACTAGGCGACGGAGGCAACAAATCGGTCGATGACAGTCTTGGCCCGACGCACGTACGGGAGCTGGATCGGGCAGAGGAAGACAGAAGGACTTGGCTGTAGAAGATTCAAAGATACAAGGGTTCTTTTTTTGCAAAAATTACATTACACTATGCTTGTGACATGAATTTCGGGGCGGAGGGAGTATATACCACAACGGGAAATTATGATACAATTTGTACTGAACTGAAATAATTTATGTGCAACGAGGAAATGTCAACGAAGAAATTTTGGAAACTCTCAAGCATAAGACCGCATCTGGTCTTGCAACTTGCTCCCACTATGGAAGCTAAAACATCAAAATGTACATAGAATATGTCTATCTCCGGCATTACTCAATCTGGAATACTCTACTTATAAACAGATTAGTACCAGACCTCAATTTTCATAGCAAGCAAATACTAGAGTAATATTATTTTCAATAGTTACAGGAATCTGCAATCACTCCAGCTAAGCTATATACACATTTATACATATGAACCCTCGGCATTTCCATAGGTGTGCTAATAGAGAGTTTGTTATGTGCTGTAAGGTTCATCTACCCAATTTAACACATAGAGAGTTTGTTATGTGGTGTAAGGTTCATCTACCCAAATTACATAGCACATAGAGGGCCGGTTCTTTTGGGCGGCTTAAAAATAAGCTGCCTCTCCCCAGCTTAAAAAATAAGCCGCCCCCTAAATTTGTTGAAACTTATAAATTAGTTATCCCACAACTATCTTATAAGCCCCAACGAATAAAAAAGACGGCTTATGAGAAAAGCTGGGGAGGAGACGGCTTATTTTTTAAGCTAACAAAAGAACTGGCCCTAATTATTGATTGTCCATTGCAGTCAGCCTTCTTCAAATATGTGAATCCCTTCTGAATTTTGGCTTGTCCAATGCCTCTAAGAATACTAGCGGGTAATGCACGATAGCACGCCGCGCCACATGAATTAATAAGCTATTTAATATTTGGCAAATCATCCCAAGACTTGATTTGTAGTAAAGTAGTTCATACAAGGAACATGTACATCTAGTTGTTACATGTATAAGTGATCGACAAAACATAATTATTGCAGGTACTGAATGCAGAATTGGGAAGCTCTCGTCCTCTTCATAAGATGTTGATTCGTAGCAACAAAGTAAAAGAACTGGCTGGAAAACGTGGTTTTTCTTAAATAGAATTGAACCAATTAGAAACTGACAACAAGATTTGATTGTTCCGATAGGGAATCCATATCTCTCTAAAAAAGTACTACTCCCTCTATTCACTTTTATAATACGTTTTAGGAAGTTCGGATATTGCCCAAAACAGTTCAAAGCTAGCTGTCTAAAACGTCTTATAAAAATGAGCGGAGAGAGTACTTTTTATCGTCTAAAATACGTTTTAGGAAGTTCGAATCAACGAGAGACTACTACATGTGTTATCCTGCAATTATCACAAACACATTAGTCCCTCAATCAGGTTTGTCGTCAATACTCCAAAACCAACTAGAGGTGGCACTAGATGCCCTTACACTCCGGCACTTCGGCGCTTCTCGGCGTCAAGGAGCCCGCGGCGGAGACGCCACTCGGTCGGCGCACTCACAGTGCCGGCATCGTCATCAACGAGGGCGACCGGCGCGCCTCCTCGTCGGCTCCTCCGCGCTTCGTCAAGCCAAAGACGGAGCCGGGGCTAGCGCCGGTGAAGACGGAGCCAGGGCTGGCGCCGGTGAAGACGGAGTTCGACGACGACGATGCGGCCCTGGAATGGGTGCGCCAGGACTCCATTACGATGGAGAAGGCGCGCCGGGAGAAGGAGAAGGAGCGCCAGCGCGCCGCCCTGCGCCGCTTCGAGGAGCGCCGCCACGGTCGCGATGAACGCGGGGTCGTCGTCATATGCGGCAGCGACGGCGACGACGACGACGCGCCGCCACCAGTCCGCCATGGCGACGCCGGGCAGGGGTCCAGCAGGGGCGCCCGCGTCAAGGAGGAAAAGGCCGACGACGACGATGGCGGCGACGGCGGCGACGACTTCAGCCGGGTTTTTTTTAGATTAGGTTAATGTATGAAAATCCGCGAATTTCACCGAAATTTGTCATGTTTGGCCGAAATTGGACGTGTTTTTAGCATAACTTCGCCGAACGGTGCTATTTTTTTTAATACGCGCCTGGGGGCGGCTCTGGGGCCGGCGGCTGGGGACCAACTCGCCACAGGCCCAATTTTTACGCCGGCTCACCCTAGGCGGCGCTTTTAGGCGCCCCTGGGGGGCCAACGGCTGGAGATGCTCTAAGATTTGCCTCCTTACACAAAAAGGGAAAACTTGAGCCGCAAATGCTATATGTTGCTTGTACGATTCTTAATAGGAACCGCCTAACGGCGATGACTCGATGGACGGCCCATTAGCGCGGTTGCTCGTCGCAGCTTGTGTCGTAGGTTCACTGCTCTGTTTTTTTATTTGTCCTTTCTTTTCCTTGTTCTTTTACCAGTTTTACTGGGTTTCATTTTTCCTTCATTTTTCTTAGGTTATCTTTGTTTTCTCAATGGTGTTTTGCGTTTTCTTCTTCATTATAGTTGGTTTTCTTTGTTTCTTTCATGATTTTCTTTGTCAGTTTTTATTGGATTTCTGTTTTTAGCACATGTCTACTTCTTCGCAGTACACAATGTATATTTTTAGAGCACACATGAAACATTTTTTCGATACACCTTGGAAATTTTTCAAATACACGTTATATATTTTCATATAAATGTTTGAACATTTTTTTGAATACACGGTAAGATTTTCCAAATAGTCATTCTGTGGCTCGATTGATTCCATCGCTATACTATTTCATTTGCTTACTATATTAAAATTGTTAGAATTTAAAATAATCCAAGAACTTAAAATATATTTCAGAGTTAATAAAATACTCCTCAGTTTAAAAACGTTCATGAATATTTAGAAAAAACATGATTTTTCTAAAAAAATCCCCGATTTAATAATGCTTGTCAGTATCTAACATTCTCAAAAATTTAAAATTTTCATGAAATTTAATAAACATCAATTTAGAAAATGCCCCTAGTTTCAAAAATGTTTGTGAGTTTGAAATACATTCGCAATTTTATATAAAGAATCCAAAATTTGAAACAGTTGGCAAATTTTAAAATATGTTTGACATATTAAAAATGAGTATGAACTTGAAAAGTGCTCGTGAATTTTAAAAATTGTTCCTCAATGTGAAATATGTTCCCTATATTGAAAAATTGTTGTAGATTTAAAATATGTTTCCAGTTTAAGAAAATCTCATAAATTAAAAATGCTACTGTGTTTTAACAGCCATCCCAAATTTCAGAAAATGTCGATGAAATTATCATTGGGCATAGAAAAGGAATAAAACCAACCATATTATGAACGGCCCAAGCATGGAGCATCCTCCTCGACAGTTGTATGGAAGGAGATGCCGAACACAGTTAATGTGGGATTATGGATCTAGTTGGGATGATAATTTTCCCTACGCGGAGTTCTCATACAACAACAGTTACCAGGCCAGTTTGAAGATGGCACCGTTCGAGGCATTGTATGGAAGGAGATGCCGAACACAGTTAATGTGGGATGAAGTTGGAGACCGACAGTTGTTTGGACCAGACTTGATCAAAGAGTCTGAGGAGAAGGTGAAGTTGATTCGAGATAGATTGAAGGTAGCTCAGTCCAGGCAGAAGAGTTATGCAGACTCGAAGCGCAAGGAGATAGCCTATGAGATCGAAGACAGAGCGTACTTGAGAGTATCGCCTCTGTGAGGAGTTAAACGTTTCGGAGTTAAAGGAAAGCAAGCCCCGAGATTTGTGGGACCCTACCGTGTTTTGGAACGCATGGGAGAGGTTGCCTATAAGTTGGAATTACTCGAAGGATTGTCAGGAGTGCACGACGTGTTTCACGTTTCGCAGCTTAAGAAGTGCCACACGGAGATGGCCGACATACCGCTTAGAGACACAGTACCCCTGGAAGCAATTCAGTTGGACAGTGATCTGACCTACGAGGAGAAGCCTGTTAAGATCCTCGAATTTTCGAGCAGAGTTACCCGCAGTAAGGTTATCAAGTTTTGCAAAGTTCAGTGGAGTCACCACACCGAGGAAGAAGCCACCTGGGAACGAGAAGATGATCTACGCCAGGACCACCCACACCTGTTCTCTAGCCAAGTCGAATCTCGAGGGCGAGATTCATTCTAAGGGGGGTAGGTTTGTAACATCCCAAATTTTCAATTTGGAATGTTATACATATATCATACTGCATTGCATGCTCTTTGCATTTTTTTTGTGGCGTTCCTCGAAATTCTAAGCAACTCAAGGACCTACGGAGAGAGTTGGGAATTCTACCGTTTTGTATTTGAGTTCGCTCGAATACCGGTACGAGGACAGTGTGGTTTTAATTATTTTTCTCTCCTAAAAATATTTCTAAGTACAATATATGAGCGGAGACAATATGACTTCTCCAAAATAACAGAAATATTGGAGGAAAAATGTTAAAATCACTTTTGGTATTTTTCTGGATTTATTTGCGATTTTATTTGCATAGGAAAAATGCACGTTTTTCAAAATTGCATTTAGGTCTGAGAAAAATGTTCACTTTGTCCTAAATATTATTAGAGGACGGTGAAATTTTATTTCGGGATTTTTGGAGTCCGTTTAGTATTTCTTTCGTTAATTTTTCTGCGCGAGGACTCTTATAGAAGAAAATAAGAGGCAAACCGACTTAGGGCCGTATTAGCCCAGGACTCTGGGCTTATATAGCGCCCCACCGGCCCGCTAGCCCGAACCAGCCGCCAGCCCCGCCCTAACCCTAGCGCCGCCGCCCTCCCGCCACCGCCGCCGCGCTAAGCCACCGCCTCGCCAAGCCGCCGCCGCCACCAACCGTCGCCGCCGCCGTCCCGCCGCCACCCCGCAGCCGCCGCCGTCGCCCCGCCGGACCCGCCGCCCGCCGCCGCCGGACTTCGCCGGAGTCGTCGTCTTCGAGGTAACCAACGGTTTTTTTTTAAACCGGATGGTTCTTTTCATAAACCGTAGATTCATTTTTTTAGATTTAGATCGGTTCGATTTTTCTTCGGTTTAGCTATTTAGCGGACGTTCGTCCGTACGTTCGTTTTAATGAACGCTTTTCGTCCGTTAGCCGTAGACAGCGAACGTTCGTTCGTTAGCCTGTTCGTCAGTTTTCTTTTTCGGGTTTTTTTTCCGCGGTTATTTCGATCGCGATTTCTGCCCTAATCTTGTTTTTCGTTTTTCTTTTCGCTCGAGAGTCGGAATCAGGTGATTCAAAATCCCAGATCTTCGTCTCGATGCCCTCTTTCCATTTAACCAACTTGAACAAAGTTTTCGCTACTGTAAACTTTGAATTTAGACCAGTTAGTAACCGGAGCTTGTTTCTTTCGCAGTTTGAGTTTCGTTGCTTCTTTCGAGTTGATTCTTTTTGCAAACCGGAGTTCTTAAGTTGAACTTTCTGGTTAGATCATATCTTTTGGAGTTTTGTTTGTGCATCTTTGCTTGTTTGCTTATGTATGCTATTGTTTGCTTGCGATAGAATACCCGGACTGCGAAGCGTGCTACTACGAGTCCCTAGGTTTTGCGAATCGTCAGCAAGGCAAGTAACACTTTGATCATGCTTTTATTACCCAGTTTTTATGCATTAGATCAAACCCTCACACATTGCATGAGTAGGATCTCTTAACTTGTGGGACTGGGAAGTAGACTGAGGTAGAACCTATTACCTGCTTTATTTTTCAAACCCTTGGGAGTTACTTCTACGTTTGCTTAAGTTGCTATGCTATGCTCATAGACGTGGTTTGGGTTTGAGTGAAATCCATGATAGATGTGAGTTTTAATTAAGGATTCAACTTAAGGTGGCTACTTGAATACACATCTGGGTGGATTGGTTGCAGGGCACCTGGGGAACCTAGTGTTGTCCAAGGAAATCCCGGGGTTCCGTGTGATTTTTCCTATGGAATGCCACCTAGGCTCAAAGGGATCATAAAACTATTCATGCTAGAAACTTCCGTGTGCAGCCACAAGCCAATATGGGCTCTGGCATAGTTGAGTAAGTTGTGGGAAACCTTTCCGTGATGGGCTAGCACATGTAGAGGGATTGTAGGTGTACCGGCCTATCTATCCGATTAAGGGGGCCTCTTCGGAAAGACTGTGTCTCGGTCATCCATTTCTCAAACAGCATGCAGTACGAGAAACCAAACGGAGGCGATCGAGTCTTGTGGGAAAAGTGCACAAACCTCTACAGAGTGTACAAATTGATCATGATTAGCCGTGTCCTCGGTTATGGACATCTTGAGTATCTGGTACTTGAATTATTGGTTGATCTCATCACTCTATAATTTAATTTGATGGGTTAATGATGAACTTTTAATTTGGGATTGAGTTGGAGGTACCTTCTCAATGATTTTCAACCAACATGATAGTTCAAATAAAATTTATTCCTTTGTTGTAGGGAAAAATTGGCTTTACGCAAAAACTTCAACCTAGAGCCTCCACCAGCCAGCTCTTCGGTCGTGGGTTGCTGACCGTTGTCGGAGAAGCTTCATTCGATTTGTGCGGTGACCGCCACGAGCTGGGCTTTGCCGGACTCGACATGGTAGTGGGCGGCCTCCATCAGGGCCAAGGCCGCCGCTGCGGAACGGACAGCTATTGTACCTCTCTCGCTAGTGGCTATCCCCGAGGCAGATGCTGCCGCCGCCTTAGAAGCAACAGCGGCCGTTTGGGCTGCCTTGGCCGCCCGGACATAGACTGCGGCCGCCCTCACGAAGCTTGTTAGCACACGCTTGGCGGCTGTGGCCGCGCTCTCGCCGGAGTGGGCCATCGAAGTTGCCCTCATGACGTGGATCCACGTCCCCATCTTTCACTGTGCTTGACACGCCGGCTATGGACTGTAGCCGACGCACCTTCTCATGTAAGCCATAGGCGTACTATACACCGACGGTGCTCCAAGATATTTTGTGCTGCATCTCACACGGTTGGTGATAATAAACTGTGTGTGATCTACTTGATTTATCGTCTTGATTTGAATTACGTAATGTGGTCGCGGCTACAAAGGATGGTGTTTCAATTGTTAGAACTTTTATCTGCAGTGAACATGCAACTATAGGTGTGTCGTCAAAAACTTTGGAATTATTCAGGGTTCGTTTGGACGTTTTTATACATTAACTTGGTTTTGTAGGCATTGCGGGTGCATAATTCAAATTTGAACTACATGCACAATCTCCAGTCCATATAAACTGGTTGAAAAATCATATATGTGTCCTTGGTTGCATGCTTAGATCCCATGCAAGAAATGGGAAAGAATTTCAAACACCCTGCCATCGTCACTCGACCGCAAACATTGAGATACCTGGTTTTTAAATTCTAGTAAATCCAAAACTCGTCTGAAATTCATGAAACTTGGCATGTTATCATGGAGCGTCATCAACATGCCGTGGTAAAAAAATTGTCCCATTTGGGGCAGGTTTGGGTATAAGCTTCTCACAAACCTAAGCTTCTCACAATAAGTGTGATGGTTTCGGTAGGGAACGTGCCACCTTTGGGGACGAAATGATATCCGTTGCCTCTTATTGCTTTCAAAATCTTTCGAGTGTCAACATAGAACAACAGGAGTGTTGTGTCCAATTTTGGAATTTTTCGGGGTTCGTTTGGACACTTTTATACATTAACTGGGTTTCCCACGCATTTTATGCGCATAATTCAAATTTGAACTACATGCACATTCTCCAATGCATATAAACTGGTTGAAAAATCAAATTTGTGTCCTCGGTTGCATGCATAGGCCCCATGCAAGAAATGGGAATGACTTTCAAACACCCCGCCACCGCCACTCGGCCGCAAACATTGAGATACATGGCTTTTAAATTCTAGTAAATCCAAAACTTGTCTGAAATTCATGAAGCTTGGCATGCTATAATGGAGCGGCATCAACATGTTGTGGTAAAACTTTTGTCCCATTTGGGGCAGGTTTGGGTATAAGCTTCTCACCAACCAGAGCTTCTCACAAACCAGAGCTTCTCACAACAAGTGTGACGGTTTCGGTAGGGAACGTCCCACCTTTGGGGACGAAACAATATCCATTGCATCTTATTGCTTTCAAAAAAATTGAGTGCCAACATAGAACAGCAAGAGTGTTGTGTTCAATTTTGGACTTTTGGGGGTTCGTTTGTACATTTTTTTATACATTAACTGAGTTTTCCAGGCATTTTATGTGCATAATTCAAATTTTAACTACATGCACATTCTCCAGTGTATATAAACTGGTTGAAAAATTATATATGTGTCCTTGGTTGCATGCTTAGGTCCCACCAAGAAATGGGAATGAATTTCAAACACCCTGCCATCGCCACTCGGCCGGAAACATTGAGATACATGGTTTTGAAATTCTAATAAATCCAAAACTCGTCTGAAATTCATGAAACTTGGCATGCTATCATGGAGCGGCATCAACATGCTGTGGTAAAAAATTGTCCTATTTGGGGCCGGTTTGGGTAGCTTCTCACAAAACTTAGCTCCTCACAACAAGCATGATGGTTTCGGTAGGGAACGTGCCACCTTTGGGCACGAAACAATATATGTTGCCTCTTATTGCTTTCAAAATCTTTTGAGTGTCAACATAGAACAACAAGAGTGTTGTGTAAAATTTTGGAATTTTTTGGGGTTCGTTTGGACATTTTTATACATTAACTGGGATTCCCAGGCATTTTATGCGCATAATTCAAATTTGAACTATATGCACATTCTCCAGTTCGTATAAACTGGTTGAATAATCAAATTTGTGTCCTCGGTTGCATGCATAGGTCCCATGCAAGAAATGGGAATGAATTTCAAACACCCTGCCACCGCCACTCAGCCGCAAACATTGAGATAAATTCTAGTAAATCCAAAACTCGTCTGAAATTCATGAAACTTGGCATGCTATCATGGAGCAGCATCAACATGTCATGGTAAAAAAATTGTCCCATTTTGGGCAGGTTTGGGTATAAGCTTCTCACAACAAGCATGATGGTTTCGGTAGGAAATGTGCCACCCTTGGGGACGAAACGATATCCGTTAACTCTTATTGCTTTCAAAAAAAAAATCGAGTGTCAACATAGAACAACAGGAGTGTTGTGTTTACTTTTGGAATTTTTCGGGGTTTGTCTAGACATTTTTATACATTAACTGGGTTTCTAGGCATTTCATGTGCATAATTCAAATTTGAACTATATGCACAAGCTCCGGTGCATATAAATTGGTTAAAAAATCAAATATGTGTCCTTCGGGGCATGCTTAGGTCCCATGCAAGAAATGCAAATGAATTTCAAACACTAGGGCACTGTTGATTGCCGGCAAAACGTTGAGATACTTTGTTTTTAAATTCTAGTAAATCCAAAACTCGTCTGAAATTCATGAAACTTGGCATGCTATAATGGAATGTTATCCGACATGTTGTGGTATTTGTTGTGTCCATTTTGAGAGAAGGCGCACTCGAATAATAGCCAACAAACGCATTTTGAAACAAATAGCTGCCACTGTAACATCTCAATCGTTTTGTATAATTCAAATTGTGTGCGTTCTGTTAATCATTCACGTGATGCCACGCCTCACTCTTTTAATGACTAGGAGGTGCCGAGCAGACAGGTGCTTGAGTGCTTGACTAAACGGAAGGCGTGTGAGCTATACTCCAATGCGGAGGCTCAACGGGAAGCGTGTGAGCTATACGCCGTGCAGGCTCACCGGGAAGCGAGCCCTTTCACTTCCATGGCCGCCCGCCTTGCTCGCATCCTCTCCATTAATGGCACCCAAGCGGCAGTTTAATTCGGTTTTTAAATATAAAACACTCATCGCAAATGTTTTCGTTAGAACACCTGTATGCAAACTGACAGCTTCCCCAGGAAGCCAAGGGAAAATGTACCGAGCAGGATTTGTGCAGCTCTTGATCACAAATGTTTTAGATAGAACAACCGTATGCAAAGTGAGAGCTATGGTCTTCCCCCTTAAGTCGAGGGAAAATCCATAGGGCAGGATTTGTGCATCCCTTCAACACAAACGGTTGTTATGGATGACCCGTGTGCAACCACGTACAAACAATTTTGAAAGATTTGCATCTGTCATATTGGGTATGTTGCCATTTGTCAAACTTGAAAGATTTACATTTGTTGATCTAGTAACATTGCCATTTTTCAATCCTTGTAATACTGCGATTTATCAAAATATGCAGCTAGAAATCACTAGCGCTATCTAATTTTGCAACTAAAATTCAGTAATTAAGCATAGATTTCATTCATAGATTAAGCAGTCGTTCTTAATTTATACAAACAGTTCAACTCGACAGCTTAATTGACCAAACTTTTCCCCAATTGTTGCCAACCACGTACTGAAATAGCTAGTTCAACTATATATACTAGCTAATTTTAAGTACGTTGTATAGTTCGACCACATATCTATAGTCACATGAACTGAGAAAAATAGCCCATAAATACTACTACTACCATGGAGGGGCTTTGTGCTACTTCCGGCAGCCTCTCCTATGCCAAGCGCGCTCAGTAAGAGGCAGAGGAGGAGGAGGAGCCTACCAACGAGCTGGAGAAATGCAATACGGTGCATGCCGCTGCTACACGTTCAGCGACACTCGCCAGCTCGAACGCCCATTGCCGCTCCAGACGATCCCTGTCGAAGCGGCCGGACTGCTCGTATATCTCCTGATTCCTCGCCTCTGCGTCGGATTGTGTTGCGGCCACGGCTGCGGTAAGGCTCTTTGCAAGCTCGACGAGGCGCTCCTCCTCCTCCCGCAGGAACTCGATGTAGCGCACAAGGTCGCTGACACACGTGCGGCCCTCCACCTCTGCCTCCCTCCTTCGGGCGGTGGTGGCGGAGCTGGTGATGATTCTGGTGGTCGACGGTGGGCTAGTGGCCACGGTGGCCAACGATGGGGTGGCGGCCACAAACCACCACATCCCGCCTTCGGGCCGCGGTGGTAGAGTGGGTGATGGCCACGGTGGCCACGGTGGACGGCCACTTCCCGCCTTCGGGTCGCGGCGGTGGAGCAGGAGATGGCCCTGGCTTTCGACGGTGGTGTGGCGGCAACAGCGGCTGAGAACAACTGCCGACGGGCAGCGGCGGCAGAGCGTGTGGTGGGTGTTCCGCGCACACCCAACAGGGACGCCACGCGTACTACACTACGTCGAGGACTACGCCGCCGCCGTGGTGTAGCCTCCCAGCTGGAGTTGTCCTCTGATGACGGCAGAGTGGCTGAGCGACGACGACGGACCGGTGCCATTGGCGATTATGGGAGAAGTAGACGAGATAAGCTACAGGGAGGAAGGGGAAAATGCGACGCAGGACTCACCGGCCGTGGGGGTTTTTATAGCAGGCCAGTAAGCATTGGGATGTTGGGGGATTTCACCGAGTCGGGCGGTAAACTTGCGCGGAAACCTGCGAGGTTGCGCGGGAACGGGCTCACCGACGATTCATTGGCGCCACCGTTTGGCCAAAAGAACACCCCCGTGCGCTGCGCAAACTTGTGCTATAAGCCGTCTGCGGCAGCGGGGTGACAAGACATGCGAGAGGAGGATGAAAGGACACGTACACATACGGTTAATAAAAAAACATTTGCGATTTAATTACCTACTATACCCCCGTCCTGATTTATAAGTAGGATTTAACCAATAAAATACGAATGCATGTCGCCAAAGATTATATCGTTGGAGTCGTATTTGAACATAGTTTCCAGCTATACAATTTTTGTAACATGCATTACCACTTTTTTGGCTAAATTTAAGGTTATATACCAGCAAGCGTTTGCCTGCAACACACACGGCTTATTCCATCACAAACAGCTCGGATGGATCAAGTGTATGCCACGTATCGCACACGCAACTCTAGTCTGATTCGTGCTTGATGTCTCCGACATCGCTCGCATAGTTTGTCTTATTTGCCACGTATCACTGTGCCGGCCTCTGCTCGCCGTTAGGCGCCGCAGCGCGCTGTGCTCGCCGTTAGGGGCCACAACGTGCTGTGCTCGCCGTTAGACACCGCGGCGCGCTTTGCTCGCGTTCGTCGGCGCGCTCGGCTTGTGGACATCTTTTCCTTGCATGTTCAACTGCTATATGTACATATATGGTTGCTCGCCATTGAGGCAACCGTGGAGTGCTCTGCTCGCGTCCCTCTGCGCGTGCTCTGCCAGCGGTTGGGCGTGCACACGATCACGTCGGGGGGGGCATATGCATGCGGTTGCGCCGCATGCGTTGCCACGCGATGCAGTTACGTGCGGCATGATGGAGTTACGCGCTGCAAATTAGAACTGCCATCAAGGGCCTGTCGATATTCCTAGCCGTCCGGCTTCCCCTTTAATTCTCGCGGCCATTATAACCTTAGTCTCTTCAACCTTTCGATCGCGCCTCACAACACAACAAGCACACCCACGACGACACATAGAGAGGGGATGTCCAGCGGCGCTCCAATGGAGTTCGGCGAGCATAGAGTGGAGACCCACTCGAGGGAGACGGATCTCTCGATGGTGTACACCACCGACCCGGCCGTGGTGGACGACTACATCAAAAACGTTGAGTAGTTGCTTGCTCGAGACAAGTACAAGGTGGTCAGCATCGACCTCCAGTACACAACCGGTTGTCCCGGCATAGATCAGAAGGTTGTCGTCACCCAGTTGTGCGTGCACCATCATGTCCTCATCTACCACTACTGCATGGCCACAGATCATTACGACCATTTCAACAGGTTTGTCAACAGCACGGACTACAAGTTCGCCACGATGGAAACCAAAGACGATGTAAATGCGCTCAGTGTTACGGGATTGGCCTGCAAGAACCTTGTTGAAATCCGTGACCACTACAGGGTCTGGGGCAGCACGTAGAAGGACTCCCTGGTCGAACTCGTCTCGGCCATCATCGACCCCTACTACGAAATTATGAAGCAGGATGCCCAGAGAACAAGTCCACTATCCTGGCACAGGGACTGGATGCGGCAACTGGATGAACCTCACCTCAGGTTCGCGGCCAAGAGCGTGTACACATGCTACAAGATGCACAGGCGGATCGTTGACATGAGGAAGTGCCTCGTTACCCAAATCGACGAGCCCGGGTCAAGCCACAAGCAGAGCAAGCGTCACAAGAAGTAGATGATGATCAGATGATCGTTTATGCTAGTTAATCATGCATGTAATATATAGTTCATTTTATTGGTGTGTGGAAATGTCGTGTGTGTAGTAGCCACCTATGTAATTATGCATGTAATAGTTTACTTTGGTGTGTGCAAATGCCATAGTTGTAGTAGCCACCAATGTAAGTGGGTGTTTAATTTGGTTATGCAAGCATGTACTTATAAGTGTGTGTGTCTATAGCCGCAACCGTTTGTGTTATTATCGGTCTGCACACACATTTCTGATTACAGACCTGTTTGTCGCGTATCACACACATCTTGTTAAGTTGAACCATTTCTGTTCTCATGTCTCAACGCAAACAGTTCATCCGAGTGAACCGCATGCCGTATATCGCACACACCTTCATCTGGCTGACCGTTTCTTTTGTGTTGCCTAATCACAAACTGTTCATCCAAGTGAACTGTATGTTGTATATCGCACACACCTCCATCTGGCTGCCTGTTCCTTTTGTTCCTCCTCATCGCAAACAGTTAATTGAACTGAACCGTATGCCCTGCATCGCACACGCAACTAAAATCTGAACCGTGTTTGATGGCTCCTCCATCGCAAACGTTTTGCACCTTTTCTGACGGTTTTCTTACACCACCGTTTGTGATTATGGCATCGCACATAGTTTCGTCGAAGGGTGTCTGATCATAGTGTCGTGTTAGCTGCATCCTGCTGTAGTGACAGTATAAGAGAAAAGAAGTGAAATACAAATGAATAGTAGTAGTGCAGGGTAAGGGCACATGTTGCTAGTACTTAGCAGTAGCGCCGCTCTAACACCACTCTACTAATAACTGACTTAGCAGTAGCAGGGGTCAGACCAGCGCTACTGCTAAAACTTAGATGTAACCCCGCACTAGACTACGCAAAAAACCCACGCTACTACTAGGTATTTCCCTAGTAGTGTTGGGTTCTACGGATCAGAACAATAACAAGTGCATATAACTAGCAGATGTAATCAAGAACTCAAATATATTAATGATAACATAAAGTGTTCATATCTGAAATCATGGCATCGAGCCCTAGTGACAAGCATTAAGCATAGCAAATTCATAGCAACATCAATCTCAAAACATAGTGGATACTAGGGATCAAGCCCTAACAAATTGACTCAATTACATGACAAATCTCATCCAAATCAATCACCATCCAACAATCCTACGAAGGACTTACTCTCTCCCGATGGTGAGCATCATGGAACTGTTGATGAAGAAGGGTTGATGATGATGACGACGGAGAATCTCCCCCCTTGGAGCCTCAAACGGACTCCAGATCAACCCTCCCGATGAAGAACAGGAGGTGGCGGCAGCTCCGTATCGTAAAATGCAATGAAATTGTCTCTCTCATATTTTTCTTCGCGAAACGGTACTAATGGACTTGGAGGTAGTGAAAGTGCAACTAATTCCCGGGTGGTTTTGGTAATCCATAACAACATATATCTCATTTAACTAATATTCATTCAAGATAAATATTTTAGGATGTTCAATGATTGGCCTCGCATGGACTAGAGAAGTGGACCCCTCAAAATGCTAAGGAAAAGTATTGGCAAAATCTCAAGACTTTACATTTTTATTTTAGTGATCCAAGATCACATTGAGTCCATAGGAAAGCCAATACTATTAAAAGGGAGTGAGGTGTTGCTTAATGATTTGGTTGCTCAAGTGCTTAGTGATATTGCTCCAAAACACTCGGCCACTTTCTCCATCCAAACATGTCCAAAGACTAATTCCAAACTCGGCCCCACCGATATATCCTACCAGGAGCAACCGAGTTCATTTGGCATAGCCACTGCCAAAACTCTAATAATTCGGTCCCACCGATATGGATCTCATGTGTTGAGATCAAGAGATTTCAATTATATCATTTGAACCTCTATTTCTAGCCTTCCCCAAGTTGCTTTCCACTCAAATCCTTCTTCCACCATATCCAAATCTATGAGAGAGAGTTGAGTGTTGGGGAGACTATCATTTGAAGCACAAGAGCAAGGAGTTATCATCAACACACCGTCCATTACCATTTGGAGAGTGGTGTCTCCTAGATTGGTTAGGTGTCGCTTAGGAGCCTCCGACATGATGTGAAGTTGAACCAAGAAGTTTGTAAGGGCAAGGAGATCGCCTGCTTCATGAATACCTACCCGAGTGAGGCAAGTCCTTCATGGGCGATGGCCTTTGTGGGATAGACAAGGTTGCTTCTTCGTGGACCCTTCGTGGGTGGAGCCCTCCGTGGACTCGTGCGTTCGTTACCCTTCATGGGTTGAAGTCTCCATCAACGTGATGTACGATAGCACCGCCAATTGGAACCACGCCAAAATCTTTGTGTCTCCATTGCGTTTGCCTTCTCCAAACTCTTACATTTACCTTCATATGCAATGTTTTACATTCCGCTACTATACTCTTAGAATTTCATGTGTAGGTTGATTGCTTGACTTATACTAATTGCTAAAATCTGCCGACAACTAAAATTGGGAAAACGGATAATTTTTATTCAGTCAAGTAGTCTAATCACACCCCCCCC
>LR738715.1:33129927-33141916 GCA_902687465.1 Secale cereale | reverse complement strand
CATCCATAGGAACAAAACGAGCTTTGATTGATTCCTCAACTTTAGGCACAAAAAATTTCAACTTGAGATTTTTCACATCATGAGAAATTCTATCAATACTTCTAGACATATCATCAATCTTATTCAATTTTTCTTCTATGGAAGCATTGAAAATCTTTTGAGTATTGATAAATTCTTTAACATTGTTCTCTAGATCAGAGGTATTCCTATTATTATTGTAAGAAGAATTACCATAGGAATTACCATAACTATTAGAGGAATTTCCCGGGAAAGGCCTAGGATAAAAATTTCCTTTAGGAGAATTGTTATTGAAATTATTTCTAGAGATAAAATTCACATCTATGGCATCACTATTTTGCTCAGTCAAAGTAGACAAAGGCATATCATTGAAATCAATAGGAGCACTTTTACTAGCAACCAATTTCATAAGAGCATCAACTTTTTCACTTAAAAAATCAATCTCAACCGAATTAACTTTTTTGCTAGTAGGCGCCCTTTCGGTATGCCATTGCGAATAATTCGCCATAATATTATCAAGCAATTTCGTGGCTTCACCCAAAGTAATTTCCATAAAAGTACCACCAAGAGCAGAGTCCAAGAGATTACGAGAAACAAAATTCAACCCCGCATAAAAAAATTGTATGATCATCCAAAGATTTAACCCATGAGTTGGGCAATTCCTTAGCATCATTTTCATCCTTTCCCAAGATTGTGCAACATGCTCATGTTCAAGTTGCTTGAAATTCATGAACTGGGTTCTAAGGGAAATAATTTTCGCGGGCGGAAAATACTTAGTAATAAAAGCATCTCTGCATTTATTCCAAGAATCGATACTATTGCGAGGCAAACACGAAAATCATTTTTTCGCATAATCACGCAAAGAAAACGGAAATAATTTCATCTTCACAACGTCATTATCCACATCTTTTTTATTTCACATATCGCATAATTCCACGAAGGTATTAAGATGGGACGCGACATCCTCATTAGGAGTACCGAAAAATTGATTTTTCATGACAAGATTCAACAAAGCAGTATTAATATCACAAGACTCTGCACTAGTGGCGGGAGAAGCAATCGAAGTGCCAATAAAATCATTGTTGTTGGTACTAGAAAAATCACACAACTTAGTGTTCTCTTGCGTCATTTTGAGCAATTGTAAACAAGAACACGAGTAGGCGATAGATCTGACCGGAAAACGGCGAACGAAAAAGAGGGCGAATAAAAACGACAAATTTTTGTGAAGTGGGGGAGATGAAAACGAGAGGCAAATGGGAAATAATGTTAATTGCAAGGAGATGAGATTTGTGATTAGGAACGTGGTATATGTTGAAGATCATCCTCGGCAACGGCACCAGAAATTCCTTTTGATAGCTTGCTAGAACTACATCGGTTTTCCCAAAAGAGGAAGGGGTTATGTAATATAGCAGTGGTAGGTATTTCCCTCAGTGATGAA
Source organism: Secale cereale (assembly GCA_902687465.1). Lineage (NCBI taxonomy): Eukaryota > Viridiplantae > Streptophyta > Magnoliopsida > Poales > Poaceae > Secale > Secale cereale. Next base: position 33,140,460 of record LR738715.1, on the reverse strand, counting down.
ACCAAGGTTATCGAACCAGTAGGAGAACCAAGCAACACAACGTAAATGGCACCTACACACAAATAACAAATACTCGCAACCCAACGTGTAAAAGGGGTTGTCAATTCCTTTCGGGTGACGGACGTGAGAGAGTTGTAAATATTGATAGATTGAGCGCCAAATAAGATAAATTGCACCAAGGTATTTTTGGGTTTTTGGTTTAATAGATCTGAAAATAAAAGCAAAGGAAAATAGATCGCAAAGGCAAATAATATGAGAAAGAGACCCGGGGGCGTAGATTTCACTAGTGGCTTCTCTCGAGAAAAATAGCAAATGGTGGGTGAACAATTATTGTTGGGCAATTGATAGAACTTCAAATAATCATGGCGATATCCAGGAAATGATCATTATATAGGCATCACGTCCAAGATTAGTAGACCAACTCATGCCTGCATCTACTACTATTACTCCACACAACGACCACTGTCCAGCATGCATCTAGTGTATTAAGTTCATGCGAAAATGGAGTAATGCAATAAGAACGATGACATGATGTAGACAAGATATAATTATGTAGAAATAGACCCCATCATTTTATCCTTAGTAGCACCGATACATACGTGGCGGTTCCCCTTCTATCACTGGGATTAAGCATCGTAAGATCGAATCCCAGTACGAAGCACCTCTTCCCATTGCAAGATAAATAGATCAAGTTGGCCAAACAAAACTCAAATATCAGAGAAGAAATATGAGGCTATAAGAAATCATGCATATAAGAGATCAAAGAAGACTCAAATAACTTTCATGGATACAAAAAGATAGATCTGATCATAAATTCAAAGTTCATCGGATCGCGACAAACACACCGCAAAAGAGTTACATCATATGGATCTCCAAGAGACCATTGTATTGATAATCAAACGAGAGAGAGTAAGCCATCTAGCTACTTACTACGGACCCGTAGGTCTACAAAGAACTAGTCACGCATCATCGGAGATGCACCAATGGAAGTGGTGAACCCCTCTGTGATGGTGTCTAGATGTGTTCTTGTGGTTCTGGAACTTGTGGCGGGTGGAATTGATTTTCGTCGACTCCCCTAGGGTTTCTGAAATATTGGGGTATTCATAGAGCAAAGAGGTGGTCCGGGGCGCCCGAGGTGGGCACAACCCACTAGGGTGCGCCTGGGCCTCTTGGCGCGCCCTGGTGGGTTGTGCTCCCCTCGGAGCACCCCCAAGGTGCTTCTCCGGCCCACTGGATGTCTTCTGGTCCCAAAAAATCCATAATAGGTTTAGCTGCGTTTGGACTCCGTTTGGTATTGATTTCCTGAGATGTAAAAAACATGCAGAAAATAGCAACTGACACTTGGCACTATGTCAATAGGTTAGTATCAAAAAATGATATAAATGACTATAAATGATTGTAAAACATTCAAGAATGACAATGTAACAGCATGGAACAATCAAAAAATATAGATACGTTGGAGACGTATCAACGTGGCATGAAGACTGGAAGGTTTTGAAATGAGGCAAATAATTAATTTTGTTTAAATATTTTAGCCGTGGAATCGAACATGTATCGATGGCACACGGGGTGGACTGACGAATGCTTCCTAACAGACATATGATAGAAAGTGTTTCCCTAACCTAATATGTGACCGTAACATAATGCACCCCAAAGCAAAATGAGTCTACCTCTTAATAAATGAAGGTTTGCATGATACTACACATATGTTACTACCCACTATGAAGGTAATAACATAGACTAGTGTCATATACTCCCCACTATGACCAGCCTTAAAGAGTTTAGCAACTAACGCCCATGATGTATATGTGTTTTAATTTAAGGGGCGTGCTACGTGTCCACCGGTCGATCTTTTTAATAGATCAGCCAGGTCGCGAACTAGTAGATTTGTTGCATCAAGCCATGATACGTCTCCAACGTATCTATAATTTTTTATTGTTCCATGCTATTATTTATGAAGTCTTGGATGTTTAATGGGCTTTATCATTCACTTTTATATCATTTTTGGGACTAACCTACTAACCCAAAGGCTCCGTCCAGATTGTTGTTTTTCGCCTATTTCAGGGTTTTGCAGAAAAGGAATATCAAACGGAGTCCAAACGGAATAAAACCTTCGCAGGAGATATTTTCGGAGGAAATCACGCACGAAAGACTTCGGGGCCAAGCCAGAGGACAGAGGGGCCACCCTCAAGGGTGGGGGGCGCGGCCCCCTTCCCAGGGCGCGCCCCCTGCCTCGAGGTCAGCCCCTGTGGCCCCCTCTTCTTCCTATATATACCTACGTACCCCAAAAACTCCAAGCACATAGAGAAAACCCTAATTCCACCGCCGTAGCTGCTGTTCCCGTGGAGATCCCATCTTGGAGCCTGTTCCGGGAGGGGGATCCATCACGGAGGCCTTCATCATCATCATCATCGCCCTCACCATGAGTTGTGAGTAGTTTACCACAGACCTTCGGGTCCATAGCTAGTATCTAGATGGCTTCTTCTCTCTCTCTGGATCTCAATACAAAGTTCTCCTCGGTCTTCGAGGAGATCTATTCGATGTAATCTCTTTTTGCGGTGTGTTTGTCGAGGTCCGATGAATTGTGAGTTTATGATCACGGTTATCTATGAAAGATATTTGGTTCTTCTCTGAACTTTTTATGTGTGCTGATAATATCCTTGCAAGTCTCTTCGAATTATTGGTTTGGTTTGCCCTACTAGATCTATAGTTCTTGCAATGTGAGAAGTGCTTGGCTTTGGGTTCAATCTTGCGCTGTCCTTTCCCAGTGACAGTAGGGGCAGCAAGGCACGTATTGTATTGTTGTCATCGAGGATAAAAAGATGGGGTTTTCATCATATTGCTTGAGTTTATCCCTATACATCATGTCATCTTGCTTAAGGCGTTACTCTGTTCGTATGAACTCAATACACTAGATGCATGCTGGATAGCGGTCGATGTGTGGAGTAATAGTAGTAGATGAAGGCAGGAGTCGGTCTACTTGTCTCGGACGTGATGCCTATATACAATGATCATGCCTAGATAGTCTCATAATTATTCGCTTTTCTATCAATTGCTCGACAGTAATTTGTTTACCCGCCGTAGAATACCGCTATCATGAGAGAAGCTACTAGAGAAAACTATGGCCCCGGGTCTATCTTTATCATATTACTTTTTCGTCAACTAGCCTATTTCTGCCGCCATTGTTTATTTGCTTTCTTTATTTTGTGTTTCTATACCAAAAAAATACCAAAAATATAATTATCAACTCTATCAGATCTCACTATCGTAAGTGACCGTAAAGGGATTGACAACCCCTTATCGCGTTGGCTGCGAAGTTCTTATTTGTTTGTGCAGGTGCGAGGGACTCGCGAGTGGTCTCCTACTGGATTGATACCTTGGTTCTCAAAAACTGAGGGAAATACTTACGCTACTGTGCTGCATCTCCCTTTCCTCTTCGAGGGAATACAACGCAAGCTCAAGAGGTAGCAAGCCACCAAGCGTGCCCCATCATTGCAGCACATGTCTTTTTGCAAAAATTTGCAACACAGGTCATGTTGCAGTTTTTGTTTGCAACTGTTGTTTTGTTGCATTTTTTGCAATTGAGTTTTTGTTGCAATTTTTTTTTGCAATCCAGGTCTTGGTGCAAAAAAAATTTGCGAGAAAAATTATGTTGCAAAACATACATTCGTCGAAGATCACTGCAACACTACATATATTTCAGAAATAAAGCTCATGTTGAATAAGCACGTTCGACAAAGGATGGTATGTGGGATTTCACTTGGACACGTGTAACGCATGGGAGGTGGCGGACATGGCCATTGCGATCTGTCGGGTGATGATAACATAATGATTTAATAACTAAACTCTTCCAAACATTGATAGACTTTTGCATTAAATGTTTTGACTAGATTCATGCGTTTGACATTGTTTCTTTCATGATCACAAAACCCATCTCTCTTTTCTTGATGATTTTTCGTATACATGGCAACCAGCGAAAGAACTGGCCCCTATACTCACTTCGTCCTGAAATTAATGTCGGTGTTTTTTGCCAAAAAAAATCCTCCTCGTTTATCCGGCCGAACTGCTCAGCTCCACCGGATAGCTATGTTCGCACACGAACATGGCACCGTATACCCTCAACGCCGGGGGTGATGCACCGCAGCTCATGTGGAAGGAGACCCGCCCAGAAGCGCGGTACGCAAGCAATCCGGCAGGCGTTTTTGTAGATCTGAAACCCCACACACCCGGGAGGGACCCCGTCAGGGCGCGCGGCGGCTATGGGCTGCCCTGGGTCGACCTGATCGCCCCTAGGGCCTCGAGGTTCGCCGCCCTGCAAACGAAGGACGATCGAAGAACGAGAAGAATAAGAATTAGGGTTAAGGAGAAAAGATAAAAGATAAAAAGTGGCATATGATTTGATCGATTGTGTGTTGTTCAATCGGCTGTCACCGCTTAGGTATATAAGAGGCGGATAGACTTCCCGTACAAGAAAAGGACTCCAAATCACGTTCAAATCATTCCAAAATTAACCGAACTCGGATTTAGGTAAGTCTTGAACATCAGTTTGGTTTTTTGATCTCATAGGCCACAAACGACCTCGGATGAAGATGAGCCCAAAAGCAAATTTGACCGTTTCGACGAGACGAACAACTTTCGTCTTGAAGGTTTTTCGATTCGAAGTTATCTTAAGGGCTGAATCTCTCACGCAAAACAGCCGATTAGTGACCCTACCCATCAGACACGTGTCTAGTGGGGCGCACCATATTTTGCCTCCTGGTAGGGCTGCATTCCAATGGCTTTAACATTTGCATACGAATTTAGATTGGGACGATTTTTATATCAAAATCGACCGTTTCGACGAGACACAGAACTATCACGTTGAAACATTTTCCATCAAAGGCCATATTAATTGAGTTTTGTGTCATTCTTTAATCTGGTATCAATATGAGCATCTCTGAACTTGTCATAATTCATACGAGCTCCGGTTTAGACATGTTCATATCCATCTCGATCTTCTTAAAGAAAGACATCCGGAGATGGCCTCTAATAATAAGTTTGAATTAGTCTTAATATAACTTAAAGCTACTCTCTATGATTATGCTGCGCATCACCAGCACACCGCGCCGCCGCGCAGCTACACCACTACCACGCGCGACTCCACCGCTCCCCTTTCCTACGTCCCTAAATTTCCAGACTTTCCCCCATCGCCTTTGGGAAAGTTGTGGCTACTCTCAGGTATAGGTACACCCGAGTTTGCAAAATTTTGAAAAACATGATCAAACAATGTCGAAAAAATCTGCAGTTTTGAGCAATGAAACTTCATCAAATGTTCAAGCCTTTTGCAAAAAATCGGCCAAAAATAACATCAGAAGAGCTCTCGGAAAAAAAAATCAATGCTCAAACAGTGCGCAAACTTAGACATTGATTTTGTTTTTTTTTTTTTTGCCGAGAGCTCCTCTGATGTTATTTTTAGCTGAATTTTTGTAAAAAACTTAGAATATTTGATGAAGTTTCATGTCCCAAGACTGCAGATTTTTTCGACATTGTCTGATCATGTTTTTCTTTTTTTTCCAAACTCGGGTGTACCTACGCCCGAGTAGAAAAGCTGGTCTCATCGCCTTTCGCAAATCTGGCACTTGCTGCCGTCGATTGGCCACCATCGAGAGGGGAGAGTAGGTGGAGAAAAAGTTCACCGGCACCTGCCTAGAGGGGCCAGACAAGCGGCAGCGGGCGGTGGCGATGCACGGCACGGTCAGGGTCAACCGCAACAAGCTGATGCGCCGGCGACCGCGGCGGAGCTCTACAGCGTTGCGTTTGCCAGAGCGTCGTCGAAGCCGTCCAACGCGTCCGCCGCCTCGTATCCTAAAGCGTTGTCGACGAGGCCAGGGCTGGCGCGGACGGCCACAACTACAACGGCGCCTCCGCGTCTGCCATGCTGGCCCACCTGGCCGGCGGCAACAGCAGCCACCTCTCTGATCGGGTATGACCCCATCGTCGCCCTCCAGGTTGTACAACCCCTCTGCCTCTGTTGATGTTGTACAATTCCATCTGCTGCTTCTAGTGGTGTGTGTCTGTCTAATCGTCTCCACTCATGGATTATCATGTGTGAACGTGTGTGTGCGTGTGTGCGTGTCTGCGTGTGTGTGTGTTTCCTAATTTTAATTTTCTTTTCTAATTCTAATTTCAAGTACAGATCAGACTGTACTGTACTTTCACAGTAAACATGTTCTAATTCAGTTTCTGAAATTTCACAGTATTGCTCCTAACTGAAACATGTTATGATGTTCAGTTTGCTCATGTTTTAAAATGTCATAAAATTGTTGTACCTGAAGAGCAGAGGCGCCGGGCAAGTTTGATCTTTTATCTTAGTACAGATACTGCTGATACTGATCAATTGCTGCTACAGAAGATACTGCCCCTACATGTACTACTGCCACGGCTCTGTATTGATCAATTGACCTGATGCTCATATTGTGCTTAACTGATCTCCGATTGATCTACAGGTGAGAAGTAGAGGGTCTGCTCTGGACGAGTAGTGAGGTGCTGGGCATGGAGGAGCAGCGCCTGGGCTTGGAGGAGCGGCGCCTGGTCATGGAGAGGAGGTGCTGGGCATAGAGTAGACCAGGCTACAACTCGAGCAGGGGAGCAGCAGCACGAGCCTGGCGGCACGGGAGAAGCAGGAGAACGAGCTTGAGGTCGAAGCGCGCGCGGGAGCTTGAGGAGGACGAGATCCACCGGATCTTGGGCAGCAACAACGGCGAAGGAGCGGGTACTAGGCGACGGAGGCAACAAATCGGTCGATGACAGTCTTGGCCCGACGCACGTACGGGAGCTGGATCGGGCAGAGGAAGACAGAAGGACTTGGCTGTAGAAGATTCAAAGATACAAGGGTTCTTTTTTTGCAAAAATTACATTACACTATGCTTGTGACATGAATTTCGGGGCGGAGGGAGTATATACCACAACGGGAAATTATGATACAATTTGTACTGAACTGAAATAATTTATGTGCAACGAGGAAATGTCAACGAAGAAATTTTGGAAACTCTCAAGCATAAGACCGCATCTGGTCTTGCAACTTGCTCCCACTATGGAAGCTAAAACATCAAAATGTACATAGAATATGTCTATCTCCGGCATTACTCAATCTGGAATACTCTACTTATAAACAGCTGCTCTGCGGCCCTTCAAGCCAAAGTGCTCAAGCACAAAGTGATCACAGCCGTCCTCAAGCCTCTGGGAATGAACTCTGTGTCCGAGCTGAGGGCTGCGGCTGCCATCCCTTCTTCCCCGGTGTCAACGGTGGTCGATGATTAGTGCCAACACTATGTTGTCGGCCTGCTGGACGACCCGGGCTTATCCGCATGGACGTCGTGTATCCTCTGTTTCTGTTTCTTCTCTGTACCACCTACCTCTAGCACTTTGTATTTCTGCTGGGTCGCCTGTGTCCGTCCCCGTGTTATGCTCCCCCAGTCGTGCTGCTACTCTCCTTCTTGTTTTTTCTCCCGTGTGTGTGTCTGGTGCTCGCCATGGTTATGGATAGTGCCGGCCATTTTTACCTATCGTTTCTTTCCTGGAATGTTCAAGGGCTCGGTGATAATGACAAGTGCTCGCTTGTCCGTGGAGCCATGAACGCTGCCAACCCCTCGCTCGCTTGCATCCAGGAAACGAAACTTGCCTCCCTCCCACTGGGAAAGGACCGCTCGTTCCTAACTACTCGCCTTTCTTCCCACGAGCAACTGGACGCGGACGGCTCACGTGGCGGGGTGCTCACGGCGTGGGATCCGGCCGCGCTGAGTCTTGTCTCCTGCCGCTCAGGCAGCTATTCTCTAACCACTGAGCTAGCCTCCACCTCCTCCGATCTCGCTTTCTCGGTCACAAACGTCTACGGCCCGTCTGACCATGCCTTCACTCAAGCTTTTGTGGACGAGATTACGGCTCTCTCGAGCTCGATCTCGGGACCATGGCTTGTGCTCGGCGACTTCAATCTTATTCGCTACCCCGAAGAGAAAAACAATGCCAACTTCTGTGCGTCTCTCGCATCTCGGTTCAATGCCATGATTGATTCCCTCTCCTGGATAGAGCTACCACTCTCCGACCGCTTATTCACGTGGACGAACCGTCGCACCCCGCCGACCCTTGCGCGCCTTGACCGGGCGTTCTTCAACGCGGACTGGGACATGGCTCTCCCCAACACCACTCTCACCTCTCGCCCACGCGTAACCTCCGACCATGTCCCCCTTCTTGTAACCGCTTCTACCCGCATCCCTGCCTCCAAACAGTTCCGTTTTGAAAACAAGTGGCTCCTTGACCCCCGTTTCCTTCCATCCACTGCCCCTTCCTGGGCCCTCTCTCACAGGTCTGGGGACAGTGCTAAAGACATTGCTGCTAAGGTAAAATCCTTCCGTCGTGCTGCAAAGGTTTGGAAAGTTGCTCACCGGTTTGTTCCTCGTCATGATAACAATTGTAGATTTCTTATTGATCTTTTTGACTTCCTTGAGGAACAACGTGTGCTTTCTGCGCATGAAAATGCTCTTCGGCTTGACGCCCGCGACGCCCTAGCTCTCTCGGTCCGTCAACAGGCCGCCTTTTGGCGGCAGCGAGGGAAGTTTCGCCGTGTGGGAGAGGGTGATGAAAACACCCGTTTCTTCCATGCCCAGGCATCCCAGCGCTTCCGGTCCAACAGGATCAAAGCGCTGGATGTCGGCGGAACGATCGTCGTCGGGCATGCGGCCAAGGCGGATGCTCTCCATGCCTTCTACCTCGACCTCCTCGGCAGGGCCGGGGTCCCCGTCTGGCGTTTCGACCTGCAGACGCTCTACGAGGGGGGGGCCGCTGTTGACAGCGCCAAGCTGGTCGCCCCCTTCCTGATGGCCGAGCTCAAGATGGCTGTCGACGGCCTTGATAGAACAAGCGCCCCGGGCCCCGATGGGCTCGGGCCGGGCTTCTATCAGGCTGCCTGGGAGCTGGTAGCCGGTGATGTGATGCGGTTAATGCAGGGGTTCTACGACAACTCCGTCAACCTCTCCTGTATTAACCGCGCGCATATTGTTCTTCTTCCCAAGGCCGAGGGGGTGCTTGCGCCCGGTGGATTCCGCCCCATCTCGCTACAGAACTGTGATATCAAAATTCCGTGCAAAGTGCTGACCACGCGTCTTCAGCAACAAATCTCTGCCCTGGTTGATGTTGACCAATCAGGTTTCATCAAGGGGCGAAGCATCTCAGAAAACTTTGTGTACGCAACCGAGATTGTGCAGTGCTGCGAGACCCGCCGGGTCCCCTCGCTGGTCCTGAAGCTTGACTTCGCAAAGGCCTTTGACTCCATCAACTGGGGGAGTTTGCGCCGGATCATGGAGGTGCGTGGCTTCCCGGCCTTATGGTGTGACTGGATGGACTCAATCTTCCAGTCCTCCATGTCAGCTGTGGTCCTCAATGGCGTGCCTGGAAGATGGATCAAATGCAAAAAAGGGTTGCGGCAGGGGGACCCCTTATCCCCCTACCTATTCCTTCTTGTGGCGGATGTGCTCCAACAGATGATCAAGAGGGATAACGGGATGAGTCACCCGCTGTTCAGCGACACGCCGCCGCTCGTCCTCCAGTACGCCGATGACACAATCATCATCATGCGGGCGGAGCTGTGCGCGGTACGGCGACTCAAAGGCATCCTTGATGACTTCGCTGCCGCGACGGGGCTCGTCATCAACTTCCACAAAAGCACCGTCGCTCCAGTTCATGTCCCCGAGGATGACCTTTGTGAGATGGTCTCGGTGCTTGGCTGCTGTGTTGGGAGTTTCCCTCAAATCTACCTTGGCCTGCCGCTCTCCAACCGCAAGCTCTCCATGGTCGACTTCCTCCCGCTCATTGCAAAGGCCGGACGCTACTTGTCTGGCTGGTGTGCGCAACTTCTCTCCTTCGGTGGGCGTTTGGTGCTTCTCAACGCCGTGCTAGACGCTCTACCCACATATGCCATGTCTGCGATGGAGGTCCCGCCCTCCGTCCTCCGGGCGATCGACGCACTACGTCGCTCCTTCCTCTGGACTGCGACGGACAAAACCTCTGGTGCCCAGTGCCTCGTGGCATGGGCGCGCGTCGTACGTCCGAAGGAGGAGGGAGGGCTGGGGGTGCGCGCGCTGCCGGTCCAAAACCGGTGCCTGCTGCTGAAGCTGCTTCATCGTCTCCACTCCAACCAAGATGCGCCGTGGCCTCGATGGGTCTGGGGTGAGCTGGGGCGCTCGCTGCTGACCTCTGCGACGGCGGTGGCGCTGCCCGGGCCACACTGGGCTTCCCTCGCCAAGCTTATGCCTGTGTACCGGGCTGTCACCTGCGTGTCCATCGGCGACGGGCGCACCACTGCGTTCTGGCTTGACTCTTGGCTGCCAGGTGGTGCTCTCTCCGTCCAAATGAGCTCCCTCTTCTCACACACCACAATGCCTGCGGCCTCGGTGGCCCACGTCGTCCAACTAGGGCTGGCTGGGGTTCTTGTCCCTCGCCTGAACCGGGTGGGCAACCGGGAATTCGAGTCGCTACTGCCCGTCGTCAGGGCGCTTGCCC
>LR738715.1:33109669-33120389 GCA_902687465.1 Secale cereale | reverse complement strand
CTGCGTCGCTACCGTTGTGACTGCGGGGGGATGTTGAGTATAATGTTTATCAGGAAAGAAGAGATAGACTAGGATTTGTTCTGTCTTATCTTTTTTTTTTTGAATTTTCACCGGGGGGAGTTTTCCCCACCTGAATTTCCATATATGGGGGCCAGGAGCCCAGGTAAACATGAGCGAGCAGGCGCATATACAGAGATGACGGAAGAGAGGGATGGGGGGGGGGCATGCAACACGCATTAAGCAGCAGAATGGTTTGACAGGCATCGAAGCCATGCTTCCGACGCCTGTCTTAGGGGCGCAGGCAGACGCACGCGCCAGAGCACGGCATCTTCTCTACACAGGAGCAGTAGACGGTGGAGCGACGGCGGCAGCCCTTGGAAAACCACCGCGTTGCGGTGCTTCCAAAGTTGCCAACAGCATAGCAGGATGAAGGTCGAGCCTGTTTGAGGCGGCACCGAGCTATATATATGTCCACGAGGCTCAAGCAATACAACAACTAAACCACCAATCTCTCTCTCCCTTCTAACACTCTAGATTTCCTTTTGAAAAGGTTCATGACAAAGTGAAGTGGGATTTTCTTTTCCATATTTTGGGGGGAAATGGATTTAGTGAGACCTGGATGAACTGGTTTGAGGTAGCGGTTAAGGGAACGACACCTAATATCTAGAGGTAAAAGCACCGGCCGTCCATAAAACTTGCGCGGTCGGTGATGATTTGGTCCATGAGCTTGTAGAAGTTGACTGCACGTCTCCACCAGCCACTAACTTGCAGCTCCGGTAAAAAAACATACCCAATCAGACACGACCACTTGGCACTAGAGATTTTGCAAAGACTCCCCTGTCATGTCTGTAATTTATGTGCGGCCGCCCGAGCCCAGCAACAGTAAAAATGGGCAGCCCCAAGTTAATGATGTAGTTGAGAGAAAATTTGGGAGTTTCAAAGGTGTGAGGCAAAGAGCACTACTCTCCCCTTTCCTTTTTTTATCATTGATGCTAACTGTTTGCAAAGGATAGTTCAACATGCTCGGAATGGTGGCCAAATTGTTGGTTTGAATGCTCTACAAAATGTTGGTTTAAACCCTCATCTATTGATAAAGGGGTGGCCTTTTTTCAGTATGTTTATGACACATTATTGTTCATTTAAGATGATATTGAAGGTGCTAGGAATTTGAAACTGTTTCTATACCAGTTTGAGAAAATGCTGGATTTAAGAAACATTTTTCAAAACGGCTTTGGTAGTGTTACATGATGATGTTAAGGGAAAAGCCTACCTTGTGCCGGCCAAACGCGTGTGCCCGTCCACCAGCTGCGTGGCCGTCCGATCTATATTTTATCAGACGGTCGAGAGCACTCTCACGTCCGCCGGAGGCATGTCCATTTCCTGTAACTCACCTCTTGTTTCAGGACAGTCATTCCTGCAACTAGATAACAGAAGGAGGGTTTCACCCCACAGCAGCATGGGCTCGTGTGGCTGGGAGTGTGCACGGCTGGATTTGGGAAGGCGGCGGACGCGGCGGCACAAGGCGTTGGGCGTCCGGGGCTTATCCAACGCGGTGGTGTCGACGACTGGCTCGGGATCGGCGGAGGCCGCCGACAACTCAAGAAGGTACGGATCACTTCCCCCATTTTCTGGCGATGGTGGTGCTCCCTGCTATTTCTCTTGTTTCTGCAACAAAGCGTTTGTTGCCCTCCCATTTTATGGCAATGGTGGTGCTCCCTGCTATTTCTCTTGTTTCTGCAACAGAGTGTTTGTTGCCGGAAGTACGAGTGGGTGTGCGGTCTTATTTCTGTAACAGAGCATTTGTTGCGGGAAGTAACGAGTGGACGTGCGGTCTTGTTTCTGCAACAGAGTGTTTGTTGCGGGAAGTAACGAGTGGGCGTGCGGTCTTGTTTCTGCAACAGAGTGTTTTTTTGCGGAAAGTAACGAGTGGGCATACGGTCTTGTTTCTGAAACAGAGCGTTTGTTGTTGCGGGAAGTAACGAGTGGAAATACGGGATCAGACGGCTATCAGCTTGGGCATCCGACGGCCGTCGAGGCGATGGATAATATGTAAACATCGGTCGGCGGACGCGTAGCAGCGCCCATGATGTTAAGGGACCAACGTATGCTGATATTTTCAACTGCCAATTGGTGTATTGGCGTAACAGTTACTCCCTCGGTTTCTAAATATTTGTCTTTCTAGAGATTTCAACAAGTGACTACATACGAAGTAAAATAAGTGAATCTACACTCTAAAATATGTCTACATGCATCCGTATGTTATAGTCCATTTGAAATGTTTAGAAAGACAAATATTTGAGAACGGATGGAGTATTTAGGTGTGCGTGTGGGTGGTAGCAGGTTGCATGTGATTGGTTGGGTACCTGATGAGGAAAATGTTCAAAAGATTGGATGGCTGGGAAGCTGGAACTCTAACCCTTGGTGCTAGAGTAACCAGCACCAAAGCATGCTTAACCAGCATACCAGTCTATCACTTTTCTATGAACATGTTCCCGAAACCACTGTTGGAAGAATGGATAAATCTATTAAAATATTATTATTTTTGGCAAGAAAGTGGTACCAGGAAAAAATAGCACATGATGAGATGGTCTGTTATATCACTTATATGTAGACCAAAGGAAATAAAAAAGGGCTTGGCATTCATGACATGGAAAGATTTAATATCAACCTATTATGAAAGTGGTGGTGCAGTCTAGAAAATGAAGAAGTATTATGGCAGGAAATTGTTAGAAAGAAATATATAATTCAACATGGTATATGCCAGATTAGTAGTTATGTGGATTCACCGTAGATTGGGACGACCAATCGGTAAGCTTAAATAGACTAAGCTCGTTGCCTGAAAGTGGAGCTCATATTATCCACCTTGAACCCCACCTTTTTTTTTTTGCGGGATAAACTTCTGATCTATTCATCTTCAATCATGGTAGTACAACGAACACTAGAAATAATAAAAATTACATCCAGATCCATAGACCACCTAGCGACGACTACAAGCATACCTTTTTTTTAATCCTTCATCCATATATATTGTTATATAAGATAAGTCATAATTGCCTCATTCAGATCGAGTCCAGTCGCCCCTACAGTCACATCAATCCGTTATGGCTCTATCCCTCCTAGCAGTTGGATCCTTTCGGAAGCCATAGTAGGGATTACTACCTCCTTTCCGGTTTATAAGGCTTGCATATATATCTAGGTTGAAAATAAACCAATGTAATACAAGTTATCTGTCACAAAAGATATATCATTAGAAACTTCAAATCTTCTACTAACCCAAAGGCCCAGTCCAGATTGCTGTTTTTTGCCTGTTTCAGGGTTTTGCAGAAAAAGAATATCAAACGAAGTCCAAACGGAATGAAATCTTCGTGAGAGATATTTTTGCAGAAAATCATGCACGAGGGACTTGAGAACCACGTCAGGGGATCAAGGGGTGGCCCACGAGGGTGAGGGCGCGCCCCCCCTTTCCCAGGGCGTGCCCCCTGCCTCGTGGGGCCCTCGAGCACCCCCCGGTATCCTCCTTCTTTCTATATAAGTCTACATACCCCGAAACCTTCGACAACAGAGAGAAAACCCTAATTCCACCACCATAACCTTCTCTTCCCATGAGATCCCATCTTGGAGCCTGTTCCGGAGCTTCACCGGAGGGGGATCCTGTTGGAGATATGCCCTAGAGGCAATAATAAAAGCATTATTATTATATCTCCTTGTTCATGGTAATTGTCTGTTATTCATGCTTGAATTGTATTGTACGGAAACAGCGATACATGTGTGAATACATAGACCAAAATGAGTCCCTGGTAGGCCTCTAGTAACCAGCTCGTTGATCAACAGATGGTCACGGTTTCCTGACCATGGACATGAGATGTCAGTGATAACGGGATCACATCATTAGGAGAATGATGTGATGGACAAGACCCAAACTTGAGCATAACACGAGATCGTATAGTTCGTAATGCATAAGCTTTTCGGTGTCAAGTATTTATTCCTTAGACCATGAGGTTGTACAACTCCCGGATACCGTAGGAGTGCTTTGGGTGTGCCAACCGTCACAACGTAACTGGGTGGCTATAAAGGTACGCATCGGGTATCTCCGAAAGTGTCTGTTGAGTTGGTACGAACCGAGACTGGGATGTTGTCACTCCGTATGACGGAGAGGTACCTCTGGGCCCACTCGGTAAGACATCATCATAATGAGCTCAATGTGACTAAGTAGTTAGTCACGGGATGATGGATTACGGATCGAGTAAAGAGACTTGCCATAACGAGATTGAACAAGGTATCGGGAATACCGACGATCGAATCTCGGGCAAGTACCGTACCGATGGACAAAGGGAATAACATACGGGATTAAGTGAATCCTTGACACAGTGGTTCATCCGATGAAGATCATCGAGGAACACGTGGGAACCAACATGGGTATCCAGATCCCGCTGTTGGTTATTGACCGAAGAGTGGTCTCGGTCATGTCTACGTGTCTCCCGAACCCGTAGGGTCTACACACTTAAGGTTCGGTAACGCTAGGGTCATAGAGATTAATGCACGTGGAAACCCAAAAGTTGTTCGGAGTCCCGGATGAGATCCCGGACGTCACGAGGAGTTCCGGAATGGTCCGGAGGTAAAGATTGATATATGGGAAGTCCAGTTTCGGCCAACGGGTGATCTCCGGGGGTCACCGGGAGCGTCCCGGGACCACCGGAGGGGCCCCGGGGGTCCACCGGGTGGGGCCACCCATCCCGGTGGGGCCCCTAGGCCGCGAGGGGATGTGTCCAGCCCTCTGGGCTGGCGCACCACTAAGGGGGCCCACCTCCCCTGCGCCTAGGGTTCAAACCCTAAAGGGGAGGGGGGCTCCACTTGCCTTGGGGGGCAAGGAACCCCCCTTGGCCGCCGCCCCCTTGCAGATTGGATCTGCAAGGGGTCCAGGCGCCCCCCCCTGGCCCCTATATATATGTGGGGGGGGGAGAGGGCAGCCGCACCCAAGCCCTGGCGCCTCTCCCCCTCCCGTCACACCTCCCAACTCCTACGCAGGGCGCCCGACGAAGCCCTGCTGCGATCTCCACTGCATCCGTCATCACGCCGTCGTGCTGCCGGATCTCTGACGACTTCTCCTCCCCCCTTGCTGGATCAAGAAGGAGGTGACGTTGCTGCACCGTACGTGTGTTGAACGCGGAGGTGCCATCCGTTCGGCGCTAGATCATCGGTGACGAAGAACGTGAAGAGTACGACTACTTCATCCTTGCTTCGTTGAAAGCTTCCGCACGCAATCTTCATAACGGTATGTAGATGCACTCTTAGTTGCTCGTTGCTAGATGTCTCCATAGTTGGATCTTGGTGAAGACGTAGAAAATTTTTGAATTATGCTACGTTACCCAACAGTGGCATCTGAGCCTAGGTTTTATGCGTAGCATCTTGCACGAGTAGAACACAAAGCAGTTGTGGGCGTATGATCTTGTTCAACTTTCTTACCGTTACTAGTCAATCTTGATTCGGCGGTATTGTGGGATGAAGCGGTCCGGACCGACCTTACACGTACGCTTACGTGAGACTGGTTCCACCGACAGACATGCACTAGATGCATAAGGTGGCTGGCGGGTGTCTGTCTCTCCTACTTTAGTCGGATCGGATTCGATGAAAAGGGTCCTTATGAAGGGTAAATAGAAGTTGACAAATCACGTTGTGGTTTTGGCGTAGGTAAGAAACGTTCTTGCTAGAAATCCTATAGAAGCCACGTAAAACTTGCAACAACAATTAGAGGACGTCTAACTTGTTTTTGCAGCATGTGTTTTGTGACGTGGTATGGCCAAGAACGAAGATATGATGAATGATATATGTGATGTATGAGATTGATCATGTTTTTGTAATAGGGAATCACGACTTGCATGTCGATGAACTTGAAAACCAGCAGGAGCCATAGGAGTTGTCTTAATTATTGTATGACCTGCGTGTCACTGAATAACGCCATGTAATTACTTTACTTCATTGCTAAACGTTAGCTATAGTAGTAGAACTAATAGTTGGCGTGACGACTTCTTCAAGACACGATGATGGAGATCATGATGATGAAGATCATGGTGTCGAGCCGGTGACAAGATGATCATGGTGCCCCGAAGATGGAGATCCAAGGAGCAAGATGATATTGGCCATATCATGTCACTATAATTGATTGCATGTGATGTTTATCATGTTTTTGCATCTTGTCTACTTAGAACGACGGTAGTAAATAAGATGATCTCTCACTAAAATTTCAAGTAATGTGTTTCCCCTAACTGTGCACCGTTGCTAAAGTTCGTTGCTCCGAAGCACCACGTGATGATCGGGTGTGATAGGTTCTAACGTTCACATACAACGGGTGTAAGACAGATTTACACACGTGATACACTTAGGGTTCACTTGACGAGCCTAGCATGTACAGACATGGCCTCGGAACACGGAAGACCGAAAGGTCGAACACGAGTCGTATAGAAGATACGATCAACATGAAGATGTTCACCCTTTTTGACTAGTCCGTCTCACGTGATGATCGGACACGGACTACTCGATTAGGATCGTGTATCACTTAGATGACTAGAGAGATGTCTTTCTGAGTGGGAGTTCATTAAAATTTGATTAAGATGAACTTAATTATCATGAACTTAGTCTAAATTCTTTACAATATCTCTTGTAGATCAAATGGCCCACGCTCCAGTTTCCCTCAACTTCAACGCGTTCCTAGAGAAAACCAAGCTGAAAGATGATGGTAGCAACTATACGGATTGGGTCCGTAACCTGAGGATTATCCTCATAGCTGCCAAGAGATCATATGTCCTAGAAGCACCGCTAGGTGATGCACCCGTTCTCCCGGCAAACCAAGACGTTATGAACGCTTGGCAGTCACGTTGTGATGATTACTCCCTGGTTCAGTGCGGCATGCTTTACAGTTTAGAATCGGGGCTCCAAAAGCGTTTTGAGCACCATGGAGCATATGAGATGTTCGAAGAGCTGAAAATAGTTTTCCAAGCTCATGCCCGAGTCGAGAGATATGATGTCTCCGACGCATTCTACAGCTGTAAGATGGAGGAGAACAGTTCTGTCAGTGAGCACATCCTCAAGATTTCAGGATTGCACAACCGCTTGTCTCAGCTGGGAATGAATCTCCCAGATGAAGCAGTCGTTGACAGAATCCTCCAGTCGCTCCCACCAAGCTTCAAGAGCTTCGTGTTGAACTTCAATATGCAGGGGATGGAGAAGTCCATTCCCGAGGTGTATTCAATGCTGAAATCAGCGGAGGTTGACATCAAGAAAGAACATCAAGTGTTGATGGTCAATAAAACCACTAAGTTCAAGAAAGGCAAGGGTAAAAAGAACTTCAAGAAGGACGGCAAGCAAGTTGCCGCGCCTAGCAAGCCTGTTGCCGGGAAGAAGCCAAAGTATGGACCCAAGCCTGAGACAGAGTGCTTTTATTGCAAGGGAACGGGTCACTGGAAGCGGAACTGCCCCAAATACTTAGCAGACAAGAAGGTCGGCAACGTCAAAGGTATATATGATATACATGTTATTGATGTGTACCTTACCAGCACTCGTAGTAGCTCCTGGGTATTCGATACCGGTGCAGTTGCTCACATTTGTAACTCAAAACAGGAGCTGCGGAATAAACGGAGACTGGCGAAGGATGAGGTGACGATGCGCGTCGGGAATGGTTCCAAGGTCGATGTGATCGCCGTCGGCACGCTGCCTCTACATCTACCCTCGGGATTAGTTTTAAACCTGAATAATTGTTATTTAGTACCAGCTTTGAGCATGAACATTGTTTCTGGATCTCGTCTTATGCGAGATGGATATTCTTTCAAATCGGAGAATAATGGTTGTTCTATTTATTTGAGAGATATGTTTTATGGTCATGCCCCGCTGGTCAATGGTTTATTTTTGATGAATCTCGAACGTAGTGATACACATATTCATAGTGTAGATGCCAAAAGATGTAAAGTTGATAATGATAGTCCCACATACTTGTGGCATTGCTGACTTGGTCATATTGGTGTCAAACGTATGAAGAAGCTCCATTCAGATGGACTTCTAGAGTCTCTTGATTATGAATCATTTGACACGTGCGAACCATGCCTCTTGGGCAAGATGACCAAGACTCCGTTCTCCGGAACAATGGAGCGAGCAACCAACTTGTTGGAAATCATACATACCGATGCGTGCGGTCCAATGAGTGTTGAGGCTCGCGGAGGCTATCGTTATGTTCTCACCCTCACGGATGACTTGAGTAGATACGGGTATATCTATTTGATGAAACACAAGTCTGAGACCTTTGAAAAGTTCAAGGAATTTCAGAATGAGGTTGAGAATCAACGTGACAGAAAAATAAAGTTCTTGCGATCGGATCGTGGGGGTGAATATTTAAGTCATGAATTTGGCACACATCTTAGAAGCTGTGGAATTGTTTCACAATTGACACCGCCCGGAACACCTCAACGTAACGGTGTGTCCGAACGTCGAAATCGTACTCTGTTGGACATGGTGCGATCTATGATGTCCCTTACCGATTTACCGCTATCTTTTTGGGGTTATGCTTTAGAGACTGCCGCATTCACTTTAAATAGGGCTCCGTCAAAATCCGTTGAGACGACTCCATATGAACTTTGGTTTGGCAAGAAACCAAAGCTGTCGTTTCTGAAAGTTTGGGGTTGCGATGCTTATGTCAAGAAACTTCAACCTGAAAAGCTCGAACCCAAATCGGAAAAATGCGTCTTCATAGGATACCCAAAGGAAACTATTGGGTACACCTTCTACCACAGATCCGAAGGCAAAGTCTTTGTTGCCAAGAATGGATACTTTCTGGAGAAAGAGTTTCTCTCGAAAGAAGTGAGTGGGAGGAAAGTAGAACTTGATGAGGTGACAGTCACCACTCCTGTACCGGAAAGTAGCACAGCACAGGAAACTGTTCCTGAGGTGCCTGCACCGACAAGGGAGGAAGTTGATGATAATGATCATGAAGAAACAGATCAAGTTACTACTGAACTTCGAAGGTCCACAAGGGCACGTTCCGCACCAGAGTGGTACGGCAACCCTGTACTGGAAATCATGTTGTTAGACAACGGTGAACCTTCGAACTATGAAGAAGCGATGGCGTGCCCAGATTCCAATAAATGGCTTGGAGCCATGAAATCCGAGATAGAATCCATGTATGAAAACAAAGTATGGACTTTGGTGGACTTGCCTGATGATAGGCACGCCATAGAAAACAAATGGATATTTAAGAAGAAGACAGACGCGGATGGTAATGTGACCATCTATAAAGCCCGGCTTGTCGCTAAGGGTTATCGACAAGTTCAAGGGATTGACTACGACGAGACTTTCTCTCCCGTAGCGATGCTGAAGTCAGTCAGAATCATGTTAGCTATTGCTGCATTCTATGATTATGAGATATGGCAAATGGACGTCAAAACAACATTCCTTAATGGCTTCCTCAAGGAAGAGTTGTATATGATGCAACCGGAAGGTTTTGTCGATCCAGAGAACGCTAACAAGGTATGCAAGCTCCAGCGCTTGATTTACGGGCTGGTGCAAGCATCTTGGAGTTGGAATATTCGCTTTGATGAGGTGATCAAAGCGTTTGGCTTTATACAGACTTATGGAGAAGCCTGTATTTACAAGAAAGTGAGTGGGAGCTCTGTGGCATTTCTCATATTATATGTGGATGACATATTGCTGATGGGAAATGATATAGAATTCTTGGAAAATGTAAAGGCCTACTTGAATAAAAGTTTTTCAATGAAGGACCTTGGAGAAGCTGCTTACATATTAGGCATCAAAATCTATAGAGATAGATCGAGACGCCTCATTGGTCTTTCACAAAGTACATACCTTGACAAAATATTGAAGAAGTTCAATATGGATCAGTCAAAGAAAGGATTCTTGCCTATTTTGCAAGGTATGAGATTGAGTAAGACTCAGTCGCCGACCACGACAGAAGATAGAGAAAAGATGAGTGTCATTCCCTATGCCTCGGCAATAGGTTCTATCATGTATGCCATGCTGTGTACCAGACCTGATGTGAACCTTGCCATAAGTTTGGTAGGGAGGTACCAAAGTGATCCCGGTACGGAACACTGGATGGCGGTCAAGAACATCCTGAAGTACCTGAAAAGGACTAAGGATATGTTTCTCGTTTATGGAGGTGACGAAGAGCTCGTCGTAAAGGGTTACGTCGATGCTAGCTTCTACACAGATCTGGATGAGTCTAAGTCACAAACCGGATACGTGTATATTTTGAATGGAGGGGCAGTCAGCTGGTGCAGTTGCAAGCAAAGCGTGGTGGCAGCATCTACATGTGAAGCGGAGTACATAGCTGCTTCTGAAGCAGCGCAGGAAGGAGTCTGGATGAAGGAGTTCATCACCGACCTAGGAGTCATTCCAAGTGCGTCAAGCCCGATGACTCTCTTCTGTGACAACACTGGTGCTATTGCTATTACCAAGGAGCCCAGGTTTCACAAGAAGACCAAGCACATCAAGCGCCGTTTCAACTCCATCCGGAATTATGTTCAGGATGGAGACATAGATATTTGTAAAGTGCATACGGATCTGAATGTCGCAGACCCGTTGACTAAACCTCTTTCACGGGCAAAACATGATCAACACCAGAACTCTATGGGTGTTCGATTCATCACAATGTAACTAGATTATTGACTCTAGTGCAAGTGGGAGACTGTTGGAGATATGCCCTAGAGGCAATAATAAA
>LR738715.1:33095803-33109659 GCA_902687465.1 Secale cereale | reverse complement strand
AGTGATAACGGGATCACATCATTAGGAGAATGATGTGATGGACAAGACCCAAACTTGAGCATAACACGAGATCGTATAGTTCGTAATGCATAAGCTTTTCGGTGTCAAGTATTTATTCCTTAGACCATGAGGTTGTACAACTCCCGGATACCGTAGGAGTGCTTTGGGTGTGCCAACCGTCACAACGTAACTGGGTGGCTATAAAGGTACGCATCGGGTATCTCCGAAAGTGTCTGTTGAGTTGGTACGAACCGAGACTGGGATGTTGTCACTCCGTATGACGGAGAGGTACCTCTGGGCCCACTCAGTAAGACATCATCATAATGAGCTCAATGTGACTAAGTAGTTAGTCACGGGATGATGGATTACGGATCGAGTAAAGAGACTTGCCATAACGAGATTGAACAAGGTATCGGGAATACCGACGATCGAATCTCGGGCAAGTACCGTACCGATGGACAAAGGGAATAACATACGGGATTAAGTGAATCCTTGACACAGTGGTTCATCCGATGAAGATCATCGAGGAACACGTGGGAACCAACATGGGTATCCAGATCCCGCTGTTGGTTATTGACCGGAGAGTGGTCTCGGTCATGTGTACGTGTCTCCCGAACCCGTAGGGTCTACACACTTAAGGTTCGGTAACGCTAGGGTCGTAGAGATTAATGCACGTGGAAACCCGAAAGTTGTTCGGAGTCCCGGATGAGATCCCGGACGTCACGAGGAGTTCCGGAATGGTCCGGAGGTAAAGATTGATATATGGGAAGTCCAGTTTCGGCCAACGGGTGATCTCCGGGGGTCACCGGGAGCGTCCCGGGACCACCGGAGGGGCCCCGGGGGTCCACCGTGTGGGGCCACCCATCCCGGTGGGGCCCCTAGGCCGCGAGGGGATGTGTCCAGCCCTCTGGGCTGGCGCACCACTAAGGGGGCCCACCTCCCCTGCGCCTAGGGTTCAAACCCTAAAGGGGAGGGGGGCTCCACTTGCCTTGGGGGGCAAGGAACCCCCCTTGGCCGCCGCCCCCTTGCAGATTGGATCTGCAAGGGGTCCAGGCGCCCCCCTGGCCCCTATATATATGTGGGGGGGAGAGGGCAGCCGCACCCAAGCCCTAGCGCCTCTCCCCCTCCCGTCACACCTCCCAACTCCTACGCAGGGCGCCCGGCGAAGCCCTGCTGCGATCTCCACTGCATCCGTCATCACGCCGTCGTGCTGCCGGATCTCTGACGACTTCTCCTCCCCCCTTGCTGGATCAAGAAGGAGGTGACGTTGCTTCACCGTACGTGTGTTGAACGCGGAGGTGCCGTCCGTTCGGCGCTAGATCATCGGTGACGAAGAACGTGAAGGTACGACTACTTCATCCTTGCTTCGTTGAAAGCTTCCGCACGCAATCTTCATAACGGTATGTAGATGCACTCTTAGTTGCTCGTTGCTAGATGTCTCCATAGTTGGATCTTGGTGAAGACGTAGAAATTTTTTGAATTATGCAACGTTACCCAACAGATCCATCACGGAGTTCTTCATCATCATCATCATCGCCCTCACCATGAGTTGTGAGTAATTTACCACATACCTTCGGGTCCATAGCTAGTATCTAGATGGTTTCTTCTCTCTCTCTGGATCTCAATACAAAGTTCTCCTCGGTCTTCGAGGAGATCTATTCGATGTAATCTCATTTTGCGGTGTGTTTGTCGAGATCCGATGAATTGTGAGTTTATGATCAAGATTATCTATGAAAGATTTTTGGTTCTTCTCTGAACTTTTTATGTGTGCTCATAATATCCTTGCAAGTCTCTTCGAATTATTGGTTTGGTTTGGCCTACTAGATCTATAGTTCTTGCAATGGGAGAAGTGCTTGGCTTTGGGTTCAATCTTGCGGTGTCATTTCCCAGTGACAGTAGGGGCAGCAAGGCACGTATTGTATTGTTGCCATCGAGATAAAAAGATGGGGTTTATATCATATTGCTTGAGTTTATCCCTCTACATCATGTCATCTTGCTTAAGGCGTTACTCTGTTCTTATGAACTCAATACACTAGATGCATGTGGATAGCGGTCGATGTGTGGAGTAATAGTAGTATATGCAGAATCGTTTTGGTCTACTTGTCTCGGACGTGATGCCTACATACAATGATCATGCCTATATAGTCTCATAATTATTCGCTTTTCTATCAATTGCTCGACAGTAATTTGTTTACCCGTCGTAGAATATCGCTATCATGAGAGAAGCTACTAGACTATGGCCCCCGGGTCTATTCTCAACATATCAATCTACATCTACTTTACCTAAAATGTAAATATGGATGTTGGTTAGGTACTATGGAAAATTTGTTAGTGTACTATGGGGACGTCTTACGCGACGGCCCTTTCGGGGTGGATGTGTCCTTGTGCGAGTCGACTACAGTTGTAGTGAGAGACATGGTGAACGTGGGTTACGCAGCAGTAAGAAGGTGCATCCGAGCGGTGTTTGGCCCAGGGATGCAGGGGAAAAAAATGACAATGGAGGCATTTGTCGTTGATAGAGGAAATGATGGGACTGATGCCCGTTGGGGTTTGCGGCCTGTCACAGGTGACCAGTCATGGGGCTCATACATGAGGTTTGCAAGCAATCCCAATAACTCAATGTTTGGTCAGCCGATGGTGTATGTGGAGTTCATTTCAGTCACTGATGCTGCCGAATGCAGTAGCAGGGGTGTTGAGGTCGAGTTGGCCATCACATCAGCCCCTAGCGCCGGCCCATCGGAATTGACCGGCGGCCGGCCTATGTATGACACAGGATATTGGTCAGCGGCCATTGACCTGAGCGAACACGTTGAGGGATTGCCGGAGGCGCTAGATGATGACGATCATTCTTCCGCGTCTTCGGACTCAAGCGAAGAAGAAGATGTTCCTCCTCAAAGGGCGACCGCAGCGGCACTGCAACCTGGGTTTTTACAGGATATGAGCATCACCAATGAATTTCACTATGTTTCTGGCCTAGAAGCGGGCAACCTGGAGGTTGGGCAGGTTTTCCCAGACAAGAAGTCTGCTTACCAGGCAATAGATAGCTATGCAATCGCCCTCCACCGTTAGCATAGAGTGAAGCAGTCTGATAAAAAAGAGTTGAAGGTCATATGCATCCACTCCGCGAATGGTTGCCGCGGAAGAGTTCTCGCTAGACTGAAGCCTGGGGTATGTCAGTCATGGCATATCACAAAAATAGTGGAGCATAGTTGTGAGCAAACTGGGACTCTTGCAAATCACTGCAATGTGACTGCAAGATATGTGGCACAGAAGATGGAAACGATCGTGCAGGAAAGTCTCAACATTAGTATTAGGGCTTTGCAAAAAGCTGCAGAAGATCAAATTGGCTTCCCTGTCAGCTACAGCAAGGCTAGGCGTGCGAAGGAAAAGATATTTCAGAACTTGTATGGAACCTATGAGGAGGCCTATTCTTATGCCCCCAGGATGCTTCATCAGATAGCATGTGCTAATAGGGGGACTCAAGTTTGGCGGAGAGATCGTCCAAACCCAATGAACCCGGGTGAGCTAATCCTGGATCGCTTATTCTGGGCATTCGCCCAGACTATACAAGCCTTCAGTCATTGTCGCCCGGTTTTATCAGTTGATGGTACCTTTCTCACTGGAAAGTATAAGGGCACACTATTGGTGGCGATTGCAGCAGATGCAAATAATCAGCTTCTTCCTATTGCATATGCACTGGTCGAGAGCGAGAACAAAGATAGCTGGTTGTGGTTCCTGTGCTGCCTGAAGGTGGGTGTCGTGAAAGATCGTGAAGGTGTTTGCATCATCTCTGATCGCAACACTGGATTATTAAGCGCTCTCGACATAATGAAGGTGTCGGAAGAAGAGTGGAGGTGGCCGGATCTAGAAGGAAGGTGGTGCATGAGGCATTTGGCAGCTAATTTTTACTCCAAATTCAAAAACAAGGATTGGTTCAAGTTATTCAAGAGGATGTGCATGCAGAAAACCGAAGCCAAAATGAATGCGATCTGGGCAGGTATCAATGGTGAGATCGAGCGCGCGGCCTTGCCGCAGAGAGAAGACCGGAAGGGTCGTAGGACGGCCATAAATTTGAGCCAGTGGATCGGCGAGAATTGCCCTCATTTGTACAAGTGGGCGCAATCTCACGACACCGGGGCACGATATGGAATAATGACCAGCAACATGTCAGAGGTGTACAATGGTGTTCTTAAAGGGGTGCGAGCACTTCCTATCACAGCCCTAATTGAAGAAACTTGGAACCGGACCCTGTCATACTTTGCAGACAGGGTCACCGTCGCCAATGCACAAGTTGAATTGAACAAGCCATGGTCAGAGAAAATGCAAAGACATCTTGACGAGAAAGCACAAAAGTCCCAAAGTCATGGCTGCAGGAAAGTGGACGCACTTAGGAATAAGTGGGAGGTCAACGTGCGAGCCAAGTACGTTAAGGGTCACCACAGAGGATCAAAAAAGCAAGCTGTCACCCTCGGCCCAACGTCCTGTGAGTGTACCTGTAACAAACCCAAGCTTGAGGGCTACCCTTGCAGTCATGTGCTTCGGGCGGCTGCTGATCAAAAAATCAGTGTCGAGCCATACATATCGCCATACTTCAACATGTACAATCTGTACAACACTTGGAACAGTGAGTTCTGGGCATGGGGCATTGATATGAACTACAAAATGCTGTGGCCAGATGGGCCGAAATGGGTTCCGAATGTCGCCTTGATGAGAACCGCCAAGGGACGACGTCAGTCTAGGCGTCATCGCAATGACATGCACCATAGCCAGATGGGAGAAGCAAGACGATGCCGCGTTTGCAGGTGTCCTGGACATTCACGTAGGGAATGCCCGTATCGAGCCAACAACACCGCCTGATGTTGATATATTTGTACTCGTTATGTGTACTTATATTTGTACTCGCTATGTGTATTTATATTTGTTTTAAATTGCATCTCTTTGTATTATTGTACTCGTGATGTTAACTTCAGATAATTAATGTAAATTGCATCTCTTTGAATTATTGTACTCGTGATGTTAACTTCGGATAATTAATGTAAACTGATTCTCTTTTGTATTATTGTACTCGTGATGTTAACTACGGATAATTAATGTAAACTGATTATCTTTTGAATATGTGTGCAGGTTATGGCCGAAGTCCCAGAGCTTTTGAAGGGGCCCCATGACGCCGGCCACCGTTGCCATCTATTTTTGAACTCAAATACTACTCATAATTATCGGACTTTCAGACTTCGAACCGTAAAAAAATCATGGCCAATACACAATAATTTCGTTGCTCACCTTCAGGCCTATGAACTAGATGCTTTTGCTAACCTCACATCAAGCGATGACCACTTACGTTCAGACCCAGCCCTTTTGACATCCCTAGTTGACCGGTGGAGACCTGAAACCCACACCTTTCACTTTCGTTTTGGGGAGCTTGCACCTACACTCAAAGATATTTCTATGATCACTGCTCTACCAATTAGAGGTGAGCCGTTAGTCTCTCCACGAGTGTCTCCATCCTGGGCATTAGATATATCAACCCGTCTTGGGATGACAATGCCAGATTCACATCGTACCGGTGGCCCTCGGGGCATCCCGCTCTCATGGCTTCGTGATAACTTTGATACTATATCTTACTACGCGGATTCTGAGACGAAAAAAAGACATATGTTTGCGTATTTGTTGTGGCTCCTCGGGACTATGTTCCCAAATTCACACGGGGACGTAGTTCTCCCTGGTCTGATCTACATTGTAGAGAAGATGATAGATGAACCTTTACCGGAGCAGCCAAAATACAGCTTCGGTTCTGCCATGCTATGTCATACATATAGAGGCTTGTGTGATGCGACACAAAAAACTTCATTCGCAAAAAAAGCTCCGTTACTTTGTGTCGCCTATGAGTTTCTACAGTTGTGGTCCTGGGAATACCTCCCTGTAGGACGACCTCGTATAGTAAATCCCATACACCCATACAACTGTGGCGAGGGCGACAGTGTAACTATGGCCAGCAGGTGGACAAAGCCGAGGAAAAAATGGGCTCCAGATATTGCAAAAAATTGTTACCCTATATACCACCAGCAGTTTGAGATACTTGATGAGTCAGTAGTCACATGGAACCCGTGGACTGAGCAGCAGATAGATATGGTGTTCGATGCACGACCCATCACAGAAGGCATGTTGACCGATAATGCATTTTGGATGACTCGCTGCAACTTATTGTTCTTGTGGTGTGTTGAGCCTTACAACCCAGAGCGTGTCATGAGACAGTTCGGTCTCTATCAAGAGATTCCACCACCTTTTCCAAGATGTCTCGACGTGGAAACCCATAAGTATGTTGTGAACTTCCTAAATAGTTAGTGGTTTTTTTATTTACTAAACTCACACTTTGTTACATAATTTGCAGGCAATCAAATATGGGCAGGGGTTGGAGTTCTTACGATTGGAGGGAACAGAACATTCAATTTGTACAGAAATGGGAAAATGAAGCGCTACTGGATATAGTGCATCAACTTAGGTACATTATATTTACGTTATTTTATTGCGATGACCATACGATGCATGAAAATATTTTGCTTTCATCACAACTGTTGATGCAATTATTAATTTTTGCAGACCATACGATCGGGGTACATATCAACCGTACATGCAGTGGTACAACATCAACACACGTACTAGCCTGGCCATTCAACCCGCTATGATACCAATAAATCTCACACAGGAGCAGCAGATGCAGAGAAATACTGAGCTCCATGCAGCTTACTATCGTGACCAACTGGTAATCACTAGAAACTTTTTCAGGTCCATCATTTCATAATCATTTGAACCAAATAACAACCAAATATTTTTCAGATTAAAACTTGCAACGAAGTAGGGCAGATGGCGGCGGAAACCATGTCGGCACGGGGCCCGGCTCGCAAGGCATTCCACAAACGTCTTCAAGACTACGTGGCAACAAAGTTGAGATGTGGTAGAGGCGACGACGTTGTCACCGGAGCGTACAACATGCCGGTAGCGAGTTCAGCCAGACCAAGTGTGGCGCCGTCGTCCAGACCAAGCGAGGCGCATAGGAGGCATGGGCAGTGGGGGGAGGGTCCGAGTGGTACAACGACATTGCCACGACATGACTCGTCTCTGCAACTGCATCGCTCTTCTTCGGTGCATCTTCGTCAGGGGCAGACATCTCAGGACCATGGCATGGGCTTGGATTCGATGCCCGAGCATACGCTTTCCCCTAACCCATATGCGTTCACGGAATACGGCGCATACACACAAGGTGAGGGATCTCAGCCGTATCTCTCCACGCGAGGGATCTCCATGCCTGAGGAGTCTCGTGTCCCAGACATAAATCAGTACCACGTACAATGCCCAGACGACGAATCTGATCAGGTATTCATGTTTACATTTTAATGCATGGGACAATGATATCACATTTTATCCTCTCACAATTTGTTTAAAATATTTCTATGTGCAGGACATACCTGATCGTACATGGGACGATGACAACTACCAAACTGGCCTAAACACACAAATCCGAGGAGCATTACCTTATCACGCCGACCCGGTTACAGCTGCAGTTACAGATTTCTTCGGAGGAGACGTTATTGGCCCATCTTTTATCCCCGGGGAGTCACAAGCATACGCCTACAATTTCGCATCAGGTTCGCAACAAGGTTTACAGACTCCACCACCTGCGCAGGAGTCGCAGACACAGGAAGCCGAAGTGCAGTACGGTCACGGTTTTCGTGTTCCTCAAGCACCTAATCGCTTGTCGCTTTCCGGTCGTAAGGAAAGGCCAGGTGGCCGTCGTCGACTAGGTGATTAATCTATCTACGCGTGTGACCCATTATATGTCAGTATCAGACTTTATGTTTTATGTAAGAAACATCTATGTACGCTGAAATACAAATGCACCAGTCTGCAACAATGTCTCCCCCCATACTTTCCCGCTTCTTAGTTCCCGCGTATACCTCGCACTGTCGTTTCCCGCCTATATATCCCGCCTTACTTTCCGGCTCCTGAGTTCCCGCCTATTCCTCGCACCGTCGTTTCCCGCCCCTATCTCCCGCCATACTTTCCCGCTTCTGAGTTCCCGCCTATTCCTCTCTTCTGAACCTATAAAAAACCCTCCACACTATGGTGGATACACACTTCAGTGTAGTCTCCTCAAGATGTCCGGTTTTCCTTTTGATCGTAGTTTTCACCCTACTATGTCCCAATGTCTTCTTCGTTTAGCCGCCAATTTCAAGATAGAAAATAAAGACGTTCCATGGGATGAACTCATCAGTAGTGACACTGTCATGAATGAGCTGAGTCTCGCATTATCTAGTAGTGGGTGGCCTTCCAGGACCTTTCAGGAGATAAGAAAAGAACTTCTAAGGTTGAATGGAAGATGGAACAACATTCAACATAAGAGTGAGTCAGACTTGAAGTTTGCAGCCAAACATCCTTTTTTATGGATTGACGATAGCGAGGACGAAGATGATATCTTCATGCCCAGCACCAAGGCCACGACTACCGCATCGTCGAAGGGCAAGAGTTCTGCATCATCCAAGAGCAAGAGTTATGCATCCACGAAGACCAAGAGTTCTGAATCGTCCAAGGGTAAGAGTTCTGCATTCTCGAAGGGTAAGAGTTCTGCATCGACGGAGGATGACGATGATGACTTCATGTAGTTTTTAAGCAAGTCCAGTTCTACCGTTTTATTCAGATGTACTTGCATTATTAGTTTGTACTTTCTTATTGTACCGCATTATGTTCTATCTTAATTTCATGTTGTATTGTTGCACGACGGTCGATAATTATTTGAGAGAAATAAAATGCCACATTTTTTCCCTAAAACTACATTTTTTTTATTACGCCACGCTACAACATTAATAAGATACATCATGCAATTGAAATAAAGCTACGTTTAAGTACTGAAAAAAAACATACATTAAACTATAAAATTAAGATACCAACGATTGTGAAATTTAAAATACTACCCCGGATATCTACTGAGTCCAGCGTGGATATTTTCCTTTTCCATCACCAGCTTCTTCTGCTGCCTTTGCCTCACGAGCCCTTTCTTTCTTTCTCTGTCTCTCCGCCTCACGAGCCTCCTTTCGCTGTCGTTCCTGCTCCTCCATGCGACGAGCCTCTTCCCTATTTTTTTTCCCAATTTCCTGAAAAATACGGCGTTGCTCCGCGTAGTATTCTCTTAACTCCCTTTCTTGCTCTGCTTTCTCTTCAGCTTCCGCCTTCTCACGTCGTTCTTCCGCAAATAAACTACCCCATGCACGGCGACTCCTTTCACGAATCTCAGTCACTGCCCAAGCTGGCTTCTCCGTGTCGATCCAATGATAGTACATGCACAGAGGTGGGGGAGACTACAAACAAAACAAGAATGTTAATAAAGAAACAACCAAAAAAACAACAATATACTTATTCGTGATGGTTAAATCATACCGGAGGCTTGTCATACTCTGAAGAAGGTACGGGTGGATCCTCCTCATAATTGGCGCACATGAAAAACTTCATGCCCAACCAATCTGAGAAATCCGTCACCTCCTTCACCTTGCAAAGATCGCCACACCAACATCGCAAGACTGCCACACCCGGAGGCAAACTTGCATTCTTCGTTTTCCTAGGCCTAATGCTTTGATCCGAGCAAGGCAAACTCATACCGACTGAAAATAATATGTTACACACTTTGCGCAGTGGATATTTCGAGGATGGGTGGATGAGGATGACGAGATACTCGGTGTCTCCTTTTATAGGCTCAGACGACAACTGATGGGGACAAAATAGGCATTAACAAAATTTTCGCCAGGAAACACGCGTGATACTAAACAGTGCTGATTGATTGATGCCGTCCTGTCGTCTGCTAAAGCAAAAGCATAACTGAGTGACTGATGCGGTCGCGTCCGCTAAAGCAAAAGCATAACTGAGTGACTGATGCGGTCGCGTCCGCTAAAGCAAAAGCAAAAGCATAACTGAGTGACTGATGCGGTCGCGTCCGCTAAAGCAAAAGCATAACTGAGTGACTGATGCGGTCGCGTCTGCGTCCGGTAAAGCAAAAGCATAACTGAGTGACTGATGCGGTCACGTCCGCGTCCGGTAAAGCAAAAGCATAACTGAGTGACTGATGCGGTCGCGTCCGCGTCCGGTAAAGCAAAATGCGTGATTCCCGCTCGAGCAGCAGCCACCGCTGAGTGTCGGCAGAAGGCGTCCAAATTTAGGCGGGCGGGAATCAGCGATATTGAAATCAGCGCCGCGTGGAAAGAAGTGAAATCAGCCGCGTCAGCGCGGCCGCCTCCCGCCGTGGCGGCCTGGCCCGCAGTCACAGTCGCACGCAGTCGCACGCGGTCGCACGCGGTCTGGCCTGGCCTGGCCCGCAGTCGCACGCGGTCGGGCAGCCGGAGACAGCAACAGTGCTGGCCGCCTCGCTCGGTGGCGGCAGGGCCCGCCTGCCCTGCCCCGTTCCGTCCCGGCGGCCGAAACCTGTTCTGGGCAAGAGGCCGCCTCCCCGGGTGGCGGCAGGGCCCGCCGCCTCCTGCCGTGGCGGCAGGTGGCCACGTGTCGCCTGCCGCGCCTGCCGCCACTGGTTAGGGGGTTTTTTTGCCAAATTTATTCGGAAGGGGTCTCTTTTAGCAATTCTGTTCGGGAGGGGGTCCTTTTGGACAAAAAATCTAAAAAGTACTACTCCCTCTATTCACTTTTATAATACGTTTTAGGAAGTTCGGATATTGCCCAAAACAGTTCAAAGCTAACTGTCTAAAACGTCTTATAAAAATGAGCGGCGAGAGTACTTTTTACCGTCTAAAATACGTTTTAGGAAGTTCGAATCACTGAGAGACTACTACCTGCGTTATCCTGCAATTCTCACAAACACATTAGTCCCTCAACCAGGTTTGTCGTCAATACTCCAAAACCAACTAGGGGTGGCACTAGATGCACTTACACTCCGGCACTTCGGCGCTTCTCGGCGTCAAGGAACCCGCGGCGGAGACGCCACTCGGTCGGCGCACTCACAGTGCCGGCATCGTCATCAACGAGGGCGACCGGCGCGCCTCCTCGTCGGCTCATCCGCGCTTCGTCAAGCCAAAGACAGAGCCGGGGCTGGCGCCGATGAAGACAGAGCCGGGGCTGGCGCCGGTGAAGACGGAGCCGGGGCTGGCGCCGGTGAAGACGGAGTTCGACGACGATGATGCGGCCCTGGAATGGGTGCGCCAGGACTCCATTGCGATGGAGAAGGCGCGCCGGGAGAAGGAGAAGGAGCGCCAGCGCGCCGCCCTGCGCCGCTTCGAGGAGCGCCGACACGGCCGCGATGAAGGCGGAGTCATCGTCATATGCGACAGCGACGGCGACGACGACGACGCGCCGCCACCAGTCCGCCATGACGACGCCGGGCAGGGGTTCAGCAGGGGCGCCCGCATCAAGGAGGAGAAGGCCGACGACGACGATGGCGACGACTTCAGCCAGTTTTTCTTTTTTTTTTTTTGATTAGGTTAATGTATGAAAATTCGCGAATTTCACCGAAATTTGTCATGTTTGGCCGAAATTGGACGTGTTTTTAGCATAACTTTGCCGAACGGTGCTATTTTTTTAATACGCATATGGGGCGGCTCTGGGGCCGGCGACTGGGGACCAACTCGCCCCAGGCCTAATTTTTATGCCGGCTCACCCTAGGCGGCGCTTTTAAGCACCACCTAGGAGGCCAACGGCTGAAGATGCTCTAAGATTTGCCTCCTTACACAAAAAGCGAAAACTTGAGCCGCAAATGCTATATGTTGCTTGTACGATTCTTAATAGGAACCGCCTAACGGCGATGACTCGATGGACGACCCATTAGCGCGGTTGCTCGTCGCAGCTTGTGTCGTAGGTTCAGTGCTCTGTTTTTTTATTTGTCTTTTCTTTTCCTTGTTCTTGTACCAGTTTTACTGGGTTTCATTTTTCTTAGGTTATCTTTGTTTTCTCAATGGTGTTTTGCGTTTTCTTCTTCATTATAGTTGGTTTTCTTTGTTTCTTTCATGATTTTCTTTGTCGGTTTTTATTGGATTTCTGTTTTTAGCACATGTCTACTTCTTCGCAGTACACAATGTATATTTTTAGAGCACACATGAAACATTTTTTCGATACACCTTGGACATTTTTCAAATACACGCTATATATTAATATATAAATGTTTGAACATTTTTTTGAATACACGGTAAGATTTTCCAAATAGTCATTCTGTGGCTCGATTGATTCCATCGCTATACTATTTCATTTGCTTACTATATTAAAATTGTTAGAATTTAAAATAATCCAAGAACTTAAAATATATTTCATAGTTAATAAAATACTCCTCAGTTTAAAAACGTTCATGAATATTTAGAAAAAACATGATTTTTCTTAAAAAAATCCCGGATTTAATAATGCTTCTCAGTATCTAACATTCTCAAAAATTTAAAATTTTCATGAAATTTAATAAACATCAATTTAGAAAATGCCCCTAGTTTCAAAAATATTTGTGAGTTTGAAATACATTCGCAATTTTATATAAAGAATCCAAAATTTGAAACAGTTGGCAAATTTTAAAATATGTTTGACATATTAAAAATGAGTATGAACTTGAAAAGTGCTCGTGAATTTTAAAAAATGTTCCTCAATGTGAAATATGTTCCCTATATTGAAAATTTCTTGTAAATTTAAAATATGTTTCCAGTTTATGAAAATCTCATAAATTAAAAATGTTACTGTGTTTTAACAGCCATCCCAAATTTCAGAAAATGTCGATGAAATTATCATTGGGCATAGAAAAGGAATAAAACCAACCATATTATGAACGGCCCAAGCATGGAGCATCCTCCTCGACTAGGCCCGGGCCTGCACAGACAAGACCAAACTCCTTGCCGCCGTCAACGCTACTCCCTTCGTCCGAAAATACTTGTCATCAAAATGGACAAAAAGGGATGTATTTAGAACTAAAATACATCTAGATACATCCCTTTTATTCATTTTGATGAAAAGTATTTCCGAACGGAGGGAGTACGTCTTAGGATACTACACAACGTCTTTTTTTTTGAACACGATACTACACAACGTCTGAAGGACAAAAAGGCCCTCACGACGCTGGCCGCTAGGTACATAGCAGGCGTGGCACAAAGCGGCAGCTTCCTCCTAGTATCTGCCTGCCTGCCTGCCTCTAGCTTGCTAGCACTCTTCATCGATGTCCACGATGGCGGTGGCGCAGCTTCTGGTGGAGGCGCGGGCGCCGGGGTTCGCGGCGTGGATGCTCGGCGTGCGGCGGCGTATCCACCAGCACCCGGAGCTGGCCTTCCAGGAGCACCGCACCTCCGCGCTCGTGCGAGGCGAGCTCGACACCCTCGCCATCCCCTACGTCTGGCCCGTCGCCTGCACAGGCGTCGTAGCCACCATCGCCGGCGGGGGCGGCCCGGGCCCGGTGTTCGCACTCCGGGCCGACATGGACGCGCTCCCCATCCAGGTCAGCGATCGACGTCTCGTTGAAAAATATTTGAAAAATTAGACGTTGGTAGATCCATTCACTAGATCCGTCGATCGCCATCGGTAGGTAGCAAGTCGTCTGCAAGAAGACGAGCTTATGTTAATTAACTATATATAATTGCACCATGCAAGTGTGCATGGAATCTTATTACTGGAGTACTAGCTAGCATGCAAGTGTCACCCAGCGCTGCCCAGTATATTGCATGCGACTTTGCAAGTCATAGAAAATAGGAGTAGTTAGATTCGTTGTCCCTCGCCGGCTGCAAAACGTACGACCAAGATAATTCATTTGTCCAAACAAATTAAAGTCGCAACTCAATGATCAAACCAGTTGTTAGTTTGTTTTGCACTAACTAATACGTAATACTCCCCGCAAAAAAAAAAAA
>LR738715.1:33083609-33095637 GCA_902687465.1 Secale cereale | reverse complement strand
AAAAAAAAAAACTAATACGTAATACCGTGTGGTGGATCCGTTAATTGCAGGAGATGGTGGAGTGGGAGTTCAAGAGCAAGGAGGGCGGCAAGATGCACGCATGTGGCCACGACGCGCACGTCGCCATGCTCCTAGGGGCCGCCAAGCTGCTCCAGTCCCGCAAGGACGGCCTCAAGGGCACGGTGAAGCTCGTGTTCCAGCCGGCGGAGGAAGGCCATGCCGGCGGGTACCACGTGCTTCAATCCGGCGTCCTGGACGATGTAGCTGCC
This sequence comes from Secale cereale, assembly GCA_902687465.1. Lineage (NCBI taxonomy): Eukaryota > Viridiplantae > Streptophyta > Magnoliopsida > Poales > Poaceae > Secale > Secale cereale. The sequence continues at coordinate 33,095,368 of LR738715.1, read as the reverse complement.
ATATTTGCCGTGCACATCAACACGAGTATGCCGGTGGGCACTGTCGGCTCTAGACCAGGGCCATTCCTCGCCGGATCTGCCCGCTACAAGGCTACCATCACCGGGAAGGGCGGTCACGCTGCCATGCCCCAATCCGTTGTCGACCCGGTGGTGGCCGCCTCCTCGGCCGTCCTTAGCCTCCAGCAGCTCGTTGCTCGTGAGATCGACCCACTCCAGAGCGCAGTATGTATATTCTTTCTATTCCTCGGCTTCGGGTGGACGTTGATTTCACTTCAACATATATATTGATCATTTGCCCATACCTGTTTGAATTGAACAATTATTGCAGGTGGTGTCGGTAACCTTCATCAAAGGAGGTGAAACTTTCAACGTCATCCCGGAATCTGTGACCTTGGGCGGCACCTTGAGGAGCATGACAACACAAGGACTATCCTATCTCATGAAAAGGATCAGGGAGGTAACTTAGCGAACAACATGGTGATGAGATAACTTATTCCTAGGGATTTCAACTACAAGTAATGAACTAACACACTGTAATTATCCCTTAACTAAAAGGTGATCGAGGGGCAGGCCGCTGTGGGACGGTGCAAGGCGACGGTGGACTTCATGGAGGAGGAGCACCGGCCGTACCCAGCCACCGTGAATGACCAAGGCATGTACACGCATGCTAAGGTGGTGGCACAGAGCATGTTGGGGGAGGCGAATGTGTTGTTGTGCCCCCAGTTTATGGCAGCGGAGGACTTTGGGTTCTATGCACAGAAGATCCCAGCCGCTTTCTTTAACGTTGGCGCCCATCGTGCCGGCGAGGACATAAGTTACTTGCACACGCCACATCTGGTGGTCGACGAGAATGTGCTCCCCATCGGGGCTGCCATGCATGCCGGTGTTGCCATCGAGTTCTTGAGCAAGCATGCCGCCTCTCCTCTCACTTGATTTGCTTTATTTTGTTGATCTGTATGTTCAGAGAATTCACATGGCCTCCAATTGCAAGATGGTGGTACAAGACATCAAGAACGGGACATCCGTGTTATGGAGCGGTGATACATGAAATCTTAGAACATTCTTCTGTTTTTCAACATTGTAATATAGTTCATGAATTTAGGAGCTCAAACTTTGAGGTTCACAACTTAGCGAAGCATGCTTTATCTCTCGGAGATGGCCATCATGTTTGGTTAAGTCATCCTGGAGATCCTTCTTTCGTCCCTGTAAACATTGTGACGGGTTAATAAAAAGCTTTGCGAGGTTGTCTCAAAAATAAATTAATTAAAACACAGGTCACACACATCTTTGTCTTGAAAACAAAATGGCCACACGCATCTAAAAGCAGCATACATATCTAACGGTCAAGGAGTCGACCTAGACTTCGATTGAATTTTAGCAAGACTATTTTTTTTCTACCTTCTGCATGTAGAGGCCGGGGTGGACTCAGACGGTATTTTCCAAGAAATGTGTCATGTGAGATTGAAATAAACAAACAAACAAAAAAACTCTGCCCTTCCATCTCTTGGATAGATAGAGAAGGAGGGCAGAGGCCTTTGGTGTTCCTTTCAGTCAAGAATAGGGGCTTCACAATTACTAACCAATATTTATCTTAGGGAAAAGTATATTTTTCGTCCTCAAACTTTCGTGATAGTTTAGAAATCATCCCTTAACTTCAAAACCACTAAAACTCAGTCCTTCAACTATTAAAACCGGATATGTTTCGTCCCTTAAGTGGTTTTAGTATGATGTGGATCCGGTTTTAATTAAAAGTGGCCATGTGGCCTGGTTTTATGACATAGCATCCCCTGTTCCAGAGCTCGCGCGTCGTTGCGATTCATACGGAAGCACATGGCAGGTCTCAGGGTCGACGATCTTGGTGACTTGGCCTTGGTGTTGGTCGGCAGGAGGCCGGCCGTCCCGCATCGGCGGCTCTCCTCGACCGAGTCTGTAGACTGGCTACAGAGCCTAGGCTAGGTCTTGTCGCTGCCTCGCTGGAAAAAATCAAGAGAGGCCGCAAATGGGCTACACACACTTAGCTGGGCGACGAAGCACAACCGAGTTAGCAGGCAGCGACCCAAACTCGTCGTTGACGCACACGCACGACACGAACGCCCAGCACTACTAGCTAGCGCTGCCGATTGTGCAGTTGAGCGCACAACAGAACATGTGTGCATGGGAGGAGGAGGTCCTGGAGACGTGTGCCAACTGCCAAGTCCTGCATGATGGAATCCTGGCAGCGGGGTGTTAGGTGTCGTGGCGGAGATCTCTCGATGGTGGCGACAATCCGCGGATTGGAGGTGTCAGCAGGCAAGGATTGGAGGATCACGAGCAGAGGCCGTCGGCGGAGTAGAGGAGATCGGTAGGAGATCGCAATTGGTGAAAGCGAGGACGGGGTGGGCGTCGGCAACCTGATTGGCAATCTCGGGGGCGGCGTTGAGCAGGTTGGTAGTGGTGGCACAGAGGCGAGTGCCGCCACGCTGGAAGTGGATCGAGTTGGGGTAAAAACCAGGCCACGTGGCCAGTTTAATCAAAACCGGTTTCACATCATACTGAAACCACATGAAGGGACGAAACTTATCTGATTTAAATAGTTGAGGGACTTAGTTTTAGTGGTTTTGAAGTTGAGGGACGATTTCTAAACTATCATGAAAGTTTAAGGACAAAAAATATACTTATCCCTTTATCTTATAATAGATCAACAAAACTTCGTTCCTACATGTGTCTTCGTGTCTACCGTATTGCGTATGGGTCTTCAATATTACTTTCTCTGTTTTAAAATAAGTGTTTTAATTTTATACTAACTTTAGTCAAGATCGAAGAAGCTTAGCCAACACGGCTTTTTATCATCCTTTTGCTGATGGAATCACCAAACATGCATGGAGCAAGCCAGACAATGGCCTTCATGCATCATGTCGAAGCACTAGTGGCTGTCACCAAAGGTCGTCCTCCTTGTGGGTATGGATGACGCAGTCGGACCTGGGGCAGGACACGCAGATGAGCACGTAGCCTTCCTCCTGCAGCCTGCCGTGGAGGAGCGACCCGTCTGCCCGGTGGACCGTGCCGGCCTCGACCTTGCCCGCGCACTTGTAGCACGCCCCGGCGCGGCACGCGCACGGCAGCTCCATGCCGGCGCTCTCGGCCGTGTCCAGGATGTAGGCGTCGTCCGGCGCCTCCAGCTCGTACTCCCGCCCTCCCGGGGTCACCAGCTTCACCATGTAGACGGCCGCCGCGGAGACGTTGGGTTTGTAGCGGGAGGACCTAATAAGGAGGCTCGGGGCCTGCGGCGGCGCGCCTCCTCGGCCGGCGAAGCGTAGAGACGACGGACGGCGAGGGCGAGGGCGAGGGCTCGTGGCCGCTCTGCGGGAGGCACCGGCTGTTGGAATGATGCGCTGGAGCGCGCGGGCCGACGTTGCAAACGTGCTGGTTGTCATTTCCCTTGCGGTTCCTGAGTGGGCTGTGGGCGGCGGTGGCAGCCACCTTTAATAGCAGGAAGCGTCACGACGACGGCGTGAGCACCGGTGCTGGGTTGTTGTCGTTAGGATCCGATGGTTTCTGTTAGGATCCGGACCTACACGGAGAAGCTTCATCGGCGGCCTCTGACGCAAGCGCAGCAGCCTTGGACACGGCCTATATACACGACCAACTTGGTCTGTATTGATTTCTGTGCACGCATTTTTATTCCGGATAAAACATGTCCTATTACTCAAGTAGGGGAAATGTTGCAATCTGAATTACAAAGATCAACTATCTCTATGTTGAGTATAATGTTTATTAGAAAAGAAAAGATAGACTAGGATTTGTTCTGTCTTGTCTTATACTTCAAGTAAATCATTGTAATCCTATATATATGCCCACGAGGCTCAAGCAATACAACAACTATTTCACCAATCTCTCTCTTCTAACATGGTATCAGCTTAATCGATCCTAAACCCTAGTCGCCGCCGCTTCCGCACCCTCGCGCCGCCCCCGAGGCGGTCGGCCTCCATGACCGCCACCGGGGGCCGCGCCGCCCGTACCTAGGGTTCGTCCGCCTGTCAAGTTGACCGGTTGCTCTAGAGTGTCTTTTTCCTGATCCTTTGATCCGGATTTTCTCTCTCCCATCGGTCTTCATCATCGACGATTTCTTTTTGGTTTTCCGATCTAAGATCGGTTTGCGTCGCCCGCCGCCGCCGTCGACCTCACACGTCTCTACTCCGACTTCGGCAGTGACTGACTGGCTACTTCATCGACCCGGAGGCTTCGCGCGACAGGCGGCCCCTCAAGGCCGTCGTCCGCGCGCCCGCCCGCTTGTCGCCCTGCGCCGGCCGTCACCGCCCTGCTTCGACCGGGACACCTGCATCGCTCACCCGGTGGCCTCGCGCCATGCGGCCGCCAATCATAGCCGTCGTTCGCGCGCCGGTCCGCCCATCTATCCACGCCACCCGCCTCCGCCATGTCTGCACGGCGGCCCTGCGGTCTACCTCATCGGCCTCGTCTCCGATGGCGTCAGACTCGTCGACTGTCTCAGTTCGGGTGCCGCTACTACGTTGGTCGCTCGGGCCTCGCTGCCCGGGTGCCGGTGGCACGCCGTCCGTCCTCGCCGGCTTCATCTCGGACTCCGCTGCCACCCTGTCTTCACCGAGCGGCATCCCCGACCTCGCGCGCGGTCGGATTGATCACCCGCCCGCCGCCGCGATCCGCCTCATTTACGCCGCGCGATCGACCTGGCCCGTCGGTTACGCGCGCCTCCGCAGGTCCCGTGAAGATCGTCCAGAGTACTGCGCGCCTCTCCGCCGATCGAGCATCGGGCTGCCGCTGCGTCGCCCCGTCGGGCCGCAGCGCCGCCGCCCCGCGGTTCTCCTCGCAGCTGCATCGACTCGTGCTTCACCGCTGCGTCGCCCCTTTGGGCCGTAGTGCAGCGATACGCGGTCCCCGCCGTCCCGAGGCCGTCCCCGCAGTTGCACCGACACGCGAACCGCCGTTGCGTTGCCCCTTCGGGCCGCAGTGTCGCGGCCCGCGGTCTCCGCCGCCCCGAGGTCTTCCCGTCGTCGCTCCGACTCGCCTGCCGCCGCTGCGTCGCCCCTTCGGGCCGTAGCGCCGCGGCCCGCAGTCCACTCCGCCGTCACCGAGCGTCGACTTCACGTGGTATGCGCCGCGCCATCTCCCTTGGCGCGGGAACGTCACCATCCGCGTCGGTTTTCGTTGCGTTGTCAGGGTTCTTTGCCTACTTCGAGCATCACCGCCGCACTCCTAACCTAGCAACTGCCGCCGCCGTCTTCTTTGGCCGCCGCCGCCGCTACCTTCTTAGCCGCCACCGTCGCCCGTCCACCCCCTTCGTCTTCGTCCAAGCATCAGCCCATCGCCAGCGTCGCTGTCATCTACCCCGACCACTTCGTCTACTCCGACCACCGTTGGTGACATCGGTCCAGCGCCGATGGACGCCGCAATCGTCGTCGAGTTCTTCTCTGCTGGCCCCTTCGACTTCTCCGACATGGCGTACAGCTCGTGCAGGTCCCTCGTCTACGCATGCCCGGTGCTGGCAACACCGATGCGTTCCTTCATCCACGACGTGTCCCCGGACCTGGCAAGCCTGGTCGGCGCTTCGTCAACTTCGTATTCGTCCGTCTACGCATGCCCCGTGCTGGCAACACCGGTGCGTGCCATCGTCTACAATGTGTCCCCGGGCTTGGCAAACCCGCCGCGACGCGTCGTCAACAACATCTTATTCCCGGCGCCCACTACTTTGACACCACAACGCCCATTCTAACTCGGCACCCCCTTGCGCCCGCGGCTCCATGGCGACTTCCTCGACACCGGCTACCCCGACTCGACATCGACCACGGCATTCTTCGCACGGCTACCTCGACCACGGCTCCACCACCCTACGCTCTCGGCTACATCGACAAACGGCACAAAGGGCTACCGCCTTGCTTGAGCAATCTTGTTGGCTTCCACTCCAGCCACGACTTCTGCGATGCAACGACCGTTACGACTGTGTGTGGGGGGGGGGGTCCGTCGGCTTGCCTTCGGATTCTTCTCCGGTCACACCGTCTGCGTCGCTACCGTTGTGACTGCGGGGGGATGTTGAGTATAATGTTTATCAGGAAAGAAGAGATAGACTAGGATTTGTTCTGTCTTGTCTTGTACTTCAAATAGATCATTGTACTCCTATATATATGTCCACGAGGCTCAAGCAATACAACAACTATTCCACCAATCTCTCTCTCCCTTCTAACACTCTAGATTTCCTTTTGAAAAGGTTCATGACAAAGTGAAGTGGGATTTTCTTTTCCATATTTTGGGGGGAAAAGGATTTAGTGAGACCTGGATGAACTGGTTTGAGGTAGTGGTTAAGGGAACGACACCTAATATCTAGAGGTAAAAGCACCGGCCGTCCATAAAACTTGCGCGGTCGGTGATGATTTGGTCCATGAGCTTGTAGAAGTTGACTGCACGTCTCCACCAGCCACTAACTTGCAGCTCCGGTAAAAAAACATACCCAATCAGACACGACCACTTGGCATTAGAGATTTTGCAAAGACACCCCTGTCATGTCTGTAATTTATGTGCGGCCGCCCGAGCCCAGCAACAGTAAAAATGGGCAGCCCCAAGTTAATGATGTAGTTGAGAGAAAATTTGGGAGTTTCAAAGGTGTGAGGCAAAGAGCACTACTCTCCCCTTTCCTTTTTTATCATTGATGCTAACTGTTTGCAAAGGATAGTTCAACATGCTCGGAATGGTGGCCAAATTGTTGGTTTGAATGCTCTACAAAATGTTGGTTTAAACCCTCATCTATTGATAAAGGGGTGGCCTTTTTTCAGTATGTTTATGACACATTATTGTTCATTTAAGATGATATTGAAGGTGCTAGGAATTTGAAACTGTTTATATACCAGTTTGAGAAAATGCTGGATTTAAGAAACATTTTTCAAAACGGCTTTGGTAGTGTTACATGATGATGTTAAGGAAAAAGCCTACCTTGTGCCGGCCAAACGCGTGCGCCCGTCCACCAGCTGCGTGACCGTCCGATCTATATTTTATCAGACGGTCGAGAGCACTCTCACGTCCGCCGGAGGCGTGTCCATTTCCTGTAACTCACCTCTTGTTTCAGGACAGTCATTCCTGCAACTAGATAACAGAAGGAGGGTTTCACCCCACAGCAGCATGGGCTCGTGTGGCTGGGAGTGTGAACGGCTGGATTTGGGAAGGCGGCGGACGCAGCGGCGCAAGGCGTTGGGCGTCCGGGGCTTATCCAACGCGGTGGTGTCGACGACTGGCTCGGGATCGGCGGAGGCCGCCGACAACTCAAGAAGGTACGGATCACTTCCCCCATTTTCTGGCGATGGTGGTGCTCCCTGCTATTTCTCTTGTTTCTGCAACAGAGCGTTTGTTGCCCTCCCATTTTATGGCAATGGTGGTGCTCCCTGCTATTTCTCTTGTTTCTGCAACAGAGTGTTTGTTGCCGGAAGTACGAGTGGGCGTGCGGTCTTATTTCTGTAACAGAGCATTTGTTGCGGGAAGTAACGAGTGGACGTGCGGTCTTGTTTCTGCAACAGAGTGTTTGTTGCGGGAAGTAACGAGTGGGCGTGCGGTCTTGTTTCTGCAACAGAGTGTTTTTTTGCGGAAAGTAACGAGTGGGCATACGGTCTTGTTTCTGAAACAGAGCGTTTGTTGTTGCGGGAAGTAACGAGTGGAAATACGGGATCAGACGGCTATCAGCTCGGGCATCCGACGGCCGTCGAGGCCATGGATAATATGTAAACATCGGCCGGCGGACGCGTAGCAGCGCCCATGATGTTAAGGGACCAACGTATGCTGATATTTTCAACTGCCAATTGGTGTATTGGCGTAACAGTTACTCCCTCGGTTTCTAAATATTTGTCTTTCTAGAGATTTCAACAAGTGACTACATACGAAGTAAAATAAGTGAATCTACACTCTAAAATATGTCTACATGCATCCGTATGTTATAGTCCATTTGAAATGTTTAGAAAGACAAATATTTGAGAACGGATGGAGTATTTAGGTGTGCGTGTGGGTGGTAGCAGGTTGCATGTGATTGGTTGGGTACCTGATGAGGAAAATGTTCAAAAGATTGGACGGCTGGGAAGCTGGAACTCTAACCCTTGGTGCTAGAGTAATCAGCACCAAAGCATGCTTAACCAGCATACCAGTCTATCACTTTTCTATGAACATGTTCCCGAAACTACTGTTGGAAGAATGGATAAATCTATTAAAATATTATTATTTTTGGCAAGAAAGTGGTACCAGGAAAAAATAGCACATGATGAGATGGTCTGTTATATCACTTATATGTAGACCAAAGGAAAGAAAAAAGGGCTTGGCATTCATGACATGGAAAGATTTAATATCAACCTACGCCGGAGGAGGCCGGCTGCCCGGCGGACGGTGGCGGCGGGGTGTCTCCGGCCGGTTTCTTCTGTTCTTCCCCCTGGCGGTCGCCTTCCGATCTGGCCACCGCCGTCATCGCTGGCTTCCCGATCTGTTCTTGCCGCTGTCGTCCCATGTCGTGGGCTTCTCGATCTGTTCATAGCATGGTGCATCCCAATCTCGTAGCTACCTTTCCGGCTTCGATCTGGATGATTTCCATGGCTGGGAGTTTGATCAGGAGAAGCACGCGGATCTGCGCATGAATGCATATACACAAATGCACATGCGTGGACATGCATGTAGATGTTCGGTGGCCGCCCAGACTGCTGGCTAGCTGTAACCCATGGAATTGGCGTCCACCCAGTTGACTACGTCATTGGGGATTGGATCCGAGACGGCGGCTGCCTCACCGCGGATTGTTGTCGCCATCAAAAGATTTTGTGAGAGTTTCATCTCTGCAGATATGGTGGTTCACTTCGGCGGCGAGGTGCAAACTATGGACGATGTCTTGATGCAGAGGGATTGTTGTGCAGTGGCGGCGGTCATATCGCTTGTAGCTGCTGGGATCGTGGAAAAGTGGCGGCGACAACACATGAATGACCTCGATGGTGGTGCTACTTGAGCACCCGGTCTTGAGCTCCGGGGTGAAAGCCTTGGTCTGTCCCAAGTTGGGGATACCTGACAATGGCGATGTTTTGACGTCATTACCTTGTTGAAGGCATTGTTCGGAATGTTCGGACTGATTCTTCAGGGTGAAAACCTAGATTTACAGCCTTGGATGGCTGGATCCGGTGACGGTGGCACTTGAATGTCACTCCCTTCCTTAAGGCGTTGCTGTTGAAGAACCTCGTTGTCCGCGTGGTGTCATGAGATTGTCGGTGCAGATATGGTCATTGTTATAGTTTGCCGATCGTGATGTGATCGCTTTCGGGCTTTTTTCTTTTTTCCTCGCCTACGCATAGCTTTGGTCTTATATGACTTTGCTATTTGTCAGCGTGTTTTTGTGTGCGTGCGTTGGTGTTGGCTGTGTGCATCCTAGCTATGCAGAGGCCGGGTGTGTGCTCATTGTGTTTGTATCTTCTTGATGCTCCATTTTGAGTCAATAAAATCCATCCTTTATCGAAAAGAAAATGAAAGTGGTGGTGCAATCTAGAAAATGAAGAAGTATTATGGCAGGAAATTGTTAGAAAGAAATATATAATTCAACATGGTATATGCCAGATTAGTAGTTATGTGGATTCACCGTAGATTGGGACGACCAATCGGTAAGCTTAAATAGACTAAGCTCGTTGCCTGAAAGTGGAGCTCATATTATCCACCTTGAACCCCACCTTTTTTTTTGCGGGATAAACTTCTGATCTATTCATCTTCAATCATGGTAGTACAACGAACACTGGAAATAATAAAAATTACATCCAGATCCGTAGACCATCTAGCGACGACTACAAGCATACCTTTTTTTTAATCCTTCATCCATATATATTGTTATATAAGATAAGTCATAATTGCCTCATTCAGATCGAGTCCAGTCGCCCCTACAGTCACATCAATCCGTTATGGCTCTATCCCTCCTAGCAGTTGGATCCTTTCAGAAGCCATAGTAGGGATTACTACCTCCTTTCCGGTTTATAAGGCTTGCATATATATCTAGGTTGAAAATAAGCCAACGTAATACAAGTTATCTGTCACAAAAGATATATCATTAGAAACTTCAAATCTTCTACTAACCCAAAGGCCCAGTCCAGATTGCTGTTTTTTGCCTGTTTTAGGGTTTTGCAGAAAAAGAATATCAAACGAAGTCCAAACGGAATGAAATCTTCGTGAGAGATATTTTTGCAGAAAATCATGCACGAGGGACTTGAGAACCACGTCAGGGGATCAAGGGGTGGCCCACGAGGGTGAGGGCGCGCCCCCCCTTCCCAGGGCGTGCCCCCTGCCTCGTGGGGCCCTCGAGCACCCCCTGGTGTCCTCCTTCTTTCTATATAAGTCTACATACCCCGAAACCTTCGACAACAGAGAGAAAACCCTAATTCCACCACCATAACCTTCTCTTCCCATGAGATCCCATCTTGGAGCCTGTTCCGGAGCTTCACCGGAGGGGGATCCATCACGGAGTTCTTCTTCATCATCATCATCATCGCCCTCACCATGAGTTGTGAGTAATTTACCACATACCTTCGGGTCCATAGCTAGTATCTAGATGGTTTCTTCTCTCTCTCTGGATCTCAATACAAAGTTCTCCTCGGTCTTCGAGGAGATCTATTCGATGTAATCTCATTTTGCGGTGTGTTTGTCGAGATCCGATGAATTGTGAGTTTATGATCAAGATTATCTATGAAAGATTTTTGGTTCTTCTCTGAAATTTTTATGTGTGCTCATAATATCCTTGCAAGTCTCTTCGAATTATTGGTTTGGTTTGGCCTACTAGATCTATAGTTCTTGCAATGGGAGAAGTGCTTGGCTTTGGGTTCAATCTTGCGGTGTCATTTCCCAGTGACAGTAGGGGCAGCAAGGCACGTATTGTATTGTTGCCATCGAGATAAAAAGATGGGGTTTATATCATATTGCTTGAGTTTATCCCTCTACATTATGTCATCTTGCTTAAGGCGTTACTCTGTTCTTATAAACTCAATACACTAGATGCATGTGGATAGCGGTCGATGTGTGGAGTAATAGTAGTATATGCAGAATCGTTTTGGTCTACTTGTCTCGGACGTGATGCCTACATACAATGATCATGCCTATATAGTCTCATAATTATTCGCTTTTCTATCAATTGCTCGACAGTAATTTGTTTACCCGTCGTAGAATATCGCTATCATGAGAGAAGCTACTAGACTATGGCCCCGGGTCTATTCTCAACATATCAATCTACATCTACTTTACTTTTATTGCTTTTATTTGTTGTTCTTGTAAATCAAAAATACCAAAAATATAAACTACCATCTCTATCAGATCTCACTTTCGTAAGTGACCGTAAAGGGATTGGCAACCCCTTATCGCGTTGGTTGCGAAGTTCTTATTTGTTTGTGCAGGTGCGAGGGACTCGCGCGTGGTCTCCTACTGGATTGATACCTTGGTTCTCAAAAACTGAGGAAAATACTTACGCTACTGTGCCGCATCTCCGTTTCCTCTTCGAGGGAATACAACGCAAGCTCGAGAAGTAGCAGTTCTCAAACCCGTAGGGTCCGCACGCTTAACGTTCGATGACGATCGGTATTATGAGTTTATGAGTTTTGATGTACCGAAAGTAGTTCGGAGTACCGGATGTGATCACGGACATGATGAGGAGTCTCGAAATGTCCGAGACATAAAGATTGATATATTGGACTACTATATTCGGACACCGGAAGTGTTCCGGGTGTTATCGGATTAAACCGGAGTGCCGGAGGGGTTACCGGAACCCA
>LR738715.1:32958243-33079760 GCA_902687465.1 Secale cereale | reverse complement strand
GGGGGGGGGGGGGGGGGGGGGGGGGGCGCCGGCTTTCGGACTTGAGGAGGCTGAGGAGCAGCCCCCACTATCTTCTTCTACATCGCCGCAGCAGCCTATTACACCTCTCGGAGTCGATGAGATGGCCTCCGAGGCCGATGTTACTCCTTCGCCGCTGAGGCGCAGCGGACGCCATCATGTCGGGACTGACGGATCAGCAGCCACCGACGAGGACTCTATGGTGAAGGCCATGCGTAGGACTGCTGCACACAACCTCGACTTCGAAGGTACCCCTTCTCGCAAATCTTTTATGTCTTTTGATAATTCCAAAGTATCTTCAAATATCACTAGACTTGGGGTGTCACTAGGACGTAATGAGAATGAGATAGATGTTTCGGTTAAGGCTCTCAAACAAGTGGAGTTCGACCGGCTTACGGTTGCTCCGAAGAAATCGAGCTTTGTCGACCCTCTCGTGTCAGATGAGGAGGATGAGGATGCTGATGCCAATTATGAAGGCAAGCTTCTCTCTCATTTGGTTAAAGACACGACTGAAATAGACCTTGACGATACTGTACGCGACACTACGCTTTTTGAGCTTGTCGCGTCGGTGCGTAAGAACAAGTCTAACTCAGTAAAGAAAAGAGGGCGCTCTTCTAAGAAGGCAAAGGTCTCTAAGCATAAAGCTGGTTCATCATGAGAGGCATGTTCTGGAATAGCAGAGGTCTTGGTGACTTGGCTAAACACAAACACATTGCCGATTGTGTAAAGGATCATACTTTGGACTTTGTGGCTATCACTGAGTCGGGTAAACGTGATTTTCCAACACGTGATCTGGACCACTTTTCATGTGGTTTTGATTACGAATGGCACATCTTACCGCCGACCGGGAGGTCCGGGGGAATATTGCTAGGTATTAACTCTACGTACCTACAATTATTGTCCACATCAAAGGGGGAGTATCATATCAAATTCCACCTTCGAAATAAGTCCGACAACTTCATCTGGAGTCTGGTGGCTGTATATGGCGCCGCTCAAGAGGAGTTTAAGTCTGCATTTCTAAAAGAATTGGTTAATACCTGTCGAGACAATCCCCATCCCATGTTAATCGGGGGGGATTTTAATATCCTTCGATATCAGCAGGAAAAAAACAATGATCGGTTTCACACTAGGTGGCCTTTCCTCTTTAATGCTGTTATTGACAGCCTGGATCTGAGGGAGATCACGATGTCTGGTCGTCAGTATACCTGGGCCAATAACCGATCGGTGCCAACCTTTGAAAAACTGGACCGAGTGCTAGTTACTACCGACTGGGAATATAAATATCCCCTAGCCTCGGTTCGGGCACTAGAAAGAATTGAGGCCCTATCGGATCACGCTCCATTGCTAACCGATTTTGGCCAACCAATCCCAACTTCTAACCGTCACCAGTTTAAATTTGAACTGGGATGGCTCACTAGAGAGGGATTTCATGAGCTGGTTAAGAAGGTGTGGGCGCGCCAGCCTCACGGTAACACACCCATTCAACGATGGAATAATCGAATCCGCGCCTTGCGTCGATTCCTTCGTGGATGGGCCAAGCATACTGCTGGCATCTACAAAAAAGAAAAACTGCGATTATCTACCTTAATTGATTCCCTTGATAAAATAGCGGAGGTGAGGCCTCTGTCTGCTATTGAGATTGAGCAAAAAAGCAATCTTAACGAGCAGATTGCCCGCCTACTACGTGAGGAAGAGATTAAATGGTACCAACGTAGTAAGGCGGATTCGCTGGTGCAAGGCGATGATAATACGAAATACTTTCAAATGCTAGCCAATGGCAGACATAGAAAGAAGCGTATTTTCGCCCTTGACCAGGAGGACGGCCGAATAGAGGGGGACGTACCTCTTAGAAATTTTATCACTAAGTTTTACAAAGAGCTTTTTGGGCCTTCAGCGGAAACTAATTTTCAGCTAGACGAATCCGTTACTCATGACATTACTCAAGTTACGGATGCGGAAAATGAATTCCTAACCTCTCCATTTTCTGAGGAGGAAATTCGAACCGCGGTGTTTCAGATGGAACACAACAAGGCACCGGGTCCGGATGGCTTTCCCGCAGAGTTCTATCAATGCTTTTGGGACGTGATTAAGGCAGACTTGGTTCAGTTGTTTAACCAACTGCATTCCGAGGACCTTGATATTTCTCGTTTAAACTTTGGGGAAATTATCCTTTTGCCTAAGATTAAGGAGGCTAGTCGTATTCAACAATATCGACCGATTTGCCTTCTGAATGTAAGTTTTAAAATTTTTACGAAGGTAGCGACTAATCGGTTGAACGGGGTAGCTGACCATGTCGTAAAACCCACTCAAACAGCATTTATGCAAGGCCGCAACATATTAGATGGAGTGGTGGTCCTGCACGAAACTGTACATGAACTGCACCGGAAAAAGTTGAACGGTGTCATTCTTAAAATTGATTTTGAGAAAGCCTACGATAAAGTTAAGTGGCCCTTCCTGTTGCAAACCTTGCGCATGAAGGGGTTTTCACAAAAATGGTGTCGTTGGGTAGAGAGCTTTGTCTCTGGAGGTAGTGTGGCCATAAAAGTTAACGATGACGTTGGCAACTATTTTCAGACAAAGAAGGGGCTTCGTCAAGGCGACCCCGCTTCTCCTATTCTGTTTAACATTGTGGCTGACATGCTAGCTACCCTTGTTGAGCGGGCTAAGCTGGATGGTCAAATTAGTGGGGTCATTCCACACTTGGTAGAAGATGGTCTATCTATTCTACAATATGCGGATGACACGATACTATTCATGGATCATGATCTCGATAAGGCAAGAAATCTCAAGCTGCTCTTATGTGCTTTTGAGGAACTTTCTGGTCTCAAAATTAATTTTCATAAGAGCGAACTTTTTTGCTTTGGCGATGCTGCAGAATCAGCACCCGAGTATGCTGAGATTTTTGGATGCCAGCTCGGGCAGTTTCCGATTCGGTATCTGGGTATTCCCATACACTATCGGCGTTTAACTATCGCTGAGTGGAAGCATGTGGAAGAGAGACTTGAGAAACGATTAGCCAGTTGGAAGGCCAAACTCTTGTCTTACGGGGGGCGATTGATCTTGATCAATTCTGTCCTAAGCAACATGGCTTTATACATGTTGTCATTCTTCCACCTGCCGAAAGGGGTTCTACAGCGCCTAGACTACTTTAGATCCAGATTTTTTTGGCAGTGTGATAACGAAACCAAGAAATATCGACTGGCTAGGTGGAGTGTATTATGCAGACCTAAAAGTCAAGGGGGCCTGGGAATCCAAGACCTTGAGATTAAAAACATCGCTCTTCTCAGCAAGTGGGTTTATAAACTACTCACTGAGAATGGAGTATGGCAGGAAATCATTCGCAACAAGTATGTGGGATCCAATGCCATTTCTCAAGTTCATTGGAAACCCGGGGATTCACATTTTTGGAGTGGGGTCATGAAGGCCAAGGAATTCTTCTTCCAATTTGGGACCTTCTCGGTTAGGGACGGTTCTCAGGTTCGTTTCTGGGAAGATACCCGGCTAGGGAACAACTCACTAATGGTGCAATATCCGAGCTTGTATCGGATTGTCAGACATAAATTTGTCACGATCAAACAAGTATTAGGACAAGAAAACCCCGATATTTCTTTCCGTAGGGATCTTCTGGGCACTCGTCTGGCAGCATGGAATGAATTACTCACTCGCCTGGAGGACATTCAACTGTCAAATGAGCCGGATACTTTTCGATGGAACTTGCATCAGAATGGCAAATTTTCGGTCAAATCCATGTATGATGCAATGGTTCATTGTGATGTTCCAGTAGATAACAGGAAATTGTGGAAGCTAAAAATTCCTCTAAGAGTGAAGATTTTCCTCTGGTTTCTAAACAAAGGAGTCATCCTAACTAGAGATAATCTGGCACGACGAAACTGGCATGGTTCCAAGACATGTGTCTTTTGTCAACATGACGAGTCCATCAAGCACTTATTTTTTGAGTGCAAGTTCGCTCGGGCAGTTTGGGCCATGGTTCAAGTAGCTTCGAATTTATACCCACCTCGTAGTGCACGGAATATGTTCGGCAACTGGTTGAGGGGTATCGATAAACAATTTTCTGCACATATTCTTGTGGGAGCAGCAGCCTTATGCTGGGCAATGTGGCTTACCAGGAATGATGTGGTTTTCAACAATAAATGTGTCTCATCTCCTATGCAGGTTATTCATGTTTGTACACGATGGCTCCGTACTTGGTCTATCCTGCAGAAGCCGGAGGACAGGGACCTTTTTATGATGGCGTCTACACGGCTGGAGCGTACAGCCAGGGAGGTTTTCTACCCCCATGGATGGCGGTGTGATTTACGGATAGGATCTACCGCTACTTAGGCTGGACACGTTTTATTGCTTGGCATTGTATCGAATTATTTAATTTTTAGGGTGCTCTGGACTTTTTGGCTGTGTGCATCTAGCTATGCAGAGGCCGGGCTTTCTTTCGATATGATTGTATCACCTCGATATATCCATTCAATGAAAAGTCCTTTATCGAAAAAAATCACTTTCATCTTCAAAAAACATCAAAAACTTTCTCACCGCAGTCAACCGCCATGCGCCATGTGGCATAGCTAGTTGTCCGCCCTTGCATTTGGCCTTAATCGGTTTAATATAATATGTTACTCCCCCCATCTCAAAATAAGTGTCTCAAGTCTCAACATTAGTACAACTTTGTATTGCAGTTAGTACAAAGTTGAGACACTTATTTTGGGACAGAGGGATTATTTTTTTCTGATTGTTGTTAGCAGTTAGATGCGGCGCGCCTTCAGCTCCCTTCAGTGCTTGTGGTTGTCGCTAGGTGGTCTACGAATCTGAATGTAATTTTTTTTCCAGTATTCGTTGTACTACCTTAATAGTTGATGAAAAGATCAGAAGTTTTGTTGCAAAAAGAAGATGTGGCAGCGGTTTGCGAGACTGTGATTCCTCGGGCCTTTTATCCTATGTTTTGTGTTGTTATTGTTCGATCGCAGAACCCATTCCTTTTTCAGGATCATATGGGGAAAACTTCCCTTGATTAGGGACCACATATTTTGGCGTAATTCTGCTTCGGATCTTGTATCCAGACTAGATGTGATCCTGAGCAATAGAGCTGAGCTCCCTTGATTCTCAAAATGAGAAGTTATAGATCTGGAAGGTGGGGAAAAAATCATCCAATGACATGTCGGCCATGAACCAATTTGTAGTTGGATGATTAGGAAGACAGTGGTATTTCCAGCCCGCCAGGATTCAAATAGTAGATTTGACACCGATGTTCGTATTTCCAGCCCGCCAGGATTCAAACTATGTGTGTTTGTATTGTGTTTAAAGAAGACATGTGGGCCACACATGTATGGTGTACATTGAAGATGAGTCTACCGTGGAGCTGCAACAGCAATACACATGAAAACTTTTCAGTGGATTCAGTGTTTTTCATGTAATTTACTTCCCGTTGACGAAGATCACGTGAGATGTCACGCTGGTGCGCAGTGGCGTATCTAGACAAAATCTGCCGTGGGGACAAGACAGAATACGACTGTTTAAGCGTCAAAGGCTAAAAAATCCTCATCTAGGCCCTCCAACAAAAAAACACTCCAGAAATTTGTTTATAGCTGGGGCCATGGCCCCCTCAGTCTAACACATAGCTCCGATGAAGCGGAAAAACAACTTCCCAAGTTTTTAATGCAAGTGTCTGAATTAGGCATTGAGCTGAAGTCTGAATTATATGTTATTCGGATGAAACCTAGATTATATCTTGTTCGGATGAAACCTAGTCTCTTACTTCTATGGGCTTTGGTATTGAAGTATTTAGGCCACACCAAATTAATTTAATACTTCCTTTGTCCATATAATATAGTGCACTATGATTTTCGTGCAAGTCAAACGTCGCGAAGTTTGATTAAGTTTATAGAGAAATTTATCATATTCGATAATACTCAATCCAGTCATAAATATAAGATGTTTTAAACTTTTTTTAGAACCTATATAAACATGTTTTTGTGTGATTGTTCACTTATTTCAGTTTGTAAGTAGTCCATATTGAAATATCTCAAACATGTTATACTCCCTCTATTTTTGTATACAAAGTCACTCTGTTTTTCCTGTCAAACTTTGACTTGTACTTTTGGTCAACAAAATATGGGTTATATGTCACTAAAAATATATCATTGGGAAGTTGTTTGAAATGTGCGTCCAATTATATACTTTTTGTGGCATATACCTCATATTTTGTTGGTAAAATTAATGATCAAAGTTAGAAATGAAAATATGAAGCGATGTTGTATAAAAAAAAAGGGAGAAAGTAATTGTGAACGGAAGGAGTACCAAATATACATCATATGAAAATATATTTCATGATGAATCTAATGATAAAGATTTAGTATTCTAAATTTTCAGATTTTTTTCCTGAAAACATGATCAAAATTTATATTGTTTGACTTTAAGAAGGCCTAATGCGACTATTGTGGGGCGGAGGAAATATATTATAAGCATTTACTGGAAAAAAAATGTAAAATGTTTGTGTGGGGCCTCATGAGCATGGTTAATAATATAGTCCATTTATGGCTATAATATGTTGACATGTCATCTGTAGTCAATATAATAATCAACTAGTATTGTTTTACCACATGGTCCACCATACACTATCACATGACTTTTTAAAGCACGTGTTACGGACGGCTGTAAGTCTACAGTCTGTTTTTTTCTCTCTCATTCAACTCAGTAATGATATATTTCTTTCGTCTCAAAATAAGTGACTCAACTTTGTATTAATCTTAGTATAAAATTGAGTCACTTAATTTGAGACGAAGAGTAATATTTGAAAAATCTTACAACCTACCTATATCACTTTATTATACTTGCTCTAACCCCATATTGTATCCGCCCATGCTGGTGCTGCACCCCAAATCATCCGCTCCTCTCGTAGTTTATTTATTTTATTTATTGATTGAGGGAACGCAACGCTCCGTTTTTGTTAGTGGTGTGGATGTCTCTGGCCGAATAATTGCTTAAGCCGAGTGCTTCCATTTGTGGACTCACCCGCATTGCCGTTTTTTCTGTGTGGAGAAAAGAAGGTACCATGAATTTTACAAGAGCTCATTTCCAAATCGCGCACGAAATGTAACAATAGTAATTTGAACTATATTTGTGTCCAAGTCCAACCACCCTACAGCTCCCAGCTCAGCCCCAAACCTACATCTCGTTCAGAGAGTTGCTCCAGAGACATATATACACGACTAAAATCATACATTGGTTGGATCTTGGATGATGATCCCTCCGACCAACATCAACATGCGCTGCCCAAAGTAACTCAACCAGTCAAATCATCATGAATCGACGAAACAGCTGCCGGTACTACTAGTTAACCACTGAAGATACGGTGAAGTGGTTGTTGTTGATGCCCAACATTTACAGCACATATTATTAACACTAGCTAGAAGAAAACTAATACAGCAAGATTTTACCAGCACGGCACGGAACGGAAATAGTTACGAGGAAAAAAATCCCTCAAAAAAAAAGGTAGTACGAGGACAAAATATGCCAACACCGATAAATTACTTACTCGCGACAAAACATGCAATCAGATATATATCATCAGTTTATCACGAATGAATAGTGGCAAGATCACCGTGGTTAACAAAGAGAGGTTGCTTCTTTCTCGTGCCACGGTTCATGGTGCGTGGCGAGAAGGTCTCCCGTGGCATTGGCTCCATGACGCGCCTCGTGTTGCCCCTCGCCACGAGTGGTGCTTCCATGGCCATGGTTGTCGGAGCAGCAGCAGCAGCAGGCGAGCCTTCATGCAGCCACCTGGAGCGCTGAGGAATCAGGAGGAGGTCCTGCCCCGCGAGCTTGGCGATGTGGATGCTTGGCGAACCTGGGGAGAGAGACCGGTGGTAGGCCATGGCTTTCTTCTTCTTGAGAACGTTCAAGACCAAGGGGATGAGTCCATCCATTGTGATGCAGCTATGCTATGAAAGCCTGCCTGCCAAGGGGGTCGGTTCCTCCTCATAGGCACGCACAAGAACTCAAGAAGGTATGCGGTGCATGATGTATCAAAGGTTTTGACTCTTGACCATTCAAAGTTCAAAGAGTGCCTCATCTTCAACTGCAAGGAAAACACTGCCAATGATTTTATATGGTTGCATTTCTCTTATAAATTCTATTCTCCTCTTTACTGGCCACAACTCTGCACCAGCTCATCTTCTCATGGGCTGTCAATATCTAATCTCATCTGCAATGAGAGTGGTGGCATGGAGGGAAGGACACATACTGTTCAAGGTATTAAAGAATTCATGGACCTCAAGGTTAGTGCAGGGGGTTGACCCGGAAAAGAAACTGAGAGGGGGCAAACATACATGGCCATATTCATGAACCAGCAAGGCAAAAACATCAGTTATAAACTAAAACACGGGTATAATCACTTCATTCTTCACTATGTAACCAAGTTCGTTGAGAAATGAAAGAAAACTAAACATTTGAGATAAAATGAATTATGTCAATACGACAATATCTTGTTCCGAAGTTGCATAAGACAACATTGACACATGGTTCTAACTATCGACCTGCAAGATCTTTTTTATCAAATGTTAGTATCAAAACAGGAAAAGGTCATTACCTTTGCGTTCATCCCACGACACTGACTACTAGGTTGCATGAAATGTTTTACCTCTCAATTTGAATGAAAAGGGACTCGATAAAACAGAAAATACAGCCTTCATCACATCACCCGTGCCGCCGCGGTTTACGACCTGGCCCTCTGGGCTAATCGCTGCAACAATATTCAGAAACAGGAATTACTAAATGA
This sequence comes from Secale cereale, assembly GCA_902687465.1. Taxonomy (NCBI): domain Eukaryota; kingdom Viridiplantae; phylum Streptophyta; class Magnoliopsida; order Poales; family Poaceae; genus Secale; species Secale cereale. The sequence goes on along the minus strand of LR738715.1, from coordinate 33,070,957 downwards.
CTTGGCCTCTATGTTGTTTCATCTATCTGAGAGATTATAGACCTTTTTTTTCTATGCTTTGTAATTTCTTCTCTGTTATCCCCCGTAACTCTGTTCTCGTGTAACCGCCTCCTCAATTGGTAATAAAAGTTCAGGTTGTTTAAGCCCGCCATTGACGCGTCAAAAAAATAAAACAGAAAATGAAAGGTCCGGGCACTCGACAAAGGCTGAAAAAAGTCGGCGACGTGTTTGCCGGCAAACATGGCTCAGCTGGGCAGCCGTCAACATAAAGGTTATTTTACCGAGTTCTTTCCATGGGCACTGGGAAAGAACCTAAATAATTATTGAGTGCAAAAAAAGGTACTCCCTCCATAAAGAAATATAATAAGAGTGTATAAACGCTCTTATATTTGCTTACAGAGGGAGTATTCGACAACCGAATGATGAAAAAAACATTCGACAAAAGAAAAATATCGAGCGGAAAGAAAACGTGCTTGGCAAAGGTAATGTTTGCCTAACCCGTCAAAATGCACTTGCACTAGGGAAAGTTTCAGGTTCCAATAATGTTAGTACGTAATTCATCCTCAATCGCTGCCTCCGGTCCAATGTAGATCTAGAAATCTAATTCAGCTGGTAAGCTGGTGAGGTACACCACCTCACACATTTGGAGCGAAACTTGGTTTCCGAAAGTAGTATCAGTAGTTACCGCTCAAACTACTCCACACGAGTTCTTTTTCTTCTCGCCAAGCCTCGACACTGCAGCCTAAACTATGTTAAGACTCTACAGGTATGTGATGTGAGAGTGAGATGCACATCTCTGTCCACGCAGGCTTTGACGAAATGCACCACATGAAACACAAGGCAAGCCTGTAGTAGATACGTCTGTCGCTGCTACCCTTTTACAATCTCGCGGTAGAACATGTCGATGAAATCATCATTCTGCACACACAAACAAGGCGTGAGGAAATACTCCATAGTCAACATGAGTGTCAGGAGGCTATGAATTTGTTGTAACGCCAGAATAGAATTATGTGAACCCAGCAACAAACAAATGAAATCAGCGTTAGTATTAATTTACTACTCCCCCCGTCCGGAATTAGATGATGCTCAAACAGATGTATCTAGACATCTTTCAGTGCTAGATACATCCGTTTGAGCGTCAACTAATTCCGGACGGAGGAAGTACTTTGACAACCAACAGATGCCAGCAGAAAGAAAAATTACCAGCACAAGCCTCAGCAATGCACCTCTCAGGTTGTCTCTTGATAGTATCACTGGGCCATACGATGCTGTTGGGGCAAGCAGTGGAGGAGGAGGATTAGGTGGTGGAAATGGCTGAAGCAACAGCGCGCCGTATGGTGGAGGGGGGCATTCAGCGGGCCGTGCAAAGTGCTCGAGCGATTGAGACCTTTGCCAGTGCTGAGGACGAGGTGGAGGAGGAGCAGAGGATAGTTGAAAGGGCGCGAGCATGGGAGCAGTTTGCCTCTGCTGAGGATCAGATGCAGGAGGAGCAGTGGATTGTATAAAGGGCTGGGCCAAGGGAGCACTTTGCCTGTGCTGAGGATCAAGTGGAGGAGGAGCAGTGGATTGTGCAAAGGGCTGGGCCAAGGGAGCACTTTGGCTGTGCGGGGGATCAATTGGAGGAGGAGCAGAGGGTAGTGGAAATGGTTGGAGACAGGGAGCACTCTGCCGGTGGTGAATGGCAAGGGGAGGAAGAAATGGGGGTGGAGCTGAAGATGGAAAAGCAGCATGAGCTGTTGCTGCTTGCGAAGATGTGGTAAAAATGGGGGGAAAGAATGGTGGTTTTGTAAGACTGGCAGGCTGAATGGTAGGAGCGCTGGCGGGTACATGAGCAACTTGGGGAACCACGGTAGCTGCTGACGCTCGTGGAGGAGGAAGCAGATTATGCGAGGCAGGAGGCTGTGACGAAACAGCACTAGGCGCTGGCGATGCACGCCTAGATGAAGGAACCGCCCTGACAGGTTGATTTGGCTCTACTGGACCTGCTCCACCAGTGGGTGCTCCAACACATGCAGCTGCCTGGCCGAATAGATTAAACATGGTTAGTCTCGCATGAATTACATAATGATGCTGGATTGCAGAGCAACCACCAGAATAAACACAGATGTCCAGTGTTTCAAAACAGAATGACACGATATGGGGGGACGAACGAGTTTGCTTACTGTTAACAAAGCTGACAATAACTTGAATCCAACATCGCCAGGTACCATGGAAGATGGTGTTGTTGGCTGCTCTAGGGTATCTTCAGATGAGGGAACATCAGATGCTACTTCCAGCTCTTCAAAATCACTGAAACTGGGCACAGTTAGATGATTTAAGTTGTACTGTTCTGGACTCGTGAACCAAAGGGATCAACTCAACTAGACACCACAGTAAACTTGCATTATTACCCCTATGGTAATAATGCAGTTCTTTCACATGACATAATTTTCAGCATTCTGTTGTTTAAATGACACAGTAGTTATCCATATGGAGAGCTATAATTTCTTCTTCTGCAATCTTTTTAACCCAGCATTCTATAAAGGACCTCATATTAAGATTAAAATATTAGCCAAAGATCAGTTTCGTGTTTCTCCCCTTGCCACTCTTGTATCATAACGCCTGAACTTCTTGAAGTATTCTTTTTGATTGTTACGTCTGTACGAGAAAACGACTAAAACAGGTAGTGATACAACTTTGATCACGGCTAAAACAGGTGTAGAACATCTAAACTTAACTTAGAAACGATTAGCAGATAGCAAAAGGAATAGCTACAAGCTATCCTCTATTCAAAGGTAAATAGGGTAGCATGAAAATTCCGAATACCTTTTAACTGAAGGAACCATTTTCTTTGGGGATGCCCTGGAATATGCTTTATGTATCCTGTACATTTCATAGGCAATGTATAGTTCAGCAAGCACATGGAAAAATATATAAATACTTAAAGAAAATGTTTAGCCATCTCCTGTAGTTTTGCAAAGGCGCAAAGCCAAAGCAGTGGACATAATCAATCAAGAAAGCAAATGCAAGCAGTGGAGTAAGGATACATACAGATAGGTCGTGGATACTAAGGATACATACAGATAGGTCGTGGATACAGACTGAACAAATACTTGACTTAACCCCCTGAAGCTATAATTTAACTAATGGAATGGCATTAGTAAGCATCTGGTTTTTGTAGTTTAGGTGGCTCCGTATATTGAGTATTTCGCAGACTGCATTTCAATACCGCACCTACTAAGCTGGACTTTTTTTTGAAAATGTCTACGGGCGGCAACTGCCCGCCTGAACGATTTCCATTAAATTGCTTACACGATCAATAGTTTCTTTACAGGGAGTTTTACACAGAGAGGGGTGACCCTATGGGAAAAACGCACGAAAAACATAAGCTACAGCAATGTGGAGAAGTTTTTGACCCAGGCCTGGAGAATTGTTTTACAAATGGATCGGGAGCAGCGGCACCTCCCATTATTGATGGGGTTTGTTGGCGTGTGCTTACAGAGAACTGGAGAAGTTGACAGATAGTAGTCATTAATATCTCAGCATATGATCTAACTTCTAAAACACTAAATCAACCAGTATACAAAATTCAAAAACAGCTACACTAGCAAAAACGTTACTGAAGGACCTAAAACTAGAGCAGATCAAATGAATGACCGAACAGAACAGCATAACAAGTCAGTAAGACACAGCCTTTCTGGATGCTAGGTTTTGGATGGGAGGAAAGAATATTTGTGATTGCCGGCACTGTTTTCCTACCAGCTGCACGACTTGCACAACCAATGAGGCAAGGGAAGATGGTTAGCACAGATCAGGTCCTACAGCTTATATAATGGGTTGAAAGCCTTGATAAGTTTTAGTGGGCTTTGTAGTGAATGCGCATAAGGTCCAAGTATCAGTGTGCATCAAACTATTCTCTAGCAGATATAATACAGTAGTTCAGTAACTTATTGTTGACAAATAAAAACACAACAAACACAGAAAGCAGATAGACCAACACAATCAAATTTCATGTTTCAGTTTATAATGCCACTCCTAGCAGAAAGATATCTGGTGTGATGCTCTGCAGTCTACAGGCCAAAGTATATCAATACATTCTCATGGATGATATTTAATGCAATAAGAAAAAAAATTACCTACTGAAAATATGCGCCACTTCTTCACATTCCTCAGGTTCATAGAACCAAATTCCAATAATTTCGGATGCAGCATTCCTGTATATTATGTAAGGAACTTCCGCCTGGTATTCAAAACCATCCAAGAGATCCTCGACCAGATTTTCTGCTTACAAGAGGAAGGCAACACAAAATTATCATATACATGATTTCCACGCCAGCATATAATCGGAGATAAAACAACGCAATCACCTAAACATGTCATGCAAGCTAATTATTCAAGATAGCATTTGATGCCAACCAGCTACGCATATTCTTACAGACCAAAACACGATTTAATAAGGTTTTCAACAGAGCTACCCTTTTGTTGTGGAATTTGCTGTACAACCTCATATATAAAAACCAACCAGGAACCAGCATACAGCAATATATACCCCTTAGGATGCCCAAGAGTTATTTTCTTGATGGAGGGTGCACATGAGAGGATGTTTCCTGATGTGAAGATTTTTTACAGCATGGGAGGGATGCATTAATTTATCCCAAAAGGCTAAAAACAAAGTTTATAATTTGAACATACATATAGCAATACAACAGTTATAAATATAAGCAATCGGCACTGCTTCCCATTTTATCTCATAGTTAGTGTATACAACAATTCAAAGGAAAATCCACTCCCACTATGTATGATTTGTCTCCAGATGTTTAACAGATAGGCATGATTCATTTACATAAGGAATCTAGAACTGCAAAAAATACCTGTATTTCGACGATTCATGATGAGAAACTGGAATCTGGGTTGGGTGTTCCTGCAAGAATGTAAAGTTTTATTATGAAATGTACACTCTAAAGCGCTTTATAGGTCCACAAGTTTGCATCTCATCAGAAGAACACAAGAGGGCATTTGTTCATAACTCATAAGTCCAAAAGTAGAAATAGCTGTAGATGCCAAAAATCTCGAATGTAATGTTTACCGGTAGGCACTGTACTGTTTCAGGAGCATACATCCCTGAATTTACATGTAAGCTATTGTAAGATCAGCAACAAACAGTTCAACGCAGGTGTCCAGAGATCGTATGCAAAATACTAGCAGGGTCAAAAAAAAAACAATAGCCAATAGCTTGTGACAGACAGGAACTACACACAAATATCAATAAACAGTACTGAAAGTTCCACCACCAACATGTGGTTATCTACATTGGACAATATAATAGAAATGACACTGCAGATACTTCAGGTAGCGCAGGAAAATAAGAACTAGCAAACATTTCCCTAGCAACAAAATCCTATACTAATCTTTCACTGTGCAGGGGATTTCTGAATTACACTGCAACAAAGTAATAACACGGTGCGAAGGCCAAATCACAACAACTCCATCCGGTCCCAATTCCTTCTAGAAAGCCACTTCAATGCTCTTAACTAAAAATGCACAATATCCACATTTAAGTAAACACCCAAGTAGCTGGGAATTCCACAAGCGTCCACCAAACATCGCAAGATTGTAACAACTAGCGGTGCTTCGCTATGTAGGGAATTGCAGAACCACAATAGAGTCCAAATACAAAATCATCATGTCATTCCATTCCGAAGGTGATTTCAGTTCTCCTCCCAAAATCCACAACATTGGTACTCAATTAAGCAAGCATCCGTAAAACAACAGCAACCGACCAACGCTCCACTGATCGGCCGAAGCCAATGTCGCAATCTACGGCGCATCGGTCAGAGGGGTCGGGGCACGAACCTCTTGACGACGAAGAGCGACCCCTCCACGCCCTTGCGGCTCTGCACAAACACACGAGGACACAGAGATCGAGTCAGGGACCGCAGCAAGCACGAAGCAGGGCGTCGAGAGGGGGGAGGGCGCGGGAGGAGGAGGAGGAGGGCAGTACCCATCGGACCGCGTCCTGGTCGAAGCTGTAGGCGGTGACGCTGGCGGCGGTGATGAGGATGTCGGCGACGGCGGGGTCGAGGCGGCGCAGCACGGTGAGGTTGAGCAGCCGCGTGCCCTCCCGGTCCGCCCCCAGGTTCGGCGTCACCTTGCTCCGCCTCCCGCCGCCGCCGCCGCCGCCGCGCCGCGCCATGAGGAAACCCTAGCTGGCGGCCGGGGCGGCGTCGGGTCTGGGGTTTTGGACGGCCGGGGCGGGTGATCGCTGACGAGGGCAGTGGGGGAAGGGAGCTCTCTCGCTTTTGCCGCGCACGCCGTGGCACCGCCGCCGTGTGCGTGACAGCTGCCTGCGCCACGCCGGGCCACTTGTCAGTCACCGGATGGAGCGGCTCCGGGGCTCATCCGCTCGGCTAACCAGCCCAGTGAGGAGTGTCTGGTCCAAGACAGGGCTCTTCCAATGGGCCTGTAGGAGGCATTCACAGTTGAAGGGATATTGTTTTCCGACCAAAAGGGGCGAAGCAATAGTTAACGAGCCCTCCTTCGGGGAGTCTCGCAACGATCAACGTCACATGACGCTCTCAGTCATTCGCCGCGTGTCGCGCTTTGGGTGCTTTCCCTGGATTTTATTTTCGCACGCGTTTTTAGCATTTTTTTTCCCGATTTTTTTGACGTTTTGGTTTTCCACCGGTCTTCCTTAGCTTTTCGACGGAAAAAAAAACGCGTATTCTGTTTTTTTTCGCGAGAGTCACGGTTTTGCTTTCGAGAGAGGCGCGGTTGTGCTTTCGAGAGAGTCACGGCCGTTTTTTTCTTTCGCGGGAGTCACGGTTTTGCTTCCGCGAGAGGCACAATTGTGCTTTCGCGAGAGTCACGACCATGCCTCTCAGAAACGGAAAAAAATGTGTTTTCTGTTTTTTTTCTTTCGCGAGAGTCACGATTTTGCTTCCACGAGAGGCACGGTTGTGCTTTCGCGAGAGTCACGACCGTGCCTCTCAGAAACGAAAAAAAAAGCATGTTTTCTGTTTTTTCTTCTTTCGCGAGAGTCACGGTTTAGCTTCCGCGAGGGGCACGGTTGTGCTTTCGCGAGAGTCACGGCCGTGCCTCCTCGAAAGCGGAAAAAAATGTGTTTTCTCTTTTTCTCGCGAGAGTCACGGTTTTGCTTTCCCCAGAGGCACGGTTGTGATTTCGCGTGCCTTTTTCGGAAAGAGAAAAAACCAATGCGCCTGGTTCGGTTTTTTTGTCTGGTTTTTTTCGTGAAAAAAAAGCTCATCAAAACCTATCAACATGGGATCTATTTTTGAAGATCTCGACGCGAGGAATTCAACGGTGAAAGCGGTTCGAGATTTGGACGCACGGTTTAAGAGATAAGACATTTTGAATAAACGAATCTACGAAAAAAGGAAAGATGTCCATGTTGTGACAAGTGGCGCACATGCATCGCGTCACTTGTCGCAACCTTGAGGTTTGGGGTGATCTTTGCAACGAGTACTCCTCAATTAGTGATTTCGCAAAATGGGCACCCGGGAGCAACTAACGAAGGAGTACTCATTTCGTCCTTCGGGAGCCGTGCAATGGTCATTTGGGGTGGGCTAAGAGCACACCACTTGACGCACTCTCAGCCACCGTCATGTGTCGCGCTCTGGGCGCTACCTCTGATTTTTTTTCGCATACGTTTTCTGCTTTTTAGATGGTTTTTTGGCTTTTCAGTTTTCCACTGCTCTTTCTTAGCTTTAGGACAAAAAATTGAAAAAACGTGTTTTCTTTTATTCCCTTTCGCGAGAGGGCACGACCGTTCCTCTCAGAAACGAAAAAATGTATTTTCATTTTTTTTCTTTCATAAAATGTACGGATTCGCTTCCGCGAGAGGCACGGCCATACCTCTCGGAAATAAAAAATAACATAATTTTTGCGAGAGACACAGTTTTTCTTTTGTGAGAAACGCAGATTTGCTTCCGCGAGAGGCACGATCGTGCCTCTCGGAAACAGAAAAAAAAAGATTTTCTTGTTTTATTCCGCGAGAGGCACGGGTTTACTTCTTGTGGAGGTATGGATTTGCTTCCGCGAGAGGCACAGTCATGCCTCTTTCCGAAATGAAAATACGTGCTTTCGTTTTTTTTTCTTTTTGAAAAAAAGTTTATCAAAACATATCAACATGGGATCTAGTTGTAAATATCTCGACCTGAGGAATCCAACAGTGAAAAAGGCTTAAGATTTGGACGCACGATTTAAGAGATAAAACATTTTGAATAAATGGATCTATGGAAAAGGGGGAAACTCCAGGGTTACGACAAGCAGCGCACATGCAATGCGTCACTTGTCATAAACTGGGAGGTGGGAGTGACCTCTACGAAGAGTGCTCCTTAATTACTAATTTCGGGGGCGTCCTGTAATGCCCCGGACACACCCGCCGGTGGTCGTTACTCCTGGCGAGATCTAGACTGGCCCCACATATCATTACTAGTCTTTTCTGTGCACTTTGTCCTCACTCGTGCGCACCCGGGAGCAACTTCCCGGTGAGTCATCCATCCTGAAATTACTCCAAGCTGAGCACGCTTAACTTCAGAGTTTTCCCCAATGGGCTCCCGAAAAAGAAGGAATTCCTTATTGATATGAGTAGTCTATCACTCCAAAGTTAAGTGTGCTCAGCTTGGAGTAGTTTCAGGATGGGTGATCGACCGAGAAGTTGCTCCCGGGCGCGCACGAGTGAGGACAAAGTGCACAGAAAAGACTAGTATTGATATGCGTGGTCAATCTAGATCCCGCCAGGAGTAACGACCACCAGCGAATGTGTCCGGGGCGTTACAAGTTGGTATCAGAGCCGACCCTCGCGGTTACACGAATGTTTGCGGACAAGTGCTCGGTCATGTTATTCATGACGTTTGTGACCCGTCATGGCACACGACATGGCACATGTACTGGACTGGATGCACAGACGTTTGTGCCAAGAGGGAGCGTTCTTGTGGCCCGACGAGGACGTCGGTTCCTCTGAGTGTGGGTGTATGTGATAGCCTGGCTTATTAAGGATGATAGACTACTCATATCAATAAGTAATTCCTTCTTTTCCGGGATCCCATTCGGACAGAACTCCAAAGTTAAGTGTGCTCAGCTTGGAGTAATTTTAGGATGGGTGAAAGATCGGGAAGTTGCTCCCGAATGCGCACGAGTGAGGACAAAGTACACAGAAAAGACTAGTATTGATATGTGGGGGCAGTCTAAATCCCGCCAGGAGTAACGACCATCAGCGGATGTGTCCGGGGCGTTACACGCCTCTATCTCTCGCCTTCAGCGATTTCGAAGGGGCGAGCGAGATGGGTCAGCCCGCGCACGGGGCAGGCCACAACCTCTTTTTTATGTTCTTTTTCTACTTTGGTTTTCGTATTTTGCTTTATTTTTATACTTTTGTTTTTCATTAAAATTTTGGAAATATATATATTGCAAAAAACGCTCTACAAAACACCCCCTAATAGCGATAGAATGATTTCCTTCTACCAGACAGCTCTTATCAAGGGCAGATACGTTCTTGAGAGTGTTGCTCTAGCCCATGAGGTTAAGAAATCCGGGTCTCAAGGGCTTGTGCTCAAATTGGATTATGAAGAAGTGTATGATAGAGTGAGTTGGGAATTCCTCTTTGAAATTCTTAGCTCTAGAGGCTGTGAGCAAAAATGGATTTCCTGGATTAAATAAACTCTTTTACAAAGTACATTCAGTGTGATCCTGTGAGGGTCAATGATACTACTAGTCCATACTTCATGGGAGGGAAGGGTCTCAAACAAGGGGACCCTTTCTCTCCTCTGCTTTTTAACTTAGTAGCTTATGCTTTTTTCTAAAATGTTGTTTAAAGCCTCAAAACATGGGTTGATTTCTCGACTTCTTCCTCATGTTATTCCTAGTGGTGTGATTAGTTAACAATATGCAGATGCCACACTCCTCTTTGTGGAGAATTCTTTTGATAAAGCCAGAAATTTCAAATGGATTATTTCTTGTTTTGAAAATCTCTCTGGTATGAAAATTATTTTTTCATAAAAGTGATCTAATGACCGTCAATATTGAGGAGGAGAGATCAAAGATTTTTGCACAAATCTTCTGTTGTAAGTTGGGACCGTTTCCCATCAAGTACGTAGGAGTGCCTTTGCACTATTTTTTTTTGAAACGGAGGCAAAAGTTTTGCCTCATCGATTAATTAAGAAGAAGAGAATTGCCCAGTTAATTTACGGAAAACCGGGTGAAAACCAATACAAACGAAGCACGAACAAACTACTCCCAAGACATGAAACCCCACAAGCACACATGCGACCTGCCAAACTCTCCAAATACACAAGATCCACAAACCCCTGCACTGCTACTTCGCCAAGTGACTCCTCATGAGAACATCTCGACACAAGACATCAAGCACCTCCCAACCCACAACGACAACCCAAACAAAGAGGACAAGCCGAGAGACCCAAGATCATCCATCAAACAGCCATAGACACCTTGCTTTTGGCATCATTTTTGCCTTTGCCCGCCTTTTTTTGTTTGCCCCTTATTGGCGTCCCCGTCAGGAGGCAAGCAATTGACCTGCCCAAACCAAGTCTAGCAACCTCCACGCTGGCTAGCAAATCACAAAATTCCTTCGCGAAAAGAGCATTTGGATTTGGAGTAGGTGCCATCACAAGTGGCTCAATGGTCATGCCACTCACATCCATCATCTGCCTGACGGTCGCAGAGGAGGGAAGGGCAGCAACATCTAAAACTCCATGCTCCACGACACTGAGAGGTAGGTTGTCTGACCCCTCACAAGGCTCCATGGGTGGTGGTGTGGGCACCAAGTCCATCTTCGAAGCCTGACAAGGCTCCACGGGGGGTGGAGAGGACACATGGTCCACCTTCGAAGCTTGGAGAGAGCCCAGCTTGAGCTGCTCCATCGACACAGGCGAAACATGTTCCCCACACAACACCTGCAACTCGGGCATGATCTGCAACACCGGAGACACAACCTTAGGGGATGCCTCACCCACGAAGTCCGGTAACACAAGGGGCATCGAAGAAGACCCAACACGAGGCGAGTAGCTACCAAAGAGCTCCACACCCGCCTCATCCACGAGGCCAACAGAAGACTCAACCACGGGAGCATGTGCAAGAGGGAGCCTTTGTAGAGCAGCCTCCGCGCGCTCCAAAAAGCTCCCGATACGCACCATCCAGCCTTGCAAGGAGTCAGCGACCTCACGAAGCGGCTTAATTGCCTCCTCCATCTGTGAGGAAGTCATGCCATGAAGATCAGATCCTAGCAGCTTCGTGTGCACCCCAAGAGCAGACTGGAGCATCACATCTATCGGGACAGAAGCCGAAGCAACCGTCGAGTAAGGCGAGGAATCACGACGAAGAGTCTTCATGTTGGACGGGGCCTCATGTATCTCAGATGCTGATGAAGGCGCAACAATCGGAGCCCAAGAATGAGCCAGCGGCCGAGCAGAACTTGCAGAAGGTTGCGGCTGCACCGGCCTGCAGCCATCCTGTGCACGATGTCCGGAGCGAAAGCATCTGTTGCACCGGATTGGATCCCTGCACTCGGTCGCACGATGACCTTTTTCGAACCAACGGAACATCTATTCCAGAGCCAAGCGGGCGGCCGGGGCCGCTGTTGAGGCATGAAAGCCGAAGGTGACGGTGTCTGCCGCACACGGCGGGACTGGATAAGCTTCCAGCCTGCAGCGTCCTCCACGCATGCCGCATCCAGCCCGACAAGGAAGTCAGCGCCCGCGTCTGCATCAGAGACAAGGGGGCAGGAGCTCAACAGGGCAGCAGGTGGCCGGCCGCCGTCCAGGCAGGGCAGCGCAGCCGGCGACCTGCCAATGGTCTCCGGCACCTCCACGACCATGCCCTTAGAACACAAGCGCGGCTCCGACGGCGGGGACACAAGGCCCCGATCCATAACAGACGGCTATGGTTGGGAGCTTGGTGACGAGCAGTGGAGGCCGGAGGGCGGCGTCGGCCGGCCGGAAGAGGCGTCGACAAGGAGGACAGGGACGGTTGGCAGAGGAGGCGGACAGGCCGGCACCGACGGCGTGCACGGGGTCTTGCGCGAGGCGGTGAAGCATCCCTGAGCGGCCGGATCAGCCTTGCGGGCGGCGAGGGAGGCCGCGGCGAGCGAGATGGCCGGAGACGGAGGGGCCGCCGAAGATGGCGCGGCCGCCGTGAGCATTGAGCCGGCACGGGGGCCGGAGCAGACAGCGACCCAGCCGTCGCGGGGGACGGACCTTCAAGGTGCAGAAGAGAGAGGGCGCCGTGGTGGTTCCGGATCTGGTCCCGGCGGGAGCAGGGGATGTCGGAGGAAGGAGATCGGGCGGCGCCGCCGGGACGCTCACCCGATGCGGGAGCCCATGAGCGGCAGCTTCGCACCCGCTCGTTGGTACCTGACTCTTGTAATTACGGCACCTCAGGCTCGCCTTTGCACTATGATACGTTAAGGAGAGAGGACTTACAACCTATCATTGATAGGATTATTAAAAACATCTCTAGTTGGCGGGTAGATACCTTACTTACAGAGGGAAATTGATCTTGCTTTGTGCTTGTATAGTCAGCATTACTGCCTAGATGATAAATAATTGAAGAAAATAATTGCCTTTAAATATAATGTGCACTCTCCGAATGTTCTGTGGGCTAAGTGTTGGCTCCCAATTTTGGAAGAGTGTGACATCGGTTTTGAATGTTTCTAGAATTTTCTATACCTGGAAGATTGGGAAGGGTGAGAACATCAGTTGTTGGCATGACACATGGGCTGGGGATTGTTCCCTCAAAACTACATTTTGGGATTTGTTTGATATTTGTAACCAACCTGATTGCTCAGTTGCCCAGGTTTGAGATTGTGTTAATTTGAAACTCTCTTTTAGGAGATGTGTAGATCAGGGGGCATGCGGAGTTGGTTATAGCTTGAAAACTATTAACCAAAACTGTTTAAAAATACATGTTAACCATGTATTAAAAAAAATATTGATCTTGAATATTAAAAATATTAGCAAAGCATTTAAAAATGTTTAAAATGTGTCTACAAAAAATATTGGCCATATAATTAAAGAGTTAAATTTGTATTGGAAAAATGTTAAAATTTTATTAGAGAAGTGTTGTTGAGACATATACAGAAAATGTAGAATGAAAAACAAAAAATTAAAAGATGCTGACAATGAATTCAAAATATGTTAATATTTTTATTTGGAAACTATTAACCAAACATTTAAAAAATGTATATATGTAATGTTGACCATGTATTAAAAATGTTGATCTTGAACATTGAAAATGTTAATAAAGCATTTTAAAATGTTTAAAATGTGTACAGAAAAAATGTTGACCATATAATTAAAAATTTAAATTTGTATTGTAAAAATGTTAAAAATATTTTAGAAAAGTGTTGCTGAGACATATAAAAAAATGTAGAATGAAAAAACAAAAAATGGAAACCGAAAAAAGAAACAAGAATAAAACAGAGAATATATAAATAAATCATAAAATCAAAGAAAAAATGCTAAATTAATAAAAAAAATGAATCCTGGGTCAACCTACCCGTGTGCTCCCTTTTTCTTTCAAGTGCCCGCCTATTGGCCTAGCCCGTTGCTGTAGCCTTCGACGCGAGGGGTAGTTTTGTTGGCGTCCTGGAGTCCTTGCCTGGACAAATCTGCTGCCTGTGAGCCTGGAAACTGAAGTTTATTTGCCTATACAGGCTAGCCTGGCAGCGTAGTGTTTGGATCCTTTCCTGGCTTGAGGTAGAGTCGTCTAGTCAATAAATATTTTTTTTAAATGCCATGCTAGCTGCAACACGACCAGGTGCAAAAGAATGGACGCATGGGCCAGGCTAAGCAGCCTACTTTCTTTTGTTTTCTCTGAACTTCACCGGGCTAATCAGTAATCACGTTGTTGTAGCGGCCAGGCCAGGCAGACCTTTTCACTCCCAGGACACCAACAAAACAGCGACCAGGCAAATTTCAGGCACCGTCCAGGCAAGGCAAGTATTGGTGTGGATGCCAACCAAACTAGCCCTTAATGCGAGATATAGTCGGGGCGATCAGCGAGATCTGTATCTCGCCCATGCTAGACCTATATCTCGCCCGTACCGATTCCTATTACGAATCGCCTATGGTCAGGCGACTGTCAGGCCGGCCCAACACTGTAGCCATCGCATCGCAAGTTTTCTTTTCTGTTGTTTTTGTTTTCCCACCGTTTGTACTACGGTATTATTTGGGTTTTATTTCCTTTTTTTGAATACATGTCTAGATTATCCATAAGTGTTGTATATTTTTCCTGTATAGCAGGAACATTTTTGGTGTACTCATTTAAACTTTATCAAATACTCCCTCCATTAAAAATATAAGAGCGTTTAGATCACGGAAGTCGAGATCTAAACACTCTTATATTTCTTTACAAAGGGAGTACATGATTAGAATTGTTTTCAAAATATATGTTTCATATCTAGCTTTTTTCATAGACATAGTACTTTTTGGTATACATCTAGAACATTTTTTATATACATTTCATTTCTATATACATTATTTAACATGTTATTTTAGTATTTGTTTAAAAAAATCTTATATGTGTTATAAAAATTCCAATACATTTTGAAACATTTTTCTATGATACGAAACATTCTTTTGGACTATGCTCACATTATTTTGCATCGCATACACATTTTTTTCATAACTATCACAGTCATTTTGTTTGAAGCACGTGCTCATTTTTTCAGAATGTTATGAAATTTTGTTTTAATTAAAATGTCATGTACACATGTTTTAAATGTGCGTTTTAAATGTTCATTCTTTACACTACATTTACATTTTTTACACTGCATTTATTATTGTTTTCCCACTATATGTATTTTGTTTTATTATATAAACAAAAGAAGACGAAATTGCTTGCGGGCTTCCACGCCCGGTATCACTCATTTAAAGGTCGTGCTGGTTGGCTTGATTCTTGATGGGTTGATCCCCATCTTGCGGACAGTGTCCTGATATATCAGATTGAGACTGTTGACGCCGTACATAAGGACTCGGGTTAGATGGTATCCATCGATTATTGGGTCGAGCACTAGGGCAGCCGAACCCCATGACGAATACTAGTCGGATGATCCATGCGATCAAAAGTGATCGGACAGGCCGATCATGGGTTGAATTTGGGGACGACAGTCTCAACGGCGTAGACATCTCGGAGTGCGCGCTTGCGCTCCCTCTTTGGAATATGAGTGTCATATATCATGTTCACTATTTTGATTTCCGGTGGAAATTTCTTCTATCCCCCTGTATTCGGTTGGCGAGGTTCATCCTCGTCGTCGCTCTGAGGTCATTTCCCCTTGTGTTCGGCGTTTAACTTGCCGGCCTGCTTGAAGACCCAACAATTACGATTGGTATGGTTTGCAGGTTTATGGGTGTCATGGATTTGGCAGGGCCTATCTAATATCTTGTCCAGGCTAGATAAACCATCTTTATTGCCTTTAAATGGCTTCTTCCGTTGACCGGGCCTGGAGCCGCTGAATCCGGCGTTTACTGTTGTATCATCTGGGCTTCCAAGATTATTTCGACGTTTGTTTTTGTTACGTCGTGGCTTTCCATTGCCGTCCCTGGCTTCAGATGTTCCAGGGTCGCTGGTACTGCAAAAGCGGGTCATGAGTGTAGTTAGAGTTGCCATTGTCCTCGGCTTTCCCTGTCCAAGGTGTCTGGCTAGCCATTCGTCCCGGACACTGTGCTTGAAGGCCGCTAAGGCTTCGGCGTCCGGACAATCGACAATTTGGTTCTTCTTAGTGAGAAACCGATTCCAGAGCTTGTGGGCCGACTCCCCGGGTTGTTGTATAATGTGACTTAAATCGTCAGCGTCCGGGGGCTGGACATAGTGTTGGGGATCGTAGCAGAAAATCAAAAATTTTCCTACGCGTCACCAAGATCTATCTATGGAGTAATCTAGCAACGAGCATAAAGGAGAGTGGATCTACATACCCTTGTAGATCGCGATGCGGAAGCGTTACAAGAACGCGGATGAAGGAGTCATACTCGCTGCGATTCAGATCGCGGTTGATTCCGATCTAAGCGCCGAACAACGGCGCCTCCGCGTTCAACACACGTGCAGCCCGGTGACGTCTCCCACGCCTTGATCCAGCAAGGAGAGAGGGAGAGGTTGGGGAAGACTCCATCCAACAGCAGCACGACGGCGTGGTGGTGGTGGAGGAGCGCGGGACTCCAGCAGGGCTTCGTCAAGCACTGCAAGAGACGAGGAGGGAGAGAGGTAGGGCTGCGCCAAGCGACAGAGGTCTGAACGTGTTATGGGCAGCCCCAAACCTCACATATATATAGGGGGAAGGGGGGGCTGCGCCCCCTTTAGGGTTTCCCACCCCTAGGGGTGCGGCCACCCTAGATCCCATCTAGGGGTGGCGGCCAGAGGGGGAGAGGGAGAGGGGGGCGCACCAGATTGGGCCCTAGGGCCCATCTGCCCTAGGGTTTGCCCCCTTCCCCTCTTGGAGGCGCCTTGGGCCATGGTGGGGGGGGGGCGCACCAGCCCACCTGGGGCTGGTCCCCTCCCACACTTGGTCCACGCAGCCTTCTGGGGCTAGTGGCCCCACCTGGTGGACCCCCGGGACCCTCCCGGTGGTCCCGGTACGTTACCGATATCGCCCGAAACTTTTCCGGTGACCAAAACAGGACTTCCCATATATGAATCTTTACCTCCGGACCATTCCGGAACTCCTCGTGACATCCGGGATCTCATCCGGGACTCCGAACAACATTCGGTAACCGCGTACATACTTTCCCTATAACCCTAGCGTCATCGAACCTTAAGTGTGTAGACCCTACGGGCTCGGGAACCATGTAGACATGACCGAGACAACTCTCCGGCCAATAACCAACAGCGGGATCTGGATACCCATGTTGGCTCCCACATGTTCCACGATGATATCATCGGATGAACCACGATGTCAAGGATTCAACCAATCCCGTATACGATTCCCTTTGTCTATCGGTATAGCACTTGCCCGAGATTCGATCGTCGGTATACCGATACCTTGCTCAATCTCGTTACCGGCAAGTCTCTTTACTCGTTCCGTAACACATCATCCCGTGATCAACTCCTTGATCACATATTGTGCACATTATGATGATGTCCTACCGAGTGGGCCCAGAGATACCTCTCCGTCATACGGAGTGACAAATCCCAGTCTCGATTCATGCCAACCCAACAGACACTTTCGGAGATACCTGTTGTGCACCTTTATAGCCACCCAGTTACGTTGTGACGTTTGGTACACCCAAAGCATTCCTACGGTATCTGGGAGTTGCACAATCTCATGGTCTAAGGAAAAGATACTTGACATATAGAAAAGCTTTAGCATACGAACTACACGATCTGTGCTAGGCTTAGGATTGGGTCTTGTCCATCACATCATTCTCCTAATGATGTGATCCCGTTATCAACGACATCCAATGTCCATGGTTAGGAAACCGTAACCATCTATTGATCAACGAGCTAGTCGTCTAGAGGCTCACTAGGGACATGGTGTTTGTCTATGTATCCATACATGTATCTGAGTTTCCTATCAATACAATTCTAGCATGGATAATAAACGATTATCGTGAACAAGGAAATATAATAATAACCAATTTATTATTGCCTCTAGGGCATATTTCCAACAGCTGTTGGGGAACGTCGCATGGGAAACAAAAATTTTCCTACGTTCACCAAGATCAATCTAGGAGATGCATCTACGAGGGGAGAGTTGGATCCACATACCCTTGTAGATCGCTAAGCGGAAGCGTTCAAGAACGCGGTTGATGGAGTCGTACTCGCCGCGATTCAGATCGCCGAAGATCCTAGCACCGAACGGACGGTGCCTCCGCGTTCTTCACACGTGCAGCCCGGTGACGTCTCCCACGCCTTGATCCAGCAAGGAGAGAGGGAGAGGTTGGGGAAGACTCCATCCAACAGCAGCACAACGGCGTGGTGGTGGTGGAGGAGCGCGGGACTCCAGCAGGGCTTCGCCAAGCGCTGCGGGAGACGAGGAGGGAGAGAGGTAGGGCTGCGCCAATCGACCGAGGTCAAAACTTGTTCTGGGCAGCCCTAAACTTCACATATATATAGGGGGGAGGTAGGGGCTGCGCCCCCATCTAGGGTTTCCTCCCTAGGGGTGGCGGCAGCCCCCCAGAACCCATCTAGGGTGCGGCCAAGGGGGGGAGAGAGAGGGGGCGCCCTAGGATGGGCCTTAAGGCCCATCTGGACCTAGGGTTTGCCCCCCTCCACCCTCCATGCGCCTAGGGACTTGGTGGGGGGGCGCACCAGCCCCCTTGGGGCTGGTCCCCTCCCACACTTAGCCCACGCAGCCACCTGGGGCTGGTGGCCCCACCTGGTGGACCCCCGGGACCCTCCCGGTGGTCCCGGTACATTACCGATATCGCCCGAAACTTTTCCGGTGACCAAAACAGGACTTCCCATATATGAATCTTTACCTCCGGACCATTCCGGAACTCCTCGTGACGTCTGGGATCTCATCCGGGACTCCGAACAACATTCGGTAACCGCGTACATACTTTCCCTATAACCCTAGCGTCATCGAACCTTAAGTGTGTAGACCCTACGGGCTCGGGAACCATGTAGACATGACCGAGACAACTCTCCGGCCAATAACCAACAGCGGGATCTGGATACCCATGTTGGCTCCCACATGTTCCACGATGATCTCATCTGATGAACCACGATGTCAAGGATTCAATCAATCCCGTATACGATTCCCTTTGTCTATCGGTATAGCACTTGCCCGAGATTCGATCGTCGGTATACCGATACCTTGCTCAATCTCGTTACCGGCAAGTCTCTTTACTCGTTCCGTAACACATCATCCCGTGATCAACTCCTTGATCACATATTGTGCACATTATGATGATGTCCTACCGAGTGGGCCCAGAGATACCTCTCCGTCATACGGAGTGACAAATCCCAGTCTCGATTCGTGCCAACCCAACAGACACTTTCGGAGATACCTGTAGTGCACCTTTATAGCCACCCAGTTACGTTGTGACGTTTGGTACACCCAAAGCATTCCTACGGTATCCGGGAGTTGCACAATCTCATGGTCTAAGGAAAAGATACTTGACATATAGAAAAGCTTTAGCATACGAACTACACGATCTGTGATAGGCTTAGGATTGGGTCTTGTCCATCACATCATTCTCCTAATGATGTGATCCCGTTATCAACGACATGCAATGTCCATGGTCAGGAAACCGTAACCATCAATTGATCAATGAGCTAGTCATCTAGAGGCTTACTAGGGACATGGTGTTTGTCTATGTATCCACACATGTATCTGAGTTTCCTATCAATACAATTCTAGCATGGATAATAAACGATTATCGTGAACAAGGAAATATAATAATAACCAAATTATTATTGCCTCTAGGGCATATTTCCAACAGTCTCCCACTTGCACTAGAGTCAATAATCTAGTTCACATCACCATGTGATTAACACTCACAGGTCACATCGCCATGTGACCAACATCCAAAGAGTTTACTAGAGTCAGTAATCTAGTTCACATCAATATGTGATTAACACTCAATGAATTCTGGGTTTGATCATGTTATGCTTGTGAGAGAGGTTGTAGTCAACGGGTCTGCAACATTCAGATCCCTATGTACTTCGCAAAATTTTATGTCATATCGTAGATGCTGCTACCACGTTCCACTTGGAGCTATTCCAAACTGTTGCTCCATTATACGTATCCGGTATCTCCACTTAGAGTTATCCGGATAGGTGTTAAGCTTGCATCGACGTAACTCTTTATGTCGAACTCTTTATCACCTCCATAACCGAGAAACATTTCCTTATTCCTCTAAGGATAATTTTGACCACTATCCAATGATCTACTCCTGGATCACCTTTGTACCCTCTTGCCAGACATGTGGCAAGGCACCCATCAGGTGCGGTACTTAGCATGGCATACCGTATAGAGCCTATGACAAAAGCATAGGGGACGACCTTCGTCCTTCCTCTTCCTTCTGCCGTGGTCAAGTTTTGAGTCTTACTCAACTTCACACCTTATAACTCAGGTAAGAATTCCTTCTTTAACTGACCTATTTTTGAACTCCTTCAAAATCATGTCAAAGGTGTGTGTTCCTTTTGAAAGTATCATCAGGCGTCTTGATCTATCTCTACAGATCTTGATGCCCAATTATGTAAGCAGCTTTATCCTGGTATTCCTTTGAAAAACACCTTTCAGACAACCCTTTATGCTTTCAAGAAATTCTACATCATTTCGGATCAACAATATGTCATTCACATATACTTATCAGAAATGTTGTAGTGCTCCCACTCACTTTATTGCAAATACAAGTTTCTAACAAACTTTGTATACCCAAACACTTTGATCACTCCATCAAAGTGTATATTCCGACTCCGAGATGCTTGCTCTAGTCCATGGAAGGATCGCTGGAGCTAGCATATCTTTTAGCATCCTTGGGATCGACAAAACCTTTCTGATTGTATCATATACAACCTTTCCTTACAAAAACTGGTAAGGAAACTTGTTTTGTCATCCATCTGCCAGATTTCATAAATGCAGCTAATGCTAACTTGATTCCGACGGACTTAAGCATCGCTACGGGTGAGAAAATCTCATCGTAGTCAACTCCTTGAACTTGTGAAAAAACTCTTTGCCACAAGTCGAGCTTCATAGACGGTGACATTACCGTCCACGTCCGTCTTCTTCTTAAAGATCCAGTTATCTCAATGGCTTGCCAATCATCGGGCAAGTCCACCAAAGTCCATACTTTGTTTTGATACATGGATCCTATCTCGGATTTCCCGGCTTCTAACCATTTGTCGGAATATGGGCCCACCATCGCTTCTCCATAGTTCGTAGGTTCATTGTTGTTCAACAACATGACATCTAAGACAGGATCACCGTACCACTCAGGAGTAGTACATATCCTTGTCGACCTACGAGGTTCGATAGCAACTTGATCTGGAGCTTCATGATCACTATCATTAGTTTCCTCTTCAACTGTCGTAGGTTCCACAGAAACATCTTTCTGTGTTGCACTACTCTCCGGTTGAAGTGAGGGTTCGACAACCTCATCAAGTTCTATCTTCCTCCCACTCAATTCTTTCGAGAGAAACTCCTTCTCGAGAAAGGACCCATTCTTAGGGACAAACATTTTTGCCCTTGGATCTGAGATAGGAGGTATACCCAACTGTTACCTTTGGGTATCCTATGAAGATGTATTTGTCCGCTTTGGGTTCGAGCTTTTCCCGGCTGAAGCCATAAGCCTCGCAGCCCCAAACATTGAGAAACGACAACTACGGTTTCTTGCCAAACCATACGACGTCGTCTCAACGGACTTAGATGGTGCCCTATCTAAAGTGAATGCAGCTGTTTCTAATGCATAACCTCAAAATAATAGCGGTAGATCGGTAAGAGACATCATAGATCGTACCATATCTCATAAGGTTCGATTATGACGTCCGGACACACCATTACGCTATGGTATTCCAGGTGGCTTCAACAGCGAAACAATTCCACAATGTCTTAAGTGATTGCCAAACTCACAACTCAGAAAATCTTCCCTTGATCAGATCGTAGGAACATGATCTTCTTGTTATGATGATTCTTAACTTCACTCTGAAATTGCTTGAACTTTTCAAACGTTTCAGACTTTTGCTTCATTAAGTAAATATACCCATATCTACTCAAATCGTCAGTGAAGATGAGAAAATAATGATATCCACCACACGCCTTAATTCTCATTGGATCACACACATCAGCATGTATGATTTCCAACAAGTCACTTGCCCGTTTCATTGTACCTGAAAACGGGGTCTTAGTCATCCTGCCCATGAGGCATGGCTCACATGTGTCAAGCGATTCAAAATCAAGTGACTCCAAACGTCCATCAGCATGGAGTTTCTTCATGCATTTTATGCCAAAATGACCTAAGCGGCAGTGCCACAAGAAAGTGGTACTATCATTATTAACTCTACATCTTTTGGCATTAATATTATCATCATGTGTATTGCTATAATCGAGATTCAATAAACCATTGGGTGCATGACCATAAAGGTATTATTCATGTAAACAGAATAACCATTATTCTCTAACTGAAATGAATAACCGTATTGCAATGAACATGATCTAATCATATTCATGCTCAACGTAGACACCTGATAACATTTATCTAGGTTCAACACTAATCCCGAAAATAGAGGGAGCGTGCGATGGTGATCTTATCATCCTTGGAAACACTTCCAACACATCGTCACCTCGCCCTTAGCTAGTCTCCGTTCAGTCCGTAGCTTTTGCTTCAAGTCACTAATAATAGCAACTGAACCGGTATCCAATACCCAGGTGCTACAAGGAGTACTAGTGAGGTACACATCAATAATACGTATATCAAATATACTTTGTTGAAGTTTCCAGCTATTCTTATCTACCATGTATTTGGGGTAGTTCCGCTACCATGTGACCGTTCCCCTTACAATAGAAGCACTTAGTCTCGAGGTTTGGGTTCAACCATTGGGTTCCTTCATTAGAGCGACAACTGGTTTGCCATTCATGAAGTTTCCCTTCTAGCCCTTGCCCCTTTTGAAACCAGTGATCTTGTTAAACCATCAACACTTGATGCTCCTTCTTGATTTGTACTTTCGCGGTCTTAAGAACCGCTAATAGCTCCGGGATCATCTCCATCCTTTGCATGTCATAGTTCATCACGAAGTTCTAGTAGCTTGGTGATAGTGTCCAGAGAATTATGTCAACCACTATCTCACCTGGAAGATTAACTCCCACTTGGTTCAAGTGATTTTAGCACCCAGACATTCTGAGCACATGCTCACTAGTTGAGCCATTCTCCTCCATCTTTTTGGCAAAAGAACTTGTCAGAGGTCTCATACCTCTCAACACGGGCATGAGCCTGAAATCCCAATTTCAGCTCTTAGAACATCTCATATGTTCTATGGCGTTCAAAACGTCATTGGAATCCCGATTCTAAGCCGTAAAGTATGGTGCACTAAACTATCAAGTAGTCATCAGGACGTGTCTCTCAGGTGTTCACAACATCCACAGACAACGTTGTAGGGGTTTGCACATCGAGCGGTGCATCAAAGACGTAAGCTTTCTGTGCAGTAGTGAGGACACTCCTCGGACTACGGACCCAGTCCGCATCATTACTTACAATATCTTTCAACTTAGTCTTTCTCTAGGATCGTATTAAACAGGGAGCTACAACATGTGTAGATTATCCATAAGTGTTGTATATTTTTCCTGTATAGCAGGAACATTTTTGGTGTACTCATTTAAACTTTATCAAATACTCCCTTCATTGAAAATACCAGAGCGTTTGCATCACTAAAGTAGCGATCTAAACACTCTTATAGTATTTCTTTGCAAAAGAAGTACATGATTAGAATTTTTTTTCAAAATATATGTTTCATGTCTAGCTTTTTTCATAGACATTGTACTTTTTTGGTATACATCTAGAACATTTTTTATATACATTTCATTTTTATACACATTATTTAACATGTTATTTTAGTACTTGTTTTCAAAAAAAGTATATGTGTTAAAAAAATTCCAATACATGTTGAAGCATTTTTCTATGATACGAAACATTCTTTTGGACTATGCTCACATTATACGAAACATTACGTTGATTCTCAACCTCATTCTGAAATTCCTTGAACTTTTCAAAGGTCTCAGACTTGTGTTTCATCAAATAGATATACCCGTATCTACTCAAGTCATCCGTGAGGGTGAGAACATAACGGTAGCCTCCGCGAGCCTCAACACTCATTGGACCGCACACGTCGGTATGTATGATTTCCAACAAGTTGGTTGCTCGCTCCATTGTTCCGGAGAACGGAGTCTTGGTCATCTTGCCCAAGAGGCATGGTTCGCACGTGTCAAATGATTCATAATCAAGAGACTCCAGAAGTCCATCTGAATGGAGCTTCTTCATACGTTTGACACCTATATAACCAAGGCGGCAATGCCACAAGTATGTGGGACTATCATTATCAACTTTACATCTTTTGGCATCTACACTATGAATATGTGTATCACTACGTTCGAGATCCATCAAAAATAAACCATTGACCAGCGGGGCATGACCATAAAACATATCTCTCAAATAAATAGAACAACCATTATTCTCCGATTTGAAAGAGTAGCTATCTCGCATAAGACGAGATCCAGAAACAATGTTCATGCTCAAAGCTGGTACTAAATAACAATTATTGAGGTTTAAAACTAATCCCGAGGGTAGATGTAGAGGTAGCGTGCCGACGGCGATCACATCGACCTTGGAACCATTCCCGACGCGCATCCTCACCTCATCCTTCGCCAGTCTCCGTTTATTCTGCAGCTCCTGTTTTGAGTTACAAATGTGAGCAACTGCACCGGTATCGAATACCCAGGAGCTACTACGAGTGCTGGTAAGGTACACATCAATATACATGTATATCATATATACCTTTGACGTTGCCGGCCTTCTTGTCTGCTAAATATTTGGGGCAGTTCCGCTTCCAGTGACCCGTTCCCTTGCAATAAAAGCACTCTGTCTCAGGCTTGGGTCCATACTTTGGCTTCTTCCCGGCAACAGGCTTGCCAGGCGCGGCAACTTCCTTGCCGTCCTTCTTGAAGTTCTTCTTACCCTTGCCTTTCTTGAACTTAGTGGTTTTATTGACCATCAACACTTGATGTCCTTTCTTGAAGTCCACCTCCGCTGATTTCAGCATTGAATACACCTCGGGAATGGACTTCTCCATCCCCTGCATATTGAAGTTCAACACGAAGCTCTTGAAGCTTGGTGGGAGCGACTGGAGGATTCTGTCAACAACCGCTTCATCTGGGAGATTCATTCCCAGCTGAGACAAGCGATTGTGCAATCCTGAAATCTTGAGGATGTGCTCACTGACAGAACTGTTCTCCTCCATCTTACAGCTGTAGAATGCGTCGGAGACATCATATCTCTCGACTCGGGCATGAGCTTGGAAAACCATTTTCAGCTCTTCGAACATCTCATATGCTCCGTGGTGCTCAAAACGTTTTTGGAGACCCGATTCTAAACTGTAAAGCATGCCGCACTGAACCAGGGAGTAATCATCACTACGCGACTGCCAGACGTTCAAAACGTCTTGAGCCGCATCGGGAGCAGGTGCATCACCTAGCGGTGCTTCTAGGACATATGATCTCTTGGCAGCTATGAGGATAATCCTCAGGTTACGGACCCAATCCGTATAGTTGCTACCATCGTCTTTCAGCTTGGTTTTCTCTAGGAACGCGTTGAAGTTGAGGGAAACTGGAGCGTGGGCCATTTGATCTACGAGAGATATTGTAAAGAATTTAGACTAAGTTCATGATAATTAAGTTCATCTTAATCAAATTATAATGAACTCCCACTCAGAATGACATCTCTCTAGTCATCTAAGTGATACACGATCCAAATCGACTAGCCCGTGTCCGATCATCACGTGAGACGGACCAGTCATCAACGGTGAACATCCTCATGTTGATCGTATCTTCTATACGACTCGTGTTCAACCTTTCGGTCTTCCGTGTTCCGAGGCCATGTCTGTACATGCTAGGCTCGTCAAGTGAACCCTAAGTGTATCGCGTGTGTAAATCTGTCTTACACCCGTTGTATGCGAACATTAGAACCTATCACACCCGATCATCACGTGGTGCTTCGGAGCAACGAACTTTAGCAACGGTGCACAGTTAGGGGAAACACAATACTTGAAATTTTAGTGAGAGATCATCTTATTTACTACCGTCGTTCTAAGTAAACAAGATGCATAAACATGATAAACATCACATGCAATCAATTAAAGTGACATGATATGGCCAATATCATCTTGCTCCTTGGATCTCCATCTTCGGGGCACCATGATCATCTTGTCACCGGCTCGACACCATGATCTTCATCATCATGATCTCCATCATCGTGTCTTGAAGAAGTCGTCACGCCAACTATTACTTCTACTACTATAGCTAACGTTTAGCAATGAAGTAAAGTAATTACATGGCGTTATTCAGTGACACGCAGGTCATACAATAATTAAGACAACTCCTATGGCTCCTGCCGGTTGTCAAGTTCATCGACATGCAAGTCGTGATTCCCTATTACAAAAACATGATCAATCTCATACATCACATATATCATTCATAACATCTTCGTTTTGGCCATACCACGTCACATAGCACATGCTGCAAAAACAAGTTAGACGTCCTCTAATTGTTGTTGCAAGTTTTACGTGGCTTCTATAGGATTTCTAGCAAGAACGTTTCTTACCTACGCCAAAACCACAACGTGATTTGTCAACTTCTATTTACCCTTCATAAGGACCCTTTTCATCGAATCCGATCCGACTAAAGTAGGAGAGACAGACACCCGCCAGCCACCTTATGCATCTAGTGCATGTCTGTCGGTGGAACCAGTCTCACGTAAGCATACGTGTAAAGTCGGTCCGGGCCGCTTCATCCCACAATATCGTCGAATCAAGATTGACTAGTAACGGTAAGAAAGTTGAACAAAACCAAACGCCCACAACTGTTTGTGTTCTACTCGTGCAAGATGCTACGCATAAAACTTAGCTCAGATGCCACTGTTGGGGAACGTAGCATAATTCAAAAAAATTCTACGCCTTCACCAAGATCCAACTATGGAGACATCTAGCAACGAGCAAATAAGAGTGCATCTACATACTGTTATGTAGATCGCGAGCGGAAGCTTTCAACGAAGCGTGGATGAAGTAGTCATACTCTTCACGTTCTTCGTCACCGATGATCTAGCGCCGAACGGACGGCACCTCCGCGTTCAACACACGTACGGTGCAGCAACGTCACCTCCTTCTTGATCCAGCAAGGGGGGAGGAGAAGTCGTCAGAGATCCGGCAGCACGACGGCGTGATGACGGATGCAGTGGAGATCGCAGCAGGGCTTCGCCGGGCGCCCTGCGTGGGAGTGTGGAGGTGTGACGGGAGGGGGAGAGGCGCCAGGGCTTGGGTGCGGCTGCCCTCTCCCCCCCACATATATATAGGGGGCCAGGGGGGCGCCAGCCCCTGCAGATCCAATCTGCAAGGGGGGGCGGCGGCCAGGGGGGAGTCCTTGCCCCCCAAGGCAAGTGGTGGCCCCCCTCCCCTTAGGGTTTTAACCCTAGGCGCATGGGGAGGTGGGCCCCTTAGTGGTGCGCCAGCCCAGAGGGCTGGACACTTCCCCTCGCGGCCTACATTTTCATGTATAGCAGGAACATTTTTGGCGTACGCATTTAAACTTTATCAAATACTCCCTTCATTGAAAATACCAGAGCGTTTACATCACTAAAGTAGCGATCTAAACACTCTTATAGTATTTCTTTGCAAAAGAAGTACATGATTAGAATTTTTTTCAAAATATATGTTTCATGTCTAGCTTTTTTCATAGACATTGTACTTTTTTGGTATACATCTAGAACATTTTTTATATACATTTCATTTTTATACACATTATTTAACATGTTATTTTAGTACTTGTTTAAAAAAATCTTATATGTGTTATAAAAATTCCAATACATGTTGAAACATTTTTCTATGATACGAAACATTCTTTTGGACTATGCTCACATTATTTTGCATCGGATGCATATTTTTTTCATAACTATCACAGTCATTTTGTTTGAAGCACATGCACATTTTTTCATAATGGTATGAATTTTTGTTTTAATTAAAATGTCATGTACACATGTTTTAAATGTGTGTTTTAAATGTTCATTATTTTAATAATAGAAAGATTATCTAAAAGTGGGCTAGACATTTTCTGTACACTACATTTACATTTTTTACACTGCATTTATTATTGTTTTCCCACTATATGTATTTTGTTTTATTATATAAACAAAAGAAGACGAAATTGCTTGCGGGCTTCCACGCCCGGTATCACTCCTTTAAAGGTCGTGCTGGTTGGCTTGATTCTTGATGGGTTGATCCCCATCTTGCGGACAGTGTCCTGATATATCAGATTGAGACTGCTGCCGCCGTCCATAAGGACTCGGGTTAGATGGTATCCATCGATTATTAGGTCGAGCACTAGGGCAGCCGAACCCTCATGACGAATACTAGTCGGATGATCCCTGCGATCAAAAGTGATCGGACATGCCGACCATGGGTTGAATTTGGGGGCGACAGGCTCAACGGCGTAGACATTTCGGAGTGCGCGCTTGCGCTCCCTCTTTGAAATATGAGTGTCATATATCACGTTCACTGTTTTGATTTTCAATGGAAATTTCTTCTGTCTCCCTGTATTCGGCTGGCGAGGTTCATCCTCGTCATCGCTCTGAGGTTATTTCCCCTTGTGTTCGGCGTTTAGCTTGCCGGCCTGCTTGAAGACCCAACAATTACGGTTGGTATGGTTTGCCGGTTTATCTCGGGTGTCATGGATTTGGCAGGGCCTATCTAATATCTTGTCCAGGCTAGATGGACCATCTTTATTGCCTTTAAATGGCTTCTTTCGTTGACCGGGTCTGGAGCCGCTGAATCCGGCGTTTACTGATGTATCATCTGGGCTTTCAGGATTATTTGTTTGTTTTTGTTACGTCGTGGCTTTTCATTGCCGTTCCTGGCTTCAGATGTTCTAAGGTCACTGGTACGGCAAAAGCGGGTCATGAGTGTAGTTAGAGTTATCATTGTCATCGGCTTTTCCTGTCCAAGGTGTCTGGCTAGCCATTCGTCCCGGACACTGTGCTTGAAGGCCGCTAAGGCTTCGGCGTCCGGACAATCGACAATTTGGTTCTTCTTAGTGAGAAACCGATTCCAGAGCTTGCGGGCTGACTCCCCGGTTTGTTGTATAATGTGACTTAAATCGTCAGCGTCCGGTGGCCGGACATAGGTCCCTTGAAAATTGGCCCGAAAAGCATCCTCAAGTTCTTCCCAACTCCCGATGGAGTTCTCTGGGAGGTTGTTTAGCCAGTGCTGAGCTGGTCCTTTCAGCTTGAGGGGTAGATGTTTAATGGCGTGGAGATCATCTCCTCGAGCCATGTGGATGTGAAGAATGAAGTCTTCTATCCAGATGGCAGGATCCATCGTTCCATCGTACGCTTCGATGTTCACGGGTTTAAACCCTTCTCGGAAATCATGACCCAGTACCTCATCAGTGAAGCACAGAGGGTGTGCGGCGCCTCTGTATTTTGTTATATCATGGCGTATGTCCGATGGCTGTGATGTCCGGTATTGACCCCGGACTGGTATATTACCGGTGCGATTGGCTTCATAGCCGCCGTCCCGTGCGGGAGCTCGGTCCCTAGGTCCGTATATAGACCTGGTCTTGCTAGCTTTTTTGTTCAGGTCCTCACGCAGATCGTGTTTTCGGACTTGAGCCGCATCCTCCTTTCCTTTACGGGGTGGTGGTGCGTGCTTGTGTACGCCGTTGCTAGCAACTCTGTCCCGTCCGCGAGGTGGTCGGTCCGGCTTATCGGTGGTGTTATTCTTTGGCGGTATGGGCGCAGTGGCCTTGTCGTCGAATTCGGGCAGCAGTTTACGCTTGGGATAGCCTTTGGTTTGGCCGTTGTGGCCTTGTTTTTGTTCGGCGTCTAGCACCTCGTTCCATCTATCATTGAGTGTGTCTTGTGCGGCTCGAAGCCGTCTCTGCTGCTTTTTTAGGCTCCTTGCGGTGGCAATAAGCCTCCGATGGAAGCGCTTTTGTTCTGAGGGTTCCTTTGGGACGATGTATTCGTCGTCACCCAGGCTAACTTCTTCTTCGGAGACAGGTTCGTAATTGTTGTCTTCGGCATCAATGCTGTCGGACAGTGGCTTCGGACTCTGTTCGTCGTCCTCTCGCTCCTCCTGCTCCATCGCAGGGTCTGCAGGGTCTTCGGCTTGTTCCGGAATATCATCGTCGTTAGTGACGGTGTTGCTATCTTTTCCTTCACGAGATTTGGTTCGGCGCTTTGGACGCCGACGCTTGGGAGGTTCTTCGACGGGCTTGTCCTCTAAGGGATTGTTTTCGCCATCGCCCTCCGCCTCCTTAGGTGTATCCACCATGTACACGTCGTATGAAGACGTAGCTGTCCACCGCCCGGTTACGGGCCGGTTTTGATCTGGATCTGCTTCGGCTCCGAGGTCCATCCGTTCGAAGTCTTCGGAAGCGTAGTTAAGTAAATTGGTTAGATCTTCAACAGTGGCTACCAAGTGGGTGGTGGGTGGGGAGCAAAATTCTCTATCAGCCTCCAGTTCGAACCGGATACAATGCGGCTGCGTGTTCCCATCTAGGGAGAGGGACCTTAACGACTTTAACATGTCGCCAAAGGATGAGTGATGGAAGATATCTGTAGCACTAAATTCGGCGATAGACGCCTAATCGAGCTTAAGGGGCGCAGATGCGCATGATTCGGAATCTAAGGCCGGAGTTGAGTCCGGGGTTCCGATGACACAGACCTCGCTCATAGTTGGGTCCGTGTGCAGCTCCAACACCGTGGAGTCTGCGACTTCCGTGGCGGGGTTGAGTTTCCCGTCCTCGGGCGACGTAGTATGTTCCGTATCTAGGTCCAGAACTGTTGTAGGTGCTATTTCCTGATCCGATGACAGAGTTAGGTCATTTTCATCGTGATGGCAGAGAGAGATCACCGCGGGCTCGAATCCATTGAAGATCAAGTCTCCACGGATATCAGCAACGTAGTTTAAGCTGACAAATCTGACCTGACGGCCAGGGGTGTGGCTCTCAATCTGCTCAAGGTGGCCTTCAGTGTTGGCATGGAGCGCGAAGCCGCCGAACACAAAGAGCTGTCCAGGAGGGAAGATTCCCTCGGTGTTGCCGTCGTTGTTGATGACGCGATCCATCAGTCCTTCGGTCGACTTAGTGGAACTCTCAATGAAAGCACCAATGTCGGTGTCAAAAACGGTGGATCTCAGGTAGGGGGTCCCGAACTATGCGTCTAAGGATTGATGGTAACAGGAGGCTGGGGACGCGATGTTTACCCAGGTTCAGGCCCTCTCGATCGAGGTAAAACCCTACTTCCTGCTATATTAATATGGATGAATATGAATACAAGAGTTGATCTACCTCGAGATCATATTGGCTAAACCCTAGAGTCTAGCCTATGAGGATCTATGTTTCTCTATTTGCCTCTACGGACTAAACCCTCTGGTTTATATATACACCGGAGGGGCCTAGGGTTTGTACATACCATCTTGCAGAGGAAGGAAAGATTACACCCGAACCTAAAACTTGCCATTACATGAATACAGGAGTCATATCCGGATACGAGAGATGATCTGTGACTATGATCTTCACGGCCCACCGGTCCGGCCCACCAAGAGTTATATGGCCTCCCGAGGACCCCTCTATCCAGGACTCCCTCACCCTCCCCTCTATATATAGGTGGAGGGGCGTGGGAAACATCCACTCCAAGCCCTATGGCACAGCTAAGGGGAGGGGACTCGGACTCCAAGTCCAATCCTATTCCTACTAGGGCTCATTCCTTTTTTTGCCTTCCCTAGCCACATGGGCTTTTGAGGACTTGGTGCACCTAGCCCAATAAGGCTAGGGCGACTCCCCGCAGCACATGCTATACCTTGGGTCATGGTGGACCCACTTGTGGGCTTCCAGACCCCTCCGAAATTCTCTGGAACCTTCCGGAAGCTTCCCAGTACAATACCCAAAAAAACTGCACCTTTTTTCAGAACCCAAAATATGACTTCCCATACATAAATCTTTACATCTCGGCCATTCCAATACTGCTCATGACATCCGGGATCCCATCCGGGACTCCAAACAACATTTGGTTACCACTCATCAATTATCCCAATACTACTCTAGCGCCAACGAACGTTAAGTGTGCGACTCCGCGGGTTCGGGAATTATGTAGTCATGACTGAGGCATCTCTCCGGTCAATAGCCAATAGCGGGACCTGGATGCGCATATTGATTCCTACATATTCCACAAAGATCTTTTATCGGTTGAACCTTTATGACAACATACGTAATTCCTTTTGTCTGTCGGTATGTTACTTGCCCGAGATTCGATCGTCGGTATCTCTATACCTAGTTCAATCTCGTTACTGACAATTCTCTTTACTCGTTCCATAATACATCATCTTGTAACTAACTCCTTAGTCACTTTGCTTGCAAGCTTCTTGTGATGCTGTATTACCGAGAGGGCCCAAAGATACCTCTCCGTCACACGAAGTGACAAATCCCAGTCTCGATCCATGTCAACCCAATAGACACCTTCGGAGATACATGTAGAGCATCTTTATGATCACCCTGTTGTGAAATTTGATAGCACACAAGGTATTCCTCCGGTATCCGGTTGTTGCATGATCTCATGGTCGAAGAAACATGTATTTGACATTAAGAAAGCAGTAGAAGTAAACTAAACGATCATACGCTATGCTAACGGTTGGGTCTTGTCCATCACATCATTATCCTAATGATGTGATCCGTTATCAAATGACAACTCATGTCTATGGTCAGGAAACCTTAACCATCTTGCATTAAGCATAGCAAAGTCATAGCAACATCAATCTTAGAACAAAGTGGATACTAGGGATCAAGCCCTAACAAAACTAACTCGATTACATGATGAATCTCATCCAACTCCTCACCGACCAGCAAGCCTATGAAGGAATTACTCACTCCCGGTGGGGATCATCATGGAATTTGTGATGAAGGAGGGTTGGTGATGAATAAGACTGAAGATTCCCCTCTCGGAGCCCCGAACGGGCTCCAGATCTGGCCTCCCGATGAAGAACATGAGATGGCGGCGGCTTCGTATCGTGAAATGCGATGAAAATTCCTCCCTTAATTTTTTCTTAAAAAAATAGGATTTTATCGAGGCAGAGTTAGGTTTAGCGGAGCCCCGAGGCCCCACCACCCACCAGGGCGCGCCAGGGGGTAGCGCGCCCTAGTGTCTTGTGGCCAGCCAGGGCACCCCCTCTGATGGCTCTTGGTTCCAGTATTTTTTATATATTCTAAAATAATTCTCCAAAAAGTTTCGTTCAATTCCGAGAATTTTATTTCTGCACAAAAACAACACCATGGTAGTTCTACTGAAAACTGCATGGACAAAGAAAGATCTACGCATTTGATAACACCTACGAAAGAGGTGAGCTGGATAAGTTCGGCAAAGTAATCTGTCATGAGCATGGTATGACCAGGAGCTCGGTTGCGTGGAATGCAAATATGGCCAACTGTTGATCCTCAACGCTTTCTCTTCTTGACGCCCTCAATTTTTTTTTGACAAGATGCAACAAGACGAGGTGATCGACATCGTTGTCAAAAAGCATATCCTCTATGTCGAAATCATCCAACTCTAACGACGACGAACTTCAGTCATTATCCATCTAAAAAATAACTCGTGATTAAATCTGAAATATCTCTCGTCACCTAAAATTAAAACGCACAAATCACTAGAGAGATTACCATTGGTCAGTAAGGGCATCTCCAGCCGTTGGCCCCCCAAGAGGGGCTAAAAATCGCCCCCTGGGGGCGCACCGGCGCTATACCGTGCACTGGGGGCGTGATGCCCCCCAGTCGCGGCCCCCACGGGTTTTTAAAATGTTCAAATTTGGCGCAAACACAACGCAAACACGGGCGAGTTCGTTCAAATTTAAACATATTTTACAAAACAAAAACAAAAAAACTACTGCGGGCTACCCCCGCCGTCTCCCTCGCCGCCCGCCTCGCCGCCCGCCCACGCGGTTCTACATGCCGAGGAGGCTGTAGAACCGCGTGTAGTCACCGTCGTCGTCGTTGTCCCCGCCACCGCCTACGCCTCCGCCGTCCCTGCTGCATCCCTCCCCCGGTTGGCGCGGCGGGTTGGACGGTCCGGGGGCATCGTCGTCGTCGCTATCGAGGACGACGACACCGTTCTCGTCCTCGCGCCCATGTTTGCGGGCGGTGATCTCCTCCAGGGCCCGGCACTGCCGGACCATCTCCTCGCGCAGGTAGTCGTCGTGCGACCACTGCATGGCGTCCTCGTCGGAGAAGCCGCGCCGGGCTATCTCCTCGTACTCCGGGGGGAGGCTGGACTCCACCTTGGGCTCGACGAGGGATCCGGAGCTGCGGGTACGCGCGCTGACAAGCGTGTCCTGGGGCTCCGGCTTGACGGAGCGGAGGTGGAGGCAGGGAGAGCCGTCGGACGAGGAGGAGGACAACCCGGTCTCCATGCGCCTCGGCGTCCAGGAGCTTCCCCGGCGGCGTGAGAAGGACAGGGGAGCAGGGTACTCGAGGCGCGGCGTGTTGCCGCCCTCGATGTACTCGAGGACGGACTCCAACGTGCGCCCGGGCACGCCCCACCACCGGCGCCGGCCGTCGGTGTTGAACCTGCCGGAGGGCACGACGCCGTTGGTGGCCTCGAGCTGCTCGTCGTGCCGGCCGCGGAAGTAGGGCTCCCAGATTGGGCTGTCGGGGATGTACCGGGGCCCCTCCCTTGCTGCACGCGATAGGGACGAGCGGATGCGTGCGATCTCCGCACGCCGCCGCGCCGGTGGGTAGCGGGGGCACCGGCACGCCGCCGGCGCTGATCCTCCATGCCCCGGGCACCCGCATGTCCGGCGGGACCGGGTACTCGGCCTCGAAAAGGAGGCGAGCCTCGTCCTCGTGCAGATGACGGCGCCCGAATCCGTTCGCCGCCGCGCCGTCGCCTGGGAAACGCTCGGCCATGCTTCTCAACTGGTGACGGCGAGAGGAGGAAAGGGGAGAAATGAGCGCGTCGTCGGTGGAGGCGCCGCGTGCGGTCGGCTTTTATAGGCGGAGGATCGGTGCGAGTATCTCCGGCGCGCTTGCGGTCGGCTTTTATAGGCGGAGGCGCCGCGTGGTAGGCTTGGCCGGCGCGTTACGCGCGGCGTGATTGCGTGGCGGCCGAGGGACGCGTCGCCCAGCCTTCACTGCACCGCCCGTGAGGCATCAATGGAGGCTGACCGGCGCGGCAGCGCGCGGCAGCTTTGGCACTGATTCGTCGTGGGAAACGAGGCGATGAGGACGACGAAGCGGCGAGAAGAGAGTCGAGTCGCTGACGCGGCGTGCCCGCGGCTCTTCGCGCAAAAAACGATTCGCCCGGCGCCCCCGAGCGACCCCCAGCGCGCCGGGTTCGGGTTGGGTCCGCTGGCGCCAATTTCGGCCGGAGCCGGCGAAAACTGGGCTCTTGGGGGCGCGACTGGGCCGATTTTTTGGCGCCGACGGATGAAAAAACGCCTGGGGGGGCCTTCTTGGGGGCGCGGCTGGAGATGCTCTAACAAATCCGCGAAGCCGAGCTCTCTCCCCATAGCCGAGTAAATAGCATAAAACTACTGGTTTACAGGCTAGGGTTCCAAAAAACTACCAGTTTTTAAATTTTCTCAGAAACCTACCAGTCGCGCGGTCCGCTGTTTCAAAAAACACAAAACGCCAAAAACTAGCGATTTAACCGTTTTCCTAACGGATTGGGCCCACATGTTAGGCCACCTGGCCACGCGCGCTCACGGCGCGGCCGTTGACGGCCGTTAGCCCGTGCGGTTCGATCCGGTCTGAACGAAAGGAGCTGGTCGGGCCGCACTCCTCTCAGTCTCCCCCTCCTCTCCCCTCTCCCACGCAGTGACCTAGGTTGGCGATGGTGGCGGCGCAGCCAAATGCCGTCGGCGGCGAGGTATTGAGCCAAGGCGTCACCGGCCAGGAGGGCGGTGGACATCCAGAGGTGGCCCCAGGGTGAGGCAGCTCGAGCTTCCCGGCGGAGCGGTTGCAGCAGCCATCACCACCCACGACAGAGGTTGATCCGGCGAGCTCAGATCCGGCAGTCCGCGCGGCTAGGGCATTGGCGAAGTCCATCCACGCGGATCCAGATGGCGGCCACACTTGGGCTTCATCCTTTGGTGGACTGAGGTAAGAAATTTCTGGGGCCTTCATACTTATAGTTCGAATTACAAATTTATGGGT
This sequence comes from Secale cereale, assembly GCA_902687465.1. Classification (NCBI taxonomy): domain Eukaryota; kingdom Viridiplantae; phylum Streptophyta; class Magnoliopsida; order Poales; family Poaceae; genus Secale; species Secale cereale. The sequence continues at coordinate 33,035,109 of LR738715.1, read as the reverse complement.
CCTTTAGTTCAATTTAGAACTAGTGTTAGTAATTGTTTGTTCTTGGCATGGTACTTTATTTTATTGGTTAAGTCACTGTAGAACAAAGTGCATTTGGTTAGTTCATTGGGTCAGTGCATTCACTGTAATTAGAAGAAAGTTCAGTGATGTTCAGTACATTTGGTCATTGTTTTAAGTTTTAGTGAGTTAAAAATTAATTGTTTGTCAATTTAATACTATAGCTTAGATGCTGAGATTTGGGACATGAGGCTACATTTTCAAGGAACAGATAACATGGAGAGAAAGTATTCAGTTTCTTCAGACATTAGTTATCTGACCATATTAGCATTGGCTGAGTTGGAGGGTTATGGAATGGATGCTTGTCTGACTTATGTAAAGGAAGAGGGAAAGGGCTTGGAGGGGGTGGAGGTCCTGGATAGTGAGGAGGCATTAGATGAGATGCTTGACTTGTTTGTTGATAAGAAGATCCTAAACATCACTGTCAGAAAGCCTACTGATCCAAGCCCAGTTGATGTTAACATGGATGACATAATGCTTGAGGAGCAGATCCCCATTGATCATGTTGGTGAACCTGTTGTTTATAGTGTTTCCCAACAAGGTGTCCTGTATCCACTCCCTAATGCAACTTTGGCACCAGCAATCCCTGAGGAGCCCTATCTTAACACACAACACAGCTGTAATTTCAACAAGGGGAAAAATGTTGTGGAAGAAGAAGAAGATGTAGAAGTAGAACATGATGAAGATGAATCTAAAGATGAGATGGACAAATCCTCTTCATATTTTGAGTTTTTTAGGGGTGATTACACTGGGCAGAATATATCATACATGGGTTGGTGTAGGGGTGAAGATGAGGCAGGCACAGGGACAAGCCATAAGACTAGGGGAGAGGAAGAACCTGCAGATCACTATTGTGGAGCAAACTCACAACCTTCTGAGTTTTGGGAGGAAGACCACCTTTCTGAACATAAAGAACCCTCAGTTGTACCAGAGAAAGGAGCAAAGAAGCTTAATCCTGTCAGAAATCCAGGCCCAACTATCAACTCACACAGTGAGCCTCAACACACCAAGTTTCAAGATTGGGTGCCTGAACCTGATGAATACTGCTTTCCAGCTGATTTTATTCTTAGTGATGAATAAGAAGTTCCAAGGTTGCCTTCTGGTAGGAAGAGAAGGTTGAAGAAGATGAAGGAAAGGAGGTGGTATGATCCATCAGTCCCTGATGCACATGAGCAGTTTGCATTGCATTTGTGCTTCCTAAATGTTGTGGAGTTCAGAGAAGCACTAAGAAATTTCCATGTCAGGACACTTAGGAATTTTGAGTATCACAGAAATAAACCAACTAGGGTTATTGCTTGGTGCTCTGATAGAAAGCAAGGTTGTCAGTTTTATATAGTGGCCTCTAAAATAGCTAATGAGTCTACTTTCAGCATCAAGAAGATGAATTTGGATCACACTTGTGGAGCAAGTGGAGAGAGCACCAAGGTTACAGTAAACTGGGTTGCCAAGGTTTGTGAGGATACCATTAGATCAAACCCAGGAGCTGGTGTTGAGACAATTATGTCATACACAAAGAAAACATTTGGTGTTCATGTGCCTAAAAGCTTGGCATATAGGGCAAGGAGGCAAGCAGTTGAAGTTGTGCAAGGAGATCACAGACTCCAATATCACAGACTCCAATATCACAGACTAAGGGACTATCTACGGTGTGTGCTAGATACTAATCCAGGCAGTAGATGCATAGTGACAACCAAAGAGGACCTAGAAAATCCAGCTCCTACCCCCAGGTTCCACTACATGTTCTACTGCCTTTTGCATGCAAATAGGGCTTTCTCAATGGATGCAGGCCATTTATAGGTACATGATCCTTACACATATATCTAAGATGGTTGCATTCATGTTATTTACAACTAATGTGATCATATTTTCAGGTTTAGATGGTTGCTTCATCAAGCTCAGCACTGGACAACAAATTTTGGCAGCTACTGGCAGGGATGGGAACAACAACATCTTCCCCATTGCATTTGGTGTTGTTGACAAGGAAGACACAGATAGCTGGACATGGTTTCTCACACAGCTTAGAACTGTTATTGGAAGTGGGAACAAGTTTGGCAAGTACACAATTATGTCTGACAGGCAAAAGGTATGTGCTCCAGTACTCATGACAAGCACACTTTAAACTTACCATCATACTTATCCATCATTCCAAGCCATCACTAATTCATAATTAACAGGGATTGTTGAATGCAATCAATGATGTATTCCCTGACTCCCCACAGAGGTTTTGTCTTAGACATATATATGCCAACTTTCAATCTGCTGGTTTTAGAGGGGAGGAGCTCAAGAAACACTTAGATCAGGCTGCCTATTCCTTCACTAAGAGTGGTCATGAAAAAGGGATGTAAAATATGAAGAAAGAAAGTTTTGAATCTTGGCAGTGATTGTCACAGATACCAGACCATACATGGGCAAGATATAAAATGGACACTGTTTGCAAAACTGACCTAGTTGTTAACAACCTTAGTGAAGTTTTCAACAGAATGATATTGGATGTTAGGAACAAGCCAATCAGGACTATGTTGGAGGGCATAAGAACAAAGATGATGATCAAGTTTCAGAAAACCAGAGAGAAAACAGAGTCATGTAGATGGGAGATCACACCAACCTACTCAGAAATTTTAGAAGAAGGCAAGAAGTGGGCTAAGTATTGTGATGCATACATGGCAGGTCCAGGCATCTGGCAGGTGACTAGTAGCTTAGAGAACACATATTGTGTTAACTTGAACAACCATACATGTGACTATAGGAGGTGGGACATGACTGTTGTGCCTTGCAGTCATTCCATTGCTGCAATGCAGAAAGTGAAGCTACATCCTGAAGGCTTTGTCAATGACTTCTTCAAAAAGCCCATGTACTGTCAAACATACAAGCATATCATTTTCCCAGTTCCAGGTCCTGACCACTGGCCTCATACACCTGGACATGACATATCTCCACCAGTGTTCAAAGAAAAAAAGGGCAAAAAGCAAACTGCCAGGAGGAAAGGTGTATTTGAGGTGCCAGCAATAAAGGATACCTCAAGAATTGGTACTGTCACATGTAGCAACTGCAAGAAGCAAGGGCATAGGTTAAGCAACTGTGGTGACCCTTTGAAGCCTAAGTTTCAGATGAGGGTGAACAAGCACCACGTCATTTGAGGCCATGTCTCATTTCATTTCATTGTTTAATTTCATTGTTTAATTTCATTGTTTAATTTCATTGTCTCATTTCATTGTTCATTTTCTTACAATGTTTCTTAATTGTGTAGGAAAATAGAGTAAATTACTCTGAAGCTGGTTCTTCTATGGCTACAAATGCTCAGAGGCCTCCAAGAGTACCTGCTGCTACTGCACCTGAAGCAAGACCAGCTACAGCAAGAGCTACACCTTATGGATCTTCACCAGCTCCAGTTGCTACTTCTAGGGCAAGAAAAAGGGCTGCTTCCACTATTCCAGTAGTTACAGCACAAGCACCACCAGCTAAGAGGAGCAGGACTAACACTTCTTCTCCAGCTAAGAACACCAGATCATCTACAACTTCTCCAGCAAAGAACACCAGATCTTCAAGTGCCCAGAGAAGAACTTTCATTACACCAAGGCAATCAAAATCAACTTGTCCAGGAGGGGTCAAAGAGGATCAGGAAGCCAAGTGGGAGGCTGAAAGACTATTTTTATGCAAGTGGCAACTAGATCTTGGATTTGGGTAACTTAAGTTCATTTCGCATGGTTCTGTTTTTTTCAGAGATATTCAGTCAGTTGAACTACCATGGTTTGTAATAACTACTATGCAGTGTGTTCACTCAAACAGTCATTCCTGTGTTGATTCAGTCAGTAAATTTCAGTCAGTGTATTTTCTGTCCGTTAATTCAGTCAGTACATTTCATATCCACTGCATAATTTCATTGAGAGTAGCAATAAATACATAGATACATTGGTTCAGAGTAGCATCAAACACCAGTTATTACATAGAATATAGTAGATCTTACATAGTACACCAGATATTACATAGAACACCAACATAGAAAGATAGATAGATAGGTATATAGAAGGATGAGATGAGATTGACATATCAGTCATAGCGCTCGAAGAAACGAACCCACTTGGCCCTAGTTGCTGGATGAGGAGCCATGACAGCCCTCATCCTTGCCCACCTAATGATCTCCATGAATGACCTTCCCCTGCCACCAGTGAAAACCAGCTCCAGTTCTTCATCATTGCACTTCTCCAGTACCTTGTCGGAGAGTCGGCGGTTGAACTCCTCTTGCCGCTCATCCTGGGCCGCCTCTACTGCCCTCTGCCTGCGCCTCCTCCTCCTATGTGTTGCTGCTGCCCTAACCTCCATAGCCTCCCCCTCCTCATTTGTGACATCTCCCATGTCAGGATCCATCTGTAGGGTTTCTTTTGGGTGGCGGCTGGTGGAGTCACTGGGAAAGGGTGGGGGTAGGGAGGGGTTTATATTGACAGATGGATGGGGTTGGGTTTAGTAGGCCTAGGGTTGCATTTGGTCAGATAATAGTGGGCCACTAAGCCCAATTACACACATAAATACTATATGTAGGCTAACAAAAAACATCTAAAAGATAGAAGATCAAGTTGAGCACTTAATAGCATCCATTTTCCACAACTTAGTATCATAAGAGATCCATTTCCACTACTTAATAGCATAGGAGATCCATTACAACACTTAATAGCATAGGTGATCCATTACAACTTAACAACATAGGAAATAAGGTTCTTACACTAGGTTAAACTTCACATTCCCCCAAAATGTACACCCATAATCACTTGCAGTCATGCCAAGCCACATCCTTATATAAAGGCCTTTGGATGTACTTACTTCACCAACATATCACAGCAAGTTCAAGACTTAAGGATGGTCTTGATTTGCTCTAACTTCTCCTTGCTGCCATACCCTTCTTTGAGCAGCTCAGCAACAACAAGCTCAAACTTTGCCTTCTCCTTCTTAAGAACATCTCTGTCAACTTCAACATCCTTCATAGCCTTCCTGGTGTTCTTGATGATATCAGCTTGGCTCTGCAAAATGCACCTCTGCTCTTTTGCAAGTTTGAGCTTTTCCATCTGCACCTCCAACATAGGTTTCTCCTCTAGCTCCTTCTTCTTCTTCTCAAGTTCTTCCTCCTCCACTTATTTCTGGTACACCCTCTTGCCCACCCTACCATCCTGCCAATCAAACATCTTGGATACATCATCAACAAGCTTGGTGTAATCAATGCAAAGCTTGTCATTTTCCATCTTAAGCTTGGCCAACTCCCTTTCATGTTCATTGTTAACCTTGGCCAACTCCTTCTCAAACTTTTCCTTGTCAAGTACCCTTCCACAGTTCTGGTCATGGAACATTTCCCATAGCTTGGACAAACATCTCTGAAGAACTGGAGGCCAAGGCCCATCAACCCACTCTACAACACCACAATTCACACCATTTGCCTGCATTTGTAATTGTGATAAGTTAGTGCAAGTGGAGTACTAGCTAATTTCAGTGCCATGATTAACTTGAATTTTTGTAACAATGAAGATATGATAAGTTATTACAATGCCATGCTTAAGTTTGCAAAATAACAAAAACCCATAAGTGACTTTCATATCAGTAACAAACTGCTGCTTCATGTGAGGCCAGTGAACATCAATATCTAACCTGGACTGGGCAGCCATAGAAACGCCTTCCTGTTAAAGTGCCTTCAAAAGCAACACGCTTAACAGGCCTCATTTGGTGCAGAATGCACTTGGGTTCAGAAAGCTCAAGTTGGCCACAGAAAAGGGGCTCCACAATGGTTTCTGGTTCCTCCTGCAACCAAAAGAACAATGGTTTCAATCACCACTGAATCCCACAGTCAACTAGCACTGTTCATTAACCCTAAACAGTGACAAAATCCCCAAATCAACATGAACCCTAACACTGTACAGAGATGAACCCTAGGTATGCTAAATCCCCACCCTCACTAGTCAAGAAACATATCTAAGAGAACTCCACAGAGACAACAACAACACTAAACTAAGCAAGATCCATGGGCCTACTAGCATTTAACCCTAACCGTAACCCTAGGTGGCAATGGATAACTTACCATCAGTCCCATGTCCATGCTGACGACCTCACACTCCTCCTCTGAGCTCGTTTCCTCGTCGTTCCAGGAAGGCATGGCGGCAAGGAGGTCGATGGCGACCGACTTCAAAGACGGCGAGCGGCGGCGAGCTCGTGAGCTACTGGAGCAGGGGAGTGGGAGCAGGGGAGAGAGCGAGCAGCGGAGTGAGCGAGTGGGGGCAGGGTGGGGTATCGTATTTAACCTGGTTCCGACCGGACCGAACCGCACGGACTAACGGCCGTCAACGGCCACGCCATGAGCGCGCGTGGCCAGGTGGCCTGACATGTGGGCCCAATCCGTCAGGAAAACGGTTAAATCGCTAGTTGCTGGCGTTTTGGGTTTTTTGAAACAGCGGACCGCGCGACTGGTAGGTTTCTGAGAAAATTTAAAAACTGGTAGTTTTTTGGAACCATAGCCTGTAAACCAGTAGTTTTATGCTATTTACTCCCCCATAGCCAGTCAGTAGCAAATTTTGTCGTCCTGCATTCACATGGTATCAAACCCGTGGCGCTGATAGGCGCGACGGCTGCAAGGACGAATCTGTGGTTCAATGCGCCTAGGGCAACCGCTTCTGCCCGCAACGAGGCCCTGCGCAAAGCTCTAGGACAAATCCATTGCGGCTCATGGCCACGTGCCCACGGGAAAGAATGGCAACACGCGTGCTCCAAAAATGGTGAAGAAGATACGACAGAGGGTGGTGGAACTACTCAATAACTCAATGGCGCTAGATGGCCGGGGGCAGCAAGAATCGACGGCGAGATGCGACAGCGACGGCGGAATGGAGGGTGTGGGTTGAAATGTCCATCTCGCAATGTCGCGCGTGAGACAGAGGAAACGAAAAATCAGGGGCGGGGGTGAGGTGTAATGCCCCGGATGTAATACTTTCCCTTTTGGGTTTATAAGATATCTCCGGCTTCATCTATTTCCATTCCGGGTTCTTTGCCTTTCGGGTTTTCGTCGTTTTGTTGTGTGAGTGTGTGGCATTCATTCATATCATGTAGACATGTGCATCGCATTGCATTTGTGTTGTCGGTTGCATCCGGTTCCGCGCGTTCCTTCCCGTTGTCTGTTTCGCGTTCCGGAGCTCCCTCACGTGTCCGTGACGTCCCGTAGGCCTACTTTGTTGTTTGGGCGTGTTACGTTACCGGTGTGCCGCGAGGTTGTTGTGTGTGTTGTTGTTTTGTTGTGTGCAACCCGCCTCTCAAATCTCGTCGCGTTTGGACTCCGTTTGCTATCCCATCAGCTATTCGTGTGGGTCCAAAGTGCCTCCACTTGTGTCCCGGAAACACCCCTCTGCAGTCCACTACCCTCTCCTAGGCCATTCTAACTTCCCCCGCGATCGGATCCGTCGGATCGCGATCGAAGGGTTCCTAACACCCCAGATCCCCCCAAACCCTAAAAACTGCTATATAATAGACCCTAGGTCTATTTTAGGCATCCATAGCTTCTTCTCCACCCTCCCCCCCTCATTTTTTTCCCTTTTCTCAGATCTGGCCTCCCCCTCAGCCACTTGGCCAGTTTCCTCACCAGCCAGATCCGCCGCGATCCTCCTGGGATCGATCGCCTCGATCGCCTCGAGCTTCCCCGACCGATCGACTGGATCCCCGACCGGGGACCGCATCACCGCAGCGAGGCCGGGCCTCCCTCCTGTTCGCCGCCTCGGGTCGTCCCTCCGCCGGCCCGTACGCCGCCACCCGACCGCAGGCGCCCTCCAGGCCGGCCCAGTCGCCTCGTCCCTCCGCGCCAGGCGTCGGCCTTCCCGCCTGGACCACTTCGCCGTCCCGGGCCCCGCCTCCCCTCTCGGGCCGAAGCCGCGAGGCCCAGGCCACCAGGCCACTTCGCCCTCCGCTCCAGGCCACCGAAGCCAGCGCCAGCCAGCGCTCCACCGCCGCTCGCCTCCGCGCTGGGCCGCCCCGTCGCCAGGCCCAGCCGGACGCCTCTGCCCGACCGCCGCCCGTCCGTCGCCTCCGCGGGCCGCCGCAGCCACCGATCGGCTGGGCCGCACCGAGGCCCCAGCCTCCTCCTCTCGGTGGGCCGTGCCGTCCCGAGCCCGATCCGCCGCAGCGGATCCAATCCGGCCCGTCTTCACCTCCCCCGGCCCGAAATTCTCCAGATCTAGGTTGACTCCTTTTTTTTCCCTAAGTCCCCAGTAATTAGTTGCTGATGCTGTTTTAGAACTGCTCTAACTTTTTGTGTGTTGCTCCGATTCGCGCAAATAGCATGTCCAGACGTTCGTGGGATCGTGCACTACGTTTTATCTTTTGGTGTCATGCATGTTAGAGATCAGCTAGGTGCTTGTTTTGCTGTTGCAAGAGTGCATCGTGATATAAACTGCTGTTATGTGATGTTTTATTGTCATCTTTGCCATGTGATATCTTTTAGCTCGTTTGTCCGAATGATGCAAATGACATGTCCACGTGTTCGTCTTGCCATGATCTACATGTTGTATGTGCTAGGTAGCACGATAGATTTATTCTTGCCATGCTTATCATCGTTGCAAAGTGCCATGTGGCTGTGATGTTGTTTCACTTGTTATGAAATGCCATCTTGTTGAGCTCGTTGCTATCGTTGTGTTTATCTCCATGAAGCATGCTTGTGTGTTTCGGGATCACCATCATGTGTACTTTGATGAGGTGCTTACCACTTGCCATGTTTGGTTTCGAGGTGACTTAAACTTGCTCTTTTAGATGTCATGTTGAAATTGCTGCTTTAGGACTTAGTGGATTTTCACTAAGTCTGAAATCTGTAATGTTCCGATGCCATGTTCGTGTGATGTTCTAGGACAAACCATGTTAGTTTTGGAGTGGATCTTGATTGTTCCTTGTAGTATATATTGTTGGCTTTCCATTCATGTCCTCACATGCCTATTTGAGTGGTTGTAGCATGTTTATCTTTTGCTCCAAAGTTTCAATAAAATTCTGCTGCCAGAATTTTATTGTAAAGTTCAATATGTCCAAGTTCATTGCTATTGAACCGTGGCTCCGTTGGGGGTGCACCTTTGGACTTAGTTGCTGTAGTATATGTCTAGTTTGTGTTCAAGTCCTTTGCCATGTTGTTTGAGTGCTGTAGCTTAATTATTTTGTGCTCCGAAGTTGCTATGTTGCTGTAATTTTTAGCTTTCGCTCATTTCTTGTTTCGGGCATAACTTTTAGCCCGTAACTCCGATTTCAGCGAATCTTATATGAAACTTGATTGATTTTCTGTGTAGATTCTTAATATCATATTGTTATCATGTTTTGAGGTGTTTTGCTTGAGTGCTATTTTCCGTGCTCCGTGTGCATCCTTAGTGCATCCATCATGCATACATCATTTTCGAGTGCGCATTGCATCTTGTTGATTTGTGCTTGGTGTGATTGTTTTGTTTAGAGCCGGAAGCTGAGACCGAGTACGAGTACGAGCACGAGGTTACCAACGAGGTTGAGCACGAGGACCCTTCTTACGATCCGAACAACTTCACTTCAGGCAAGATGACCGAACCCCGATAACATTACTATCTTTGCCTATTGCTAGTAGTTCCGCTCTATAGTTTTGCCTCGATGCCCATGATTCTTCTTGTCAGCCTCCTACTTGTAACCATTGCCATGTTTAACCAACCTACCTATGCAAACCGTTGCTTGGCTAAGTACGCTTCGCTCAGCCCTTCTTATAGCGTTGCTAGTTGCAGGTGAAGATCGAAGATGCTTGCTTCATGTTGAAGTTTTGTTGGGTTATATCACACTATATAAATGCTTAAAAAAATGAAATCATCTATATATTGGCAAGGGTGGAAGGCTAAGCCTTTTGCTTGGTGATTTGTTCCACTCATGCCGTTAGGAACCGTATAAACCGGTGTTATGTTCCTTGTTTATGCGTTCCTAACACGGTTGGGGTGTATGGGACCCCCTCGATAAACCGCTAAGTGCTAAGTCTTTTCCAGCAAGTCCCAACATTGGTACTATTTGCCTAATAACTAATTAAACTTGCATAGGGAGTTATAAACCCTTTTTCTTAATTCAACAACCCGGGCCAGTGCTCCACATGAGTGTTGGTCCAAACTGGGGGTTACGCGGGGCCACCTCGAGGAAACTCAAGGTCTGGTAAAAACCTGTGGGATCACCCATCCGGACGTGGCCTGAGACGAGATACGCGCGGCTACTATCAGGGTGTCGGCACGCCGGGAGGATTTGCTGGATTAGCCTTACCTTAGTTCGGTATATCTTGAGCACGAGATTCCGAGAATACTCGGGTCTTCCCACTTTGGAGTTGCGACTCCGCGGATCGTGGGCTTGTAATGGGTCAAGTTGGAACACCCCTGCAGGGTTTGAACTTTCGAAAGCCGTGCCCGCGGTTATGTGGCAGATGGGAGCTTGTTAATATCCGGTTGTAGATAACTTGACACAATGTTACTAATACACTACCAGCGTGTGTTCCGTGACCGTCAATTTCCGAATAGGGATTCGGGAGTTGAACACGGAGGGGTTATGTTTGTTGAGCTTAGCTAGGATCACCTAGTGATCACTTCTCGTCCGAGGCTTTCTCTTCTCGCTCTCACTCACGTAAGCTAGTTGCTAGTTGCTGCTGCAGACACTTATTCTTTTCTTCAGCCTTTATCCTCTCCCATAGGCTTAAATAGTCTTGTTACCCGAGAACCGGATTGCTGAGTCCTCTGTGGCTCACAGTTACTTCACCACACCAGATGCAGGTCCAGTTGTGAGCTATCCAGGTGATGTTACCGAGCTGGACTGGGAGTACGACGAGGAGCGTAGTCGGTACTATGTTCGTTATCCGGAGGATCAGTAGTGGAGACTTCTACTAGGATTCGATCCGCCTGTGGTTTATTTATCTAAGTTTGGTATCTTGACATTTGGTTTTGCCCTTAGAGGGTTGTGATATCCTTAATGTATGATGTTTGAGACTTGTATTGTATTTGTGTGACGTGGCGAGTGTAAGCCAACTATTTTTGTTTACAATCCCCTCTTTTACATGAGATGTGCAAAGATTACCAGACTTGAGATCATTCTAGGATGGACTTATGCCTTTAAGTCGTGCCTCGACACGTAGGAGGTATAACTCCATCCTGGGCATTACAAGTTGGTATTCAGAGCCTTCTCCGACCTAGGAGCCCCCACCGTTTGATCGAATCGTTGACGGTCGAGTCTAGGCACACACTGAAAACATTTTGAGTCCTATATTATATCGGAGAGTAGGATTTCTTTGCTTCTCATCCCCTTTCTCTCTGGTGAGGACTCCTGACGACTACTCTTGTCTCTCCTATCTTCAATATGTATGAAAGCTTAGAAAGATGGTTAAGGAGATGGTTAAAAGGGCAAAAGATGTGAGTAGATGGAACCACTGCGGTTCACCGGAATGCCGAACACGAGCCTAGTTTGATCGCTTAGAGCCTAAGCCTCCACAACCGGACCTCCTACACGCCCCAATTTATTCATAGGACAGCCCGGACGTTGCTCGGACCCAAAATACACACTCAACCAGAGCCCTCAAATCTGACCCAAATGTCTAGATTGCTTGTCACCCCCCAAATCCAGTCCATATATGAGGCAAAAATGACGAAGTCGCGACATGTCCAAATTGGCTGCCACACCGGACCGGCCCATATTTCCCCACTCTGACCCCACATAAACCCCATACTAGCCCCATTCGAACGAAACCCTAGCACATTCGACTGCGTCGCTCCCCTTCACACTCCGCTCCAGTCCGCAGCCTGCTCGCCAAGTCAGGTATTAGCTCCTCCAACCACTACTCCTCCCGAATGACATTGGGTGCTCGTTCCGTGGCTTCCCAAGTTAGAGGCGCGGTTTGCTCGCCGTGGAAGGCAGTGGGCAACACCAGCAAGATATAGTTTTTTTGGCCGCGGGTCCGTAGGACCCGCGTCTGGGCCACTTCCCATCAACACAAAGGATGACCTCCTCTGCGATGTCATCCGCCGATGCCCATTGCCATCTCTGCAAAATGCCAAGGCACCGCGACCTGACATGATGGTGTCCGAGTGGCTTGTGCTGTAGAGGGCAACACCTAGCCCAGGAGCAAGCATGCGCCGCGCGACACCTGGACGGCCTCCCCTCCTCGTCCTCGTCCATCAACGACAGCACCACCGCCGATGACGCCGCTGTTGGGGAACGTAGCATAATTCAAAAAATTTCTATGTCTTCACCAAGATCCAACTATGGAGACATCTAGCAACGAGCAACTAAGAGTGTATCTACATACCGTTATGTAGATCGCGTGCGGAAGCTTTCAACGAAGTGGGGATGAAGTAGTCGTACTCTTCACGTTCTTCGTCACCGATGAACTAGCGCCGAACGGACGGCACCTCCGCGTTCAACACACGTACGGTGCAGCAACGTCACCTCCTTCTTGATCCAGCAAGGGGGGAGGAGAAGTCGTCAGAGATCCGGCAGCACGACGACATGATGACGGATGCAGTGGAGATCGCAGCAGGGCTTTGCCGGGCGCCCTGCGTGGGAGTTGGGAGGTGTGACGGGAGGGGGAGAGGCGCCAGGGCTTGGGTGCGGCTGCCCTCTCCCCCCCCCCACATATATATAGGGGCCAGGGGGGCGCCTGGACCCCCTGCAGATCCAATCTGCAAGGGGGCGGCGGCCAAGGGGGGTTCCTTGCCCCCCAAGGCAAGTGGAGCCCCCCCTCCCCTTTAGGGTTTGAACCCTAGGCGCAGGGGAGGTGGGCCCCCTTGGTGGTGCGCCAGCCCAGAGGGCCGGACACATCCCCTCGCGGCCTAGGGGCCCCACCGGGATGGGTGGCCCCACCCGGTGGACCCGTGGGGCCCCTCCGGTGGTCCCGGGACACTCCCGGTGACCCCCGGAGATCACCCGTTGGCCGAAACTGGACTTCCCATATATCAATCTTTACCTCCTGACCATTCCGGAACTCCTCGTGACGTCCGGGATCTCATCCGGGACTCCGAACAACTTTCGGGTTTCCACGTGCATTTATCTCTACGACCCTAGCGTTACCGAACCTTAAGTGTGTAGACCCTACGGGTTCGGGAGACACGTAGACATGACCGAGACCACTCTCCGGTCAATAACCAACAGCGGGATCTGGATACCCATGTTGGTTCCCACGTGTTCCTCGATGATCTTCATCGGATGAACCACTGTGTCAAGGATTCACTCAATCCCGTATGTTATTCCCTTTGTCCATCGGTACGGTACTTGCCCGAGATTCGATCGTCGGTATCCCCGATACCTTGTTCAATCTCGTTATGGCAAGTCTCTTTATGAAGGAAATATGCCCTAGAGGCAATAATAAAGTTGTTATTTATATTTCCTTATATCATGATAAATGTTTATTATTCATGCTAGAATTGTATTAACCGGAAACTTAGTACATGTGTGAATACATAGACAAAACAGAGTGTCCCTAGTATGCCTCTACTAGACTAGCTCATTGATCAAAGATGGTTATGTTTCCTAACCATAGACATGAGTTGTCATTTTATCAACGGGATCACATCATTAGGAGAATGATGTGATGGACAAGACCCATCCGTTAGCATAGCACTATGATCGTTTAGTTTTACTGCTATTGCTTTCTTCATGACTTATACATGTTCCTATGACTACGAGATTATGCAACTCCCGAATACCGTAGGAACACCTTGTGTGCTATCAAACGTCACAACGTAACTGGGTGATCATAAAGATGCTCTACAGGTGTCTCCGAAAGTATTCGTGGTGTTGGCATAGATCAAGATTAGGATTTGTCACTCCGAGTGTCGGAGAGGTATCTCTGGGCCCTCTCGGTAACACACATCACAATAAGCCTTGCAAGCAAAAGACTAATGAGTTAGTCACGAGATGATGAGTTACGAAACGAGTAAAGAGACTTGCCAGTAACGAGATTGAACTAGGTATAGAGATACCGACGATCGAATCTCGGGCAAGTAACATACCGATGACAAAAGGAACAACGTATGTTGTTATGCGGTTTTGACCGATAAAAGATCTTCGTAGAATATGTAGGAGCCAATATGAACATCCAGGTTCCGCTATTGGTTATTGACCGAAGATGAGTCTCGGTCATGTCTACATAGTTCGTGAACCCGTAGGGTCCGCACGCTTAACGTTTGATGACGATCGGTATTATGAGTTTATGAGTATTGATGTACCGAAGGTAGTTCCGAGTCCCGGATGAGATCACGGACATGACGAGGAGTCTCGGAATGTTCGAGACATAAAGATTGATATATTGGACGACTATATTCGGACACCGGAAGTGTTCCGGGAAAGTTTCGGATTTATCGGGATTGCCGGAGGGGGTTACCGGAACCCCCTACGAGAGGGGATGGTCCATAGTGGGCCTAAAGGGAAAGAGAGAGGCAGCCCATAAGGCTGGCCGGCGCCCCCACCTAGGGTTCCTAGTTGGACTAGGATTGGGGGGGGGGGCGCCACCTCTCCTATTCCTTTCCCCCTTCTTCCTTTTGGTGAATCCTACTAGGAATAGGATTGCAATCCTATTCCTAGTAGGACTCCTTCCCTAGCCGCACCAGGAAGGGCCGGCCGGCCTCCCTCCCTTGCTCCTTTATATACGGGGGCAGGGGGCACCCAAAGACACACAAGTTGAATTGTTTTAGCCGTGTGCGGTGCCCCCCTCCACAGAATCACACCTCGGTCATACCGTCGCGGAGCTTAGGCGAAGCCCTGCGCCAGTGAACACATCATATCTGTCACCACGCCATCGTGCTGACGAAACTCTCCCGTGAAGCTCAACTGGATCAAGAGCTCGTGGGACGTCATCAAGCTGAACGTGTGCTGAACGCGGAGGTGCCGTACGTTCGGTGCTTGATCGGTTGGATCGCGAAGAAGTTCGACAACATCAACCGCGTCACTTGACGCTTCCGCTCCCGGTCTACGAGGGTACGTAGACACACTCTTCCCTCTCATTGCTATGCATCTGGTAGATAGATCTTGCGTGATCGTAGGAAAATTTTTAAATACTACGTTCCCCAACAGTGGCATCAGAGCCAGGTCTATGCGTAGATGATATGCACGAGTAGAACACAATGAGTTGTGGGCGATACTAGTCATACTGCTTACTAGCATGTCATACTTTGCTTCGGCGGTATTGTGAGATGAAGCGGCCCGGACCGACATTACGCGTACGCATACGCGAGACTGGTTTCACCGTTACGAGCACTCGTTGCTTAAAGGTGACTGGCGGGTGTCTGTCTCTCTCACTTTAGCTGAATCAAGTGTGGCTACGCCCGGTCCTTGTGAAGGTTAAAACAACACATACTTGACGAAACATCGTTGTGGTTTTGTATGCGTAGGTAAGAACGGTTCTTGCTAAAGCCCGTAGCAGCCACGTAAAACTTGCAACAAACAAAGTAGAGGACGTCTAACTTGTTTTTGCAGGTCATGTTGTGATGTGATATGGTCAAGACATGATGAGTTATACGGTTTTGTATGAGATGATCATGTTTTGTAAAGTTATCGGCAACTGGCAGGAGCCATATGGTTGTCGCTTTATTGTATGAAATGACATCGCCATGTAATTGCTTTACTTTATCACTAAGCGGTAGCGATAGTCGTAGAAGCAATAGTTGGCAAGACGACAATGATGCTACGATAAAGATCAAGGTGTCAAGCCGGTGACGAAGGTGATCATGACGGTGCTTTGAAGATGGAGATCAAAAGCACAAGATGATGATGGCCATATCATGTCACATATTTTGATTGCATGTGATGTTTATCTTATTATGCTTCTTATTTTGCTTAGAACGACGGTAGCATTATAAGATGATCCCTTACTAAATTTCAAGGTATAAGTGTTCTCCCTGAGTATGCACCGTTGCGAAAGTTCGTCGTGCCGAGACACCACGTGATGATCGGGTGTGATAAGCTCTACGTTCAAATACAACGGGTGTAAGCCAGTTTTGCACACGCAGAATACTCGGGTTAAACTTGACGAGCCTAGCATATACATATATGGCCTCGGAACACTGGAGACCGAAAGGTCGAGCGTGAATCATATAGTAGATATGATCAACATAAGATGTTCACCATTGAAACTACTCCATCTCACGTGATGATCGGACATGGTTTAGTTGATTTGGATCACGTGATCATTTAGATGACCGGAGGGATGTCTATCTAAGTGGGAGTTCTTAAGTAATATGATTAATTGAACTTTAATTTATCATGAACTTAGTCCTGGTAGTATTAGCATATCTATGTTGTAGATCAAAAGCACAAGATGATGATGGCCATATCATGTCACATATTTTGATTGCATGTGATGTTTATCTTATTATGCTTCTTATTTTGCTTAGAACGACGGTAGCATTATAAGATGATCCCTTACTAAATTTCAAGGTATAAGTGTTCTCCCTGAGTATGCACCGTTGCGAAAGTTCGTCGTGCCGAGACACCACGTGATGATCGGGTGTGATAAGCTCTACGTTCAAATACAACGGGTGTAAGCCAGTTTTGCACACGCAGAATACTCGGGTTAAACTTGACGAGCCTAGCATATGCAGATATGGCCTCGGAACACTGGAGACCGAAAGGTCGAGCGTGAATCATATAGTAGATATGATCAACATAAGATGTTCACCATTGAAACTACTCCATCTCACATGATGATCGGACATGGTTTAGTTGATTTGGATCACGTGATCATTTAGATGACCGGAGGGATGTCTATCTAAGTGGGAGTTCTTAAGTAATATGATTAAATTGAACTTTAATTTATCATGAACTTAGTCCTGGTAGTATTAGCATATCTATGTTGTAGATCAATAGCTCGCGATGTTGCTCCCCGTTTATTTTTCATATGTTCCTAGAGAAAACCAAGTTGAAAGATGTTAGTAGCAATGATGCGGAATTGTTCCGTGATCTGAGGATTATCCTCATTGCTGCACAGAAGAAATTATGTCCTTGATGCACCGCTAGGTGACAAACCTATTGCAGGAGCAGATGTAGACGTTATGAACGTTTTGACAAAAGCTCGATATGATGACTACTTGATAGTTTAAGTGCACCATGCTTTACGGCTTAGAACCGGGACTTCAAAAACGTTTTGAACGCCACGGAGCATATAAGATGTTCCAAGAGTTGAAATTAGTATTTCATACTCATGCCCGTATCGAGAGGTATAAGACCTCTGACAGTACTTTGCCTACAAGATGGAGGAGAATAGCTCAACCAGTGAGCATGTGCTCAGATTGTCTGGGTACTACAATTACTTTAATCAAGTGGGAGTTAATCTTCCAGATAAGATAGTAATTGACAAAGTTCTCTAGTCACTATCACCAAGTTAGTAGAACTTCGTGATGAACTATAATATGCAAGGGATGACAAAAGGAATTCCCAGCTCTTCGCGACACTGAAGTCGGCGAAGGTAGAAATCATGAAAAAGCATCAAGTGTTGATGGTTAACAAGACCACTTGTTTCAAGTAAAGGGCAAAGGGATAGAAGGGGAAATTCAAGAAGAATGACAAGCAAGTTGTCACTCCCGTGAAGAAACCCAAAGCTAACCTCAAGCCTGAAACAAGTGCTTATACTGCAAAGGAAATGGTCACTAGAAGTGGAACTGCCCTAGATACTTGGCGGATAAGAAGGATGGCAAAGTGAACAAAGGTATATTTGATATACAGATTATTGATGTGTATTTTACTAGTGTTCATAGCAACCCCTCGGTATTTGATATTGGTTGAGTTGCTAAAGAGTAGTAACTCGAAGTGGGAGTTGCATAATGAACATAAACTAGTTAAAGGATGAAGTGACGATGTGTATTGGAAGCAGTTCCAAGATTGATATGATCATCATCGCACACTTCCTATACTTTCGGGATTAGTGTTGAACCTAAATAAGTGTTATTTGGTGTTTGTGTTGAACATGAATGTGATTTGATCATGTTTATTGCAATACGGTTATTCATATAAGTTAGAGAATAATTGTTGTTCTGTTTACATGAATAAAACCTTCTATGGTCATACACCCAATAAAAATAGTTTGTTGGATCTCGATCGTGTGATACAAATATTCATAATATTGAAGCCAAAAGATGCAAGGTTAATAATGATAGTGCAACTTATTTGTGGCACTGCCGTTTAGGTCATATTGGTGTAAAACGCATGAAGAAACTCCATAATGATGGACTTTTGGAATCACTTGATTATGAATCACTTGGTGCTTGCGAACCATGCCTCATGGGCAAGATGACTAAAACTCCGTTCTCCGGAACTATGGAGCGAGCAACAGATTTGTTGGAAATCATACATACTGATGTATGTGGACCAATGAGTGTTGATGCTCGCGGCGGGTATCGTTATTTTCAGACCTTCATTGATGATTTGAGCATATATGGGTATATCTACTTAATGAAACACAAGTCTGAAACATTTGAAAAGTTCAAAGAATTTCAGAGTGAAGTAGAGAATCATCATAACAAGAAAATAAAGTTTCTACGATCTGATCGTGGAGGAGTATATTTGAGTTACGAGTTTGGTCTTCATTTGAAACAATGTGGAATAGTTTCACAACTCACGCCACCCGGAACACCATAGTGTAATGGTGTGTCTGAACGTCATAACCGTACTTTATTAGATATGGTGCGATCTATGATGTCTCTTACCGATTTACCACTATCGTTTTGGGGTTATGCATTAGAGACAGCTGCATTCACGTTAAATAGGGCACCATCTAAATCCGTTGATACGACACCTTATGAACTATGGTTTGGCAAGAAACCAAAGTTGTTGTTTCTTAAAGTTTGGGGCTGCGATGCTTATGTGAAAAAGCTTCAACCTGATAAGCTCGAACCCAAGTCGGAAAAATGTGTCTTCATAGGATACCCAAAAGAGACTGTTGGGTACACCTTCTATCACAGATCCGAAGGCAAGATATTCGTTGCTAAGAATGGATCCTTTCTAGAGAAGGAGTTTCTCTCGAAAGAAGTAAGTGGGAGGAAAGTAGAACTTGATGAGGTAATTGTACCTTCTCCCGGATTGGAAAGTAGTACATCACAGAAAAATTGTTCCAGTGATTCCTACACCAATCAATGAGGAAGTTAATGATGATGATCATGAAACTTCGGATCAAGTTTCTGCTGAACGTCGTAGATCAACCAGAGTACGTTCCGCACCAGAGTGGTACGGCAACCCAGTTCTGGAAATCATGTTACTAGACCATGATGAACCTACGAACTATGAGGAAGCGATGATGAGCCCAGATTCCGCAAAATGGCTTGAGACCATGAAATCTGAGATGGGATCCATGTATTAGAACAAAGTATGGACTTTGGTTGACTTGCCCAATGATCGGCAAGCCATCGAAAATAAATGGATCTTCAAGAGGAAGACCGACGCAAACGGTAATGTTACTGTTTACAAAGCTCGACTTGTTGCGAAAGGGTTTCGACAAGTTCAAGGAGTTGACTACGATGAGACTTTCTCACCTGTAGCGATGCTTAAGTCTGTCCGAATCATGTTAGCAATTGCCGCATTTTATGATTATGAAATCTGGCAAATGGATGTCAAAACTGCATTCCTAAATGGATATCTCAAAGAAGAGTTGTATATGATGCAACCAGAAGGTTTTGTCAATCCAAAAGGTGCTGACAAAGTATGCAAGCTCCAGCGATCCATCTATGGACTGGTGCAAGCATCTCGGAGTTGGAATATACGCTTTGATGAGGTGATCAAAGCATATGGTTTTATACAGACTTTTGGAGAAGCCTGTATTTACAAGAAAGTGAGTGGGAGCTCTGTAGCACTTCTAATATTATATGTAGATGACATATTGTTGATAGGAAATGATATATAATTTTCTGGAAAGCATAAAGGAGTGTTTGAAAGGAGTTTTTTCAAAGAAAGACCTTGGTGAAGCTGCTTACATATTGGGCATCAAGATCTATAGAGATAGATCAAGACGCTTGATAAGACTTTCGATGAGTACATACCTTGATAAGATTTTGAAGTAGTTCAAAATGGATCAGTCAAAGAAGAAGTTCTTGCCTGACTTATAAGGTGTGAAGTTGAGTAAGACTCAAAGCCAGACCACGGCAGAAAAAATATAGAGAGAATGAAAGTCATTCCCTATGCCTCAGCCATAGGTTCTATAAAGTATGCCATGCTGTGTACAAAACACGTTGTGTACCTTGCCAAGAGTTTGACAGGGAGGTACAACAGTGATCCAGGAGTAGATCACTGTACAGCGGTCAAAATTATCCTTAGTAATTGGATGACTAAGGAAATATTTCTCGATTATGGAGGTGATAAAGAGTTCGTCGTAAAGGGTTACGCCGATGCAAGCTTTGACACTAAATCCAGATGACTCTAAGTATCAATCTAGATGCGTATTGAAAGTGGGAGCAATTAGCTAGAGTAGCTCCATGCAGAGCATTGTAGACATAGAAATTTGCGAAATACATAGGGATCTGTATATGACAGACCCGTTGACTAAACTTCTCTCACAAGCAAAACATGATCAAACCTTATTACTCTTGGGTATTAATCACATAGCGATGTGAACTAGATTATTGACTCTAGTAAACCCTTTGGGTGTTGGTCACATGGTGATGTGAACTATGGGTGTTATTCACATAACGATGTGAACTATCGGTATTAAATCACATGGCGATGTGAGCTAGATTATTGACTCTAGTGCAAGTGGGAGACTGAAGGAAATATGCCCTAGAGGCAATAATAAAGTTGTTATTTATATTTCCTTATATCATGATAAATGTTTATTATTCATGCTAGAATTGTATTAACCGGAAACTTAGTACATGTGTGAATACATAGACAAAACAGAGTGTCCCTAGTATGCCTCTACTAGACTAGCTCATTGATCAAAGATGGTTATGTTTCCTAACCATAGACATGAGTTGTCATTTGATCAACGGGATCACATCATTAGGAGAATGATGTGATGGACAAGACCCATCCGTAAGCATAGCACTATGATCGTTTAGTTTTACTGCTATTGCTTTCTTCATGACTTATACATGTTCCTATGACTATGAGATTATGCAACTCCCGAATACCGTAGGAACACCTTGTGTGCTATCAAACGTCACAACGTAACTGGGTGATCATAAAGATGCTCTACAGGTGTCTCCGAAAGTATTCGTGGTGTTGGCATAAATCAAGATTAGGATTTGTCACTCCGAGTGTCGGAGAGGTATCTCTGGGCCCTCTCGGTAACACACATCACAATAAGCCTTGCAAGCAAAAGACTAATGAGTTAGTCACGAGATGATGAGTTACGGAACGAGTAAAGAGACTTGCCAGTAACGAGATTGAACTAGGTATAGAGATACCGACGATCGAATCTCGGGCAAGTAACATACCGATGACAAAAGGAACAACGTATGTTGTTATGCGGTTTTGACCGATAAAAGATCTTCGTAGAATATGTAGGAGCCAATATGAACATCCAGGTTCCGCTATTGGTTATTGACCGAAGATGAGTCTCGGTCATGTCTACATAGTTCTCGAACCCGTAGGGTCCGCACGCTTAACGTTTGATGACGATCGGTATTATGTGTTTATGAGTATTGATGTACCGAAGGTAGTTCGGAGTCCCGGATGAGATCACGGACATGACGAGGAGTCTCGGAATGTCCGAGACATAAAGATTGATATATTGGACGACTATATTCGGACACCGGAAGTGTTCCGGGAAAGTTTCGGATTTATCGGGATTGCCGGAGGGGGTTACCGGAACCCCCTACGAGAGGGGATGGTCCATAGTGGGCCTAAAGGGAAAGAGAGAGGCAGCCCATAAGGCTGGCCGGCGCCCCCACCTAGGGTTCCTAGTTGGACTAGGATTGGGGGGGGGGGGGCGCCACCTCTCCTATTCCTTTCCCCCTTCTTCCTTTTGGTGAATCCTACTAGGAATAGGATTGCAATCCTATTCCTAGTAGGACTCCTTCCCTAGCCGCACCAGGAAGGGCCGGTCGGCCTCCCTCCCTTGCTCCTTTATATACGGGGGCAGGGGGGCACCCAAAGACACACAAGTTGAATTGTTTTAGCCGTGTGCGGTGCCCCCCTCCACAGAATCACACCTCGGTCATACCGTCGCGGAGCTTAGGCGAAGCCCTGCGCCAGTGAACACATCATATCCGTCACCACGCCGTCGTGCTGACGAAACTCTCCCGTGAAGCTCAACTGGATCAAGAGCGCGTGGGACGTCATCAAGCTGAACGTGTGCTGAACGCGGAGGTGCCGTACGTTCGGTGCTTGATCGGTTGGATCGCGAAGAAGTTCGACAACATCAACCGCGTCACTTGACGCTTCCGCTCCCGGTCTACGAGGGTACGTAGACACACTCTTCCCTCTCGTTGCTATGCATCTGGTAGATAGATCTTGCGTGATCGTAGGAAAATTTTAAAATACTACGTTCCCCAACACTTTACTCGATCCGTAATCCATCATCCCGTGACTAACTACTTAGTCACATGGAGCTCATGATGATGATGTCTTACCGAGTGGGCCCAGAGGTACCTCTCCGTCATGCGGAGTGACAACATCCCAGTCTCGGTTCGTACCAACTCAACAGACACTTTCGGAGATACCCGATGCGTACCTTTATAGCCACCCAGTTACGTTGTGACGGTTGGCACACCCAAAGTACTCCTACGGTATCCGGGAGTTGTACAACCTCATGGTCTATGGAATAAATACTTGACACCGAAAAGCTTTATGCATTACGAACTATACGATCTCGTGTTATGCTCAAGTTTGGGTCTTGTCCATCACATCATTCTCCTAATGATGTGATCCCGTTATCACTGACATCTTATGTCCATGGTCAGGAAACCGTGACCATCTGTTGATCAACGAGCTGGTAACTAGAGGCCTACCAGAGACTCATTTTGGTCTATGTATTCACACATGTATCGCTGTTTCCGTACAATACAATTCAAGCATGAATAACAGACAATTATCATGAACAAGGAGATATAATAATAATGCTTTTATTATTTCCTCTAGGGCATATCTCCAACAGTCTCCCACTTGCACTAGAGTCAATAATCTAGTTACATTGTGATGAATCGAACACCCATAGAGTTCTGGTGTTGATCATGTTTCGCTCGTGAAAGAGGTTTAGTCAACGGGTCTGCGACATTCAGATCCGTATGCACTTTACAAATATCTATGTCTCCATCCTGAACATAATTCCGGATGGAGTTGAAACGGCGCTTGATGTGCTTGGTCTTCTTGTGAAACCTGGGCTCCTTGGTAATAGCAATAGCACCAGTGTTGTCACAGAAGAGAGTCATCGGGCTTGACGCGCTTGGAATGACTCCTAGGTCGGTGATGAACTCCTTCATCCAGACTCCTTCCTGCGCTGCTTCAGAAGCAGCTATGTACTCCGCTTCACATGTAGATGCTGCCACGACGCTTTGCTTGCAACTGCACCAGCTGACTGCCCCTCCATTCAAAATATACACGTATCCGGTTTGTGACTTAGAGTCATCCAGATCTGTGTCGAAGCTAGCATCGACGTAACCCTTTACGACGAGCTCTTCGTCACCTCCATAAACGAGAAACATATCCTTAGTCCTTTTCAGGTACTTCAGGATGTTCTTGACCGCTGTCCAGTGTTCCGTACCGGGATCACTTTGGTACCTCCCTACCAAACTTATGGCAAGGTTCACATCAGGTCTGGTACACAGCATGGCATACATGATAGAACCTATGGCCGAGGCATAGGGAATGACACTCATCTTTTCTCTATCTTCTGCCGTGGTCGGCGACTGAGCTTTGCTCAATCTCATACCTTGCAAAACAGGCAAGAATCCTTTCTTTGACTGATCCATATTGAACTTTTTCAATATTTTGTCAAGGTATGTACTTTGTGAAAGACCAATGAGGCGTCTCGATCTATCTCTATAGATTTTGATGCCTAATATGTAAGCAGCTTCTCCAAGGTCCTTCATTGAAAAACTTTTATTCAAGTAGGCCTTTACATTTTCCAAGAATTCTATATCATTTCCCATCAGCAATATGTCATCCACATATAATATGAGAAATGCCACATAGCTCCCACTCACTTTCTTGTAAATACAGGCTTCTCCATAAGTCTGTATAAAGCCAAACGCTTTGATCACCTCATCAAAGCGAATATTCCAACTCCGAGATGCTTGCACCAGCCCGTGAATCGAGCGCTGGAGCTTGCATACCTTGTTAGCGTTCTCTGGATCGACAAAACCTTCCGGTTGCATCATATACAACTCTTCCTTGAGGAAGCCATTAAGGAATGCTGTTTTGACGTCCATTTGCCATATCTCATAATCATAGAATGCGGCAATAGCTAACATTATTCTGACTGACTTCAGCATCGCTACGGGAGAGAAAGTCTCGTCGTAGTCAATCCCTTGAACTTGTCGATAACCCTTAGCGACAAGCCGAGCCTTATAGATGGTCACATTACCATCCGCGTCTGTCTTCTTCTTAAATATCCATTTGTTTTCTATGGCGTGCCTATCATCAGGCAAGTCCACCAAAGTCCATACTTTGTTTTCATACATGGATTCTATCTCGGATTTCATGGCTCCAAGCCATTTATTGGAATCTGGGCCCGCCATCACTTCTTCATAGTTCGAAGGTTCACCGTTGTCTAACAACATGATTTCCAGGACAGGGTTGCCGTACCATTCTGGTGCGGAACGTGCCCTTGTGGACCTTCGAAGTTCAGTAGTAACTTGATCTGTTTCTTCATGATCATTATCATCAACTTCCTCCCTTGTCGGTGCAGGCACCTCAGGAACAGTTTCCTGCGCTGCGCTACTTTCCGGTCCAGGAGGGGTGACTGTCACCTCATCAAGTTCTACTTTCCTCCCACTCACTTCTTTCGAGAGAAACTCTTTCTCCAGAAAGTATCCATTCTTTGCAACAAAGATTTTGCCTTCGGATCTGTGGTAGAAGGTGTACCCAATAGTTTCTTTTGGGTATCCTATGAAGACGCATTTTTCCGATTTGGGTTCGAGCTTTTCAGGTTGAAGTTTCTTGACATAAGCATCGCAACCCCAAACTTTCAGAAACGACAGCTTCGGTTTCTTGCCAAACCAAAGTTCATACGGAGTCGTCTCAACGGATTTTGACGGAGCCCTATTTAAAGTGAATGCGGCAGTCTCTAAAGCATAACCCCAAAAAGATAGCGGCAAATCGGTGAGGGACATCATAGATCGCACCATGTCCAACAGAGTACGATTTCGACGTTCGGACACACCGTTATGTTGAGGTGTTCCGGGCAGTGTCAATTGTGAAACAATTCCACAGCTTCTAAGGTGTGTGTGCCAAATTCATGACTTAAATATTCACCCCCACGATCCGATCGCAAGAACTTTATTTTTCTGTCACGTTGATTCTCAACCTCATTCTGAAATTCCTTGAACTTTTCAAAGGTCTCAGAATTGTGTTTCATCAAATAGATATACCCGTATCTACTCAAGTCATCCGTGAGGGTGAGAACATAACGATAGCCTCCGCGAGCCTCAACACTCATTGGACCGCACACATCGGTATGTATGATTTCCAACAAGTTGGTTGCTCGCTCCATTGTTCCGGAGAACGGAGTCTTGGTCATCTTGCCCAAGAGGCATGGTTCGCACGTGTCAAATGATTCATAATCAAGAGACTCTAGAAGTCCATCTGAATGGAGCTTCTTCATACGTTTGACACCAATATGACCAAGGCGGCAATGCCACAAGTATGTGGGACTATCATTATCAACTTGACATCTTTTGGCATCTACACTATGAATATGTGTATTACTACGTTCGAGATCCATCAAAAATAAACCATTGACCAGCGGGGCATGACCATAAAACATATCTCTCAAATAAATAGAACAATCATTATTCTCCGATTTGAAAGAATATCCATCTCGCATAAGACGAGATCCAGAAACAATGTTCATGCTCAAAGCTGGTACTAAATAACAATTATTCAGGTTTAAAACTAATCCCGAGGGTAGATGTAGAGGTAGCGTGCCGACGGCGATCACATCGACCTTGGAACCATTCCCGACGCGCATCGTCACCTCATCCTTCGCCAGTCTCCGTTTATTCCGCAGCTCCTGTTTTGAGTTACAAATGTGAGCAACTGCACCGGTATCAAATACCCAGGAGCTACTACGAGCGCTGGTAAGGTACACATCAATAACAAGTATATTAAATATACCTTTGACGTTACCGGCCTTCTTGTCTGCTAAATATTTGGGGCAGTTCCGCTTCCAATGCCCCGTTCCCTTGCAATGAAAACACTCAGTCTCAGGCTTGGGTCCATACTTTGGCTTCTTCCCGGCAACAGGCTTGCCAGGCGCGGCAACTTGCTTGCCGTCCTTCTTGAAGTTCTTCTTACCCTTGCCTTTCTTGAACTTAGTGGTTTTATTGACCATCAACACTTGATGCTCTTTCTTGATATCCACCTCCGCTGATTTCAGCATCGAATACACCTCGGGAATGGACCTCTCCATCCCCTGCATATTGAAGTTCAGCACAAAGCTCTTGAAGCTTGGTGGGAGCGACTGGAGGATTCTGTCAACGACCGCTTCATCTGGGAGATTCATTCCCAGCTGAGACAAGCGGTTGTGCAATCCTGAAATCTTGAGGATGTGCTCACTGACAGAACTGTTTTCCTCCATCTTACAGCTGTAGAATGCGTCGGAGACATCATATCTCTCGACTCGGGCATGAGCTTGGAAAACCATTTTCAGCTCTTGGAACATCTCATATGCCCCGTGGTGCTCAAAACGCTTTTGGAGCCCTGATTCTAAACTGTAAAGCATGCCGCACTGAACCAGGGAGTAATCATCACAACGCGACTGCCAGGCGTTCATAACGTCTTGGGTCGCCGGGAGAACGGGTGCATCACCTAGCGGTGCTTCTAGGACATATGATCTCTTGGCAGCTATGAGGATAATCCTCAGGTTACGGACCCAATCCGTATAGTTGCTACCATCGTCTTTCAGCTTGGTTTTCTCTAGGAACGCGTTGAAGCTGAGGGAAACTGGAGCGTGGGCCATTTGATCTACAAGAGATATTGTAAAGAATTTAGACTAAGTTCATGATAATTAAGTTCATCTTAATTAAATTTTAATGAACTCCCACTCAGAATGACATCTCTCTAGTCATCTAAGTGATACACGATCCGAATCGAGTAGTCTGTGTCCGATCATCACGTGAGACGGACTAGTCAAAAACGGTGAACATCTTCATGTTGATCGTATCTTCTATACGACTCGTGTTCGACCTTTCGGTCTTCCGTGTTCCGAGGCCATGTCTGTACATGCTAGGCTCGTCAAGTGAACCCTAAGTGTATTGCGTGTGTAAATCTGTCTTACACCCGTTGTATGCGAACGTTAGAACCTATCACACCCGATCATCACGTGGTGCTTCGGAGCAACGAGCTTTAGCAACGGTGCACAGTTAGGGGAAACACATTACTTGAAATTTTCGTGAGAGATCATCTTATTTACTACCGTCGTTCTAAGTAAACAAGATGCAAAAACATGATAAACATCACATGCAATCAATTATAGTGACATGATATGGCCAATATCATCTTGCTCCTTGGATCTCCATCTTCGGGGCACCATGATCATCTTGTCACCGGCTCGACACCATGATCTTCATCATCATGAACTCCATCATCGTGCCTTGAAGAAGTCGTCACGCCAACTATTACTTCTACTACTATAGCTAACGTTTAGCAATGAAGTAAAGTAATTACATGGCGTTATTCAGTGACACACAGGTCATACAATAATAAAGACAACTCCTATGGCTCCTGCCGGTTGTCAAGTTCATCGACATGCAAGTCGTGATTCCCTATTACAAAAACATGATCAATCTCATACATCACATATATCATTCATCACATCTTCGTTCTTGGCCATACCACGTCACAAAACACATGCTGCAAAAACAAGTTAGACGTCCTCTAATTGTTGTTGCAAGTTTTACGTGGCTTATATAGGATTTCTAGCAAGAACGTTTCTTACCTACGCCAAAACCACAACGTGATTTGTCAACTTCTATTTACCCTTCATAAGGACCCTTTTCATCGAATCCGATCCGACTAAAGTAGGAGAGACAGACACCCGCCAGCCACCTTATGCATCTAGTGCATGTCTGTCGGTGGAACTAGTCTCACGTAAGCGTACGTGTAAGGTCGGTCCGGGCCGCTTCATCCCACAATACCGCCGAATCAAGATTGACTAGTAACGGTAAGAAAGTTGAACAAGATCATACGCCCACAACTGCTTTGTGTTCTACTCGTGCAAGATGCTACGCATAAAACCTAGGCTCAGATGCCACTATTGGGGAACGTAGCATAATTCAAAAAATTTCTACGTCTTCACCAAGATCCAACTATGGAGACATCTAGCAACGAGCAACTAAGAGTGTATCTACATACCGTTATGTAGATCGCGTGCGGAAGCTTTCAACGAAGTGGGGATGAAGTAGTCGTACTCTTCACGTTCTTCGTCACCGATGAACTAGCGCCGAACGGACGGCACCTCCGCGTTCAACACACGTACGGTGCAGCAACGTCACCTCCTTCTTGATCCAGCAAGGGGGGAGGAGAAGTCGTCAGAGATCCGGCAGCACGACGGCGTGATGACGGATGCAGTGGAGATCGCAGCTGGGCTTCGCCGGGCGCCCTGCGTGGGAGTTGAGAGGTGTGACGGGAGGGGGAGAGGCGCCAGGGCTTGGGTGCGGCTGCCCTCTCCCCCCCCACATATATATATAGGGGCCAGGGGGGGCGCCTGGACCCCCTGCAGATCCAATCTGCAAGGGGGCGGCGGCCAAGGGGGGTTCCTTGCCCCCCAAGGCAAGTGGAGCCGCTGCCCCTCCGTTTGCCTCCGCCGAGGAGTACTACCGCCGCTCCGGAGACCCCAAGAGGAAGGGCCGTTGAGGAAATGGTCAAGTCCGGCGTCTGATATCTATCGTTTAGTTATAGATCATAGTCGATCGATGAACTTGCTATGTCCGATCCTTTGCGAGCTTGCTATGCCGGTTGTATAAACTTGCCATGTCTGATATATGCTACGTCAAATTTATCGAACGTGTCCCGCGCGCATCTGCAGACATATGTAGGAGCCAAATGTAGCAAGTCCGATCGTGGATGCTATTATAAACTTAATAAGAAAGGAATGAAAATTCCTTGTTCCTGAAAAGGAGGAAAATCTGGACAAAGAAGGACCTGAGCAGTACGGTCCCTTCCCGTTCCGTCCCTTGTTTTGGTCAAACAAGGCAAAACGCAAGGCAGGCAAAAAGAAGCAAAGGCGGAGCAACGCTATCATGGCATGGCATGCATTAACTGAATTTCCATGCCATTCGGGGCTCGCCCCCATTTCAATTTCCAGCAATGTCCGCCAAACCAGCACGCGGAAGGATCGTCGCTGTGACGGGTACGATCTGAAGCAAAAAAAAGAAGACAAAAGGGATCTCCGGAGGATCGGCGAGAGGGTATAATAACAAGCAAAGAAACAAAGGGCGCGCAAGTAGACACATCCACGAGGCTAAATTCGGGAGCGCGCGCGCGCGCGTGGTACAGCTAGGTGGAGCAATTAAGCCAGCCGCATCGAGCCATCCGCACACATGGGTGGCGACCCTTGACTCGGCGCGGGATCAGATCAGATCAAGCCTCTCCACTTCGCCAGTTGCAAAGCCACCACCAGTAATTAAACCATAACCTCCCGCGGTCAAATTAATCGCCATGTGATCCGTGCACATGCTTAATTGCGCTGTTATTTTACTACTACTACTACCACTCTGTGTAGCCTCAGCTTTGGGGTGAAAATGCGTAACGCTGTCCCCGGATAGCGGTACAGACCAACGGATGCAACTGATATTCGGTAATCACTCGGGTCTGTACTACGTAGCAGTAGCATGCGATGCGATCTCGGACGGCGAAGCTTTTACAGCGGCAGAGGATTCACGCGCTCGCCGGCGCAGGCTTTGCCAGGAAGCAAATGACGCGCTCCCGATCGCACGTACCAGTACAGTACAGTACAGGGTTAAAAAGAGAGACGCGGCCCAGCAATGATGCGGCCATTCATGCCACGCAATCGAATCGACCTACCCCCCTCTGGATCTCGTGCGCCCGAGAAGCAAACGCGCTTAATTGACTGTATACTGTAGCAGATGTAGTAGTGCTAGTGCTAACTAACGCCGGCCCACCAACCGGGAGAGCTTTTAGTTTAGTAGTTTAGGTTAGGCGCGTCGTGGGGGTTAAGGCCCCTTAATCACGGGGTTCGTTTACTCCTTTGCGAAATGCCATGATGGTGATTGGGACGGGGAGTGTTTGCGTTAGTTCAGGTGTCGGTAGCCTGTGGCTGGCCAAAAGGGAGGGGTGGGCCGGGGAAAGCGTGTGATCGTGAATCTCCCTCACACACACAGACACAGAGCTCAGACACTCGGTGCTAGCTAGCGGAGTACTAGTACCATCTTCCACTGGAAAAAGGGACTAGAGCACGAGCGCGCGATCCCCACCGTCCGATGCCCCGCCATCCGACGGCCCACGACCGACGAGGAGAGCACCACTGTACTAGCAGCAGTACTAGCAAACAAAAAAACCCCATGACGCGGCGATCCACATCACCACTTTTCCGCGCGCGGCCCAGCAGAAAATTCCGACGCGTCCGACCTGTTCGCGCCAGCGCCAGCAATTTTCACGAACGGAGCCACGCTCGCTGGCCGCAATGCCGACGATTTTACCGGGAAGAAGAAGTAACTGCCGATGGGTTTCGGTGCAGGGCCAATTGTAGTACCACGGAGTGTATGTATGTAGAGTACAAAGACAAGAAGCGATCAATCCACGGAGACACATTGATTGCAGCCATGTTTGGTTCGCTCCTCATCTCCGGTCAAGAACACGGCTAGTGACACTGACACTGCTCCTCCTACCACCAGAAGTAACTGCGGTGTCGTCCAAAAGAAGAAGAAAAAAAATGCACCGTCCAATTCTGTCTGAAGAGAGAGGAGTTTTTTTTTTTTTTGAGTAACAAGAGAGAGGAGTTAAGAGGCGACAGAGATGTGCAGGCGGGCGCAGTAATCACGGGCGCGCAGTGTTAGCTAGCTAGCTCGAACTGCTAATCCAGCCCAGTCGTCGGTGGGCGGGCCCACCGACAGAGACATCCGGCCCCATCATACCAGGCTGCCGCCTGCTGCTAACAATAATAATATTAATTATTCTTGTGCTAACTAATCTCCGGGCACGGGCTAAAGGCGATCCTGATCGGGTCGCGGAGTAGTAGTATAATGAAGAAAACGAGTATGTTGTGCTGTCACGGTCCGGGAGATAGATAAAATATGGGCGAATAAGCGAGTGGGTTGGTGGGTCGAGATCATCGTCGTCATCATCAGTGAAGGAGCGAACGCTCGCTCGCTCCACTTCGTACCGACACTTCTCCTCCTCTCTTGCTGCGAGACGCAAAATACGCCTTCATCGGACCGGAACTCTTCTCCGCTAAATTATGATACTCATGCTAATGCTTATTTTTTTTAATAAAAAAACCATCGTTAGTTGGCGGGCTCCTTTCTTTCTTCCGTTTCCTTTTCCTACCGGTCTCCCTCACGTCACCCGTCCTTTCACCGGTTTCGTCCAAAAAAATCTCTCTGATTGTATACTCATGCCGTTGCAGAGCGCAATTTTAATCAGTGATATCTGTTCGTCCGGAAATACTTGTCGAAAAAATGGATGTATGCATACCTATTTTTACATCCATTTTTATAAATTTCTCCGACAAGTATTTTCGGACGGAGGTAGTATTATTTAGGGTATACTTCCTTTTTTGCACAAGGACGGGGATAGGTGGAGGTGAAATGTCGAACTAATCTACGGAGCAGTGGCTGTGACAAGTATGTGCACATGGGCCAATTCGGGCACATGGATGATGCTCCTCCGTCGCCACTTTCCCCCACGAGGCTCTCCTTTGCAGAAGAACATTAGTGGTAAATCCCTTTTGTACCATGGATATTTCAGCCCAAGCAGCGACCTTCTCCCCTCTTTTCCCAAGTAGAGTAATAAAGCAAGCGATCCTCTCTCTGCAGGCAGACATGTACAGGCCACCAAATTATCATTTCCACACCGTAAACAGAAAACTAGATAGTAGCACCCATACCATTTTTCTCCTATAACAAAAAAAGAAAAAAGAGGAGCGTAACAACCATGTTGACCAGTGCGAGACAGACACCCCAACCAACGCCCCCGCTTCCCCTCCAGCAGCAGGAGGAGTCTCGGGTCAACAGTCATCCGGCCCGGCCCGGCCTCCGGTGCGTGCCGCGCCACACCGTCACCGACACTTTCCTCCCCCTTTCTTTCTCCCCGCACCCAAATTTTCTCTCTCTACACCCCTGCGCGCACATGCGTGCCGTGGTGGTTGCGCCGTGGTTACAAGCAAGGTACCGATTATTAACTCGCAATAATAATAATAATAATAATTCAGAAGTAGGGAACCGACAGTCTAGAGAGAGAAAGCGAGGACCGACGGGGCGGGGCGAGCGAGTAGTACAAAACTGGGGCGCATGTGAGGGGGGAGCTGTCGAAACACACACAGGGAGAGCGGGGGCGGCGATGAGCTGTGTCTAGGAGGGCAACCACCAGCACCACCACCACCACCACCGATTCGTTCGTGGAGGAATAAAAAAAAAAGACACGCCACACCACATCGCACTGGTACTACAACACCAGGCGGAAGCCCCCGAGCCCTCCCCCAATTCATTCCCCATTCCCCCCCGCCCCGCATCCCCATCCGCCGCCGCCCCGCCGCGCCGCGCCCTCCGCCGAGAGTCTGAGCGCGGGCCTCGGGATCTGGGGCGCGGGGATCTGCTGGGCGCGCCATGGAGGCCAGCGCGGGCCTGGTCGCCGGCTCGCACAACCGCAACGAGCTCGTCGTCATCCGCCGCGACGGGGAGCCTGGGGTGAGTGGCCCCTTCTGCTTTCGGCTAGGTCCGGTCAGGTCGCCGCCGCCGCGGAATCCGCGCGCGGGGGTTCCGGGGCGCTGTTCTTCTCCGTGTCGGTCGGCGCTGGGATTTCGGTTAGGTTGCCGTTTCTCAATCTGTTCTGTTTGTGTGGACGCAGGCGAGGCCGCTGAAGCAGCAGAACCGCGGGGCGTGCCAGATTTGCGGGGACGACCTCGGGCTCGGCCCCGGCGGCGACCCCTTCGTCGCCTGCAACGAGTGCGCCTTCCCCGTCTGCCGCGACTGCTACGAGTACGAGCGCCGCGAGGGCACGCAGAACTGCCCGCAGTGCAAGACCCGCTACAAGCGCCTCAAGGGTCCGTCTCACTCTCACTTTCACTCACCCTTCCCCAATGCCGCGACCAAGAGCAATTTGGATGGGATTTGACGCGTTTTCTGGCTCGGATTTGGTTGCAGGGTGCGCGCGCGTGCCCGGGGATGAGGAGGAGGACGGCGCCGACGACCTGGAGGACGAGTTCAACTGGAGGGACAGGGACGACTCGCAGTACGCCGCCGAGTCCATGCTCCACGCCCACATGACCTACGGCCGCGGCGGCGACCTCGACGGCGTGCACCAGCCCTTCCAGCCCAACCCCAATGTTCCCCTCCTCACCAATGGCCAGATGGTAATTCATCATTAACCACCAGCGAATCTCACCCTGCTCCTCTGCCATAATATCAGACTGTCTGCTTCACTGGATGCTCAATTGCTTGCCCCCCTGTGTGTAGGTCGATGACATCCCGCCGGAGCAGCACGCCCTTGTTCCTTCATTCGTCGGTGGTGGGGGAAAGAGGATCCACCCGCTCCCTTATGCTGATTCCAACCTTCCTGGTGCGCATTTGGAAATAGCATCATCTACTACTAGCATTTAGCTGTATAACAATGGTTCAGGGATACTGATGCTTGTTGTGATGCAGTGCAACCAAGATCCATGGACCCGTCCAAGGATATTGGTTCCTACGGGTATGGGAGCGTCGCCTGGAAGGAGAGGATGGAGAGCTGGAAGCAGAAGCAGGAGAGGCTGCACCAGGCCAGAAATGATGGCGGTAAAGATTGGAACGGTGATGGCGACGATGCAGATCTGCCACTGTACGACACTAGAAACTCAGCTCCGCATCTATTAGTTTGGTCTTTAGCGCCTTTCTGACTAGTTCTTGGTTTTAACTGCATTAGTATCGGTCAAACAGACTAGAGATTTCATGCCCCGCTAGATTGTCGCGATGTGCGCCGTAGAGGACCTAAAATGCCAAAAGAATATCCGCTAGAGTGTCGCGATGTGCTCCATAGAGGACCTAAATTGCCAAAAGGATATATACATTTTGCTAAAACATGGAAACAAATTTGTGAATTCGTATTCCCTAGAACTATCTATCTTAAAACTGCTGCATTTGTCTAAGCTGGATGAAGATGTAACTGTGCAAGTCCCATTTAGTAATGACTACATGCTAGAAAAAATAGCAGTTCTCTGTTTATTTGTATCTTTGACTGCAAGGAAGAAAATTCTATCTGGTCTTTGCTTAGACAAAACCTTTTTCATTGTAAAATGCGTTACTAGACTATGTACTCGAGTGCTAACTTTTTCTTGATTTTATCTACCAGAATGGATGAAGCTAGGCAGCCACTGTCCAGAAAGGTTCCCATTCCTTCAAGCCTGATAAATCCTTACAGGATGATCATCGTGATCCGTTTGGTGATCGTGTGTCTCTTCTTCCACTACCGTGTTATGCACCCGGTGCATGATGCATTTGTTCTGTGGCTCATATCTGTCATATGTGAAATATGGTTTGCCATGTCTTGGATTCTTGATCAATTCCCCAAGTGGTTTCCTATTGAGAGGGAGACTTACCTTGACCGGTTGACATTGAGGTTGGTTACTGCTGCCACCTATTAATACTTGCCTTCTGTTATTCTCCCAAAGTTATGTAACTAACTGCTTGTGTTGTATGGGTAGGTTCGACAAGGAAGGCCAGCCATCTCAACTCGCCCCAGTTGATTTCTTTGTCAGTACGGTCGATCCCGCAAAGGAGCCTCCGCTGGTCACAGCAAACACTATCCTATCTATCCTGGCGGTAGATTATCCGGTTGACAAGCTCTCTTGCTATGTTTCTGATGATGGTGCTGCCATGCTGACATTCGAAGGATTGTCTGAAACATCTGAATTTGCAAAGAAATGGGTTCCTTTCTGTAAGAAGTATAGCATTGAGCCTCGTGCTCCTGAGTGGTACTTCCAACAGAAGATAGACTACCTGAAAGACAAGGTGGTACCAAACTTTGTTAGGGACAGGAGAGCAATGAAGGTGCATAATTTCAGCCACTTCGCTATGTTCCTTCAGTTGATAGAAGTGTATGCTAATTTTGGCCTTGTCTTCTTTTCCAGAGAGAGTATGAGGAATTCAAGATCCGAATCAACGCCTTGGTTGCTAAAGCCCAGAAAGTTCCTGAGGAAGGATGGACCATGCAGGATGGAACTCCCTGGCCTGGAAACAATGTCCGTGATCACCCTGGAATGATTCAGGTATGCTTATTACAGTCCGTGGCGCATATCCAGTCCATATGCTGACATCAAATGGTTTTTCCTTTTTTTTTCCTTCTCCCACATTTTGCCCTAATGAAGTCTGATTTTTTCTACTGATAGGTCTTCCTTGGTCAAAGTGGTGGCCATGATGTGGAAGGAAATGAGCTGCCTCGATTGGTTTACGTTTCAAGAGAAAAACGGCCAGGCTATAACCATCACAAGAAGGCTGGTGCTATGAACGCATTGGTAAGCCTAACGTTTTGGCTGCATTTTCAGCCAGTCTTCATCATAGCTAGTAATAGCACAGTCGATTTTAAACTCCCTTCTAATGGTTTGATCTTTTACAGGTCCGAGTCTCTGCTGTACTGACTAATGCTCCATACATGCTGAACTTGGATTGTGATCACTATGTGAACAACAGCAAGGCAGTCAAGGAAGCAATGTGTTTCATGATGGATCCTTTGGTAGGAAAGAAAGTTTGTTATGTGCAGTTCCCTCAGAGATTTGACTCCATTGACCGTCACGATCGATATGCTAACAAGAACGTCGTCTTCTTTGATGTAAGACTTGGATTTCATGTTTTTGAGATATTCTTTTGTCTACATTCTATGTAACTTTGATGGAGTTTCGCTGACATTTGTCTTGTGCAGATCAACATGAAAGGTTTGGATGGTATTCAAGGCCCCATCTATGTTGGCACTGGATGTGTCTTTAGAAGGCAGGCGCTGTATGGTTATGATGCCCCCAAAACAAAGAAGCCACCGTCAAGGACTTGCAACTGCTGGCCAAAGTGGTGTGTCTGCTGTTTCTGCTTTGGTAACAGGAAGAACAAGAAGAAGGTTACCAAGCCTAAGACAGAGAAGAAGAAGAGGTTGTTTTTCAAGAAAGAAGAAAATCAATCACCTGCGTACGCACTTAGTGAAATTGACGAAGCTGGAGCAGGTATCACTCAACTTCCAACAATGTGGTTATTCTAGAAACATCCTCATTAGTTGGTATTAACATGACCTTGCAATGTTTTTGGCAGGAGCTGAAACTCAGAAGGCTGGTATCGTAAATCAACAGAAGTTAGAGAAGAAATTTGGCCAGTCTGCCGTTTTTGTTGCATCCACTCTTCTTGAGAATGGTGGAACCCTGAGGTGTGATAGTCCCGCTTCTCTTCTGAAGGAAGCTATACATGTTATCGGTTGTGGCTATGAAGACAAGACAGACTGGGGAAAAGAGGTAACGTCAGGAGTTTGCTTGATGTGTGCTGATTAGGTAGTCCAAATATCTGTTGCTCAGTAGATCATAACCATATGATTTTGTATTGCAGATTGGCTGGATCTATGGGTCAGTTACAGAGGATATCCTAACTGGGTTTAAGATGCATTGCCATGGCTGGCGATCGATTTACTGCATACCTAAACGGCCTGCATTCAAAGGTTCTGCGCCTCTCAATCTTTCGGATCGTCTTAACCAGGTTCTTCGGTGGGCTCTTGGGTCTATTGAGATCTTCTTCAGCAACCATTGCCCTCTTTGGTATGGGTATGGCGGTGGACTGAAATTTTTGGAAAGATTTTCCTACATTAACTCCATCGTCTATCCTTGGACGTCCATTCCACTTCTGGCTTACTGTACGTTGCCTGCCATCTGCTTGTTAACGGGAAAGTTCATCACTCCAGAGGTAAAAGCTTACAAAACTCAAAGTTATATGCTCTGTCAAGCGGCAAGTCATTTATGCTTTAGTCCTTACCCTTCTCTTTTGGTTCTGTCTTGCAGCTTAGCAATCTTGCCAGTATCTGGTACATGTCTCTTTTCATCTGCATTTTTGCTACGGGTATTCTGGAAATGAGATGGGCTCGTGTAGCGGTTGACGACTGGTGGAGGAACGAGCAGTTCTGGGTTATTGGAGGTGTCTCTGCCCATCTGTTTGCCGTGTTCCAAGGACTTCTCAAGGTGATAGCTGGTGTGGACACTAGCTTCACCGTCACAACAAAGGCTGGAGACGATGAGGAGTTCTCGGAACTGTACACCTTCAAATGGACAACCCTGCTGATACCCCCGACCACCCTGCTCCTGCTGAACTTCATCGGGGTAGTTGCCGGCATCTCCAACGCGATCAACAACGGATATGAGTCATGGGGGCCGCTCTTCGGGAAGCTCTTCTTCGCCTTCTGGGTGATTGTCCACTTGTACCCATTCCTCAAGGGTCTTCTTGGAAGGCAGAACAGGACCCCGACGATCGTGATCGTCTGGTCCATCCTCTTGGCTTCGATCATCTCGCTCCTGTGGGTGCGTGTCAACCCTTTCCTCGCCAAGACCGACGGCCCTCTTCTGGAGGAGTGCGGTCTGGACTGCACCTAGGAGATGGAAGGATGGACGATCAAAATCAGTCATCATGTGGAGTAATTTTGAAGGTGTTTTTGTGCCCATAAATTTTTTCTCTTCCATTCCTCCCCTCTGTGTAGATAGAAAACAAACATGCAACAAGTGTTAAGTTATTGGTTTTGTTCCATGGTGGGTAGCTGGGCCTCATATATGCAAAATATTTGGGCAGACGGGAGGCTGCGGCAACCCTTCTTCACCTCTGTGCAGTTCGGCCACGAAGAAGAAAGAATACAGTCAGTCAGCCAAGTCAGTTCCAGTGAGTGTTGTTTCATTGTCCAGCCAGCCATCCAGCAATTCTTTATTTGTTGACCTTGATTTAAATGGAGAGGATAAAATGTATGTAAGTGAGCCGAAACTGAGAGCTGCCGTCTGTATGCTTATGCCCCAAGGACCCATGTATTATGTATGTACAAACTGAAAACAACTTGTATTTTCTCTCTGTAAGGCAAGAATGCCGTTTGTAATAGAGGAAGCTGCACATTATTTATCTAGCATGTTTGGAAAGTTTGAACATGGAAAAAATGCCTGCATTCTTGCTGCTGCCCATTCATGGTAGGGATTTGCTAGTTTGTTATCCTCTTCTTCCTCTTTCTAGTTCTTCTAGTTCTGGTTCTATGCTTCATCTGTTTACCGGATTTCTAATAGTGTAGGTATCAGAAACAATTGAGAGCCTGCCAGGCCAGGCCAGGATCCTTAACTCTGAAGGGACGATGCAGTGGCTTCGGCTTTGCGCCCTGCCATCCCGCGACCGACCAACAGCTAGCTATGAATTGCGTCCACATGGTTGGCGCTGGATTCGCTGGCCCGTGGTCCAGTCCAGTCCAGCCCAGGGAGCCAAGGCTTAAGCGGTAAGCGTTACACGCAGCAGTGCAGGTGCAGTGTAGGCGCAGTACAGCTGGGGCGGAATCGCACGGAGCCCAGGCAGAACGGTACGTACGCCGCGCCGTGCCACATAGTACTTGACAAAAGATATGACTGCACATGCACGTGCCATCCCATGCTCGCCGCTGCCTGCCGGCCCCGGCCCCAGCGCACCGCTCGCTAATGGCCGGCTGCATGATCCACAGAGGCATCTATATTTAGAATTAGATCCTTGTAACACCAGTAGTTTGTTTGCTGCTGCTGGACGCTGAACACGGGCATGCACAGTCCAATTCTGGCTCCTGCCGCTACACATTTCGATCACTCTGCGACCCCTTTCGCGCCTGTTTTCCTCCTGTCGGTGGCTGATCACAGCGATCCTGATCTGATCTGAATATCTGACCAGGGCTTGCTTGCATGATGGTTAGGTTGGGTTAGGCTTTAGGGGTTAGGTGGCACGTACCTTCCGCATCCAGCTTCTTCTCCATTATTTTTTCCCCTTTGGCGTACAATGATTTGATTGTGATACAGAAAAGGAGAGGGAGGCCGCATATATGGCTCGTGGGCGCGTAACTAATCAATCAATGATGATCGGCGGGGGGAAAGGGGGTAAAGGCAGGCGTCGGAGCGTCGGTCATGGAAATGATCAGGGTTTGCGTGCGCGTACGCATGGGTGGTTGCGGTTGACAGTGAAGTGAACCGTACGTCCATGTCGATCTCGACCCGATGGGACGCCCCAACGAACGGGCCGAGACCCCGCCAGCCGGTGCCATCTGTGCTT
This sequence comes from Secale cereale, assembly GCA_902687465.1. Classification (NCBI taxonomy): domain Eukaryota; kingdom Viridiplantae; phylum Streptophyta; class Magnoliopsida; order Poales; family Poaceae; genus Secale; species Secale cereale. The sequence continues at coordinate 32,995,507 of LR738715.1, read as the reverse complement.
GCCTTGCATCGAACAACTACCATCGTCGGTGCCCTGGTTAATCCTTGGTTGTACTGCCGGCTTAGCTTCGGATTTGATTTTGCATGCCGGTTGTCGGTGGGTGGAGCGGCCGGCGTTGTGTGTGCAACCTGTGTGTGTATGCTCACTGCGCCTGCGTGCTTGTTGCAATAGCACATAATTCGCTTGTAATTTCTGGACAAGCATACGTACTGTACGTACGTACATGATGCAGGCAAGTCGAATCAAAGAGAAAGGGTTATGTACGGAGTACTCCCTCTGTAAATTAATATAAAAAACGTTTAGATCACTACTGTGAGTAGCCAAGCCAGGAGGCTCGATCGGACCACTGCTCTCGATCAGTCTCTCTCGCTCCACTTGCTTCCCAGAAAAGATGACGACAGATTGATCGATTGATCAATCAGCCGGACGGCCGGAAAATATCGATAACAAGTTGGTCACAAACTCACAACCACGCATGCCATCTTCACGCCGAGCCATGTACTCCCTCCGTCCGGAAATACTCGTCATCAAATTAAACAAAAGAGGATGTATCTAGATGTATTTTAGTTCTAGATACATTCTTTTTTGTTCATTTTGATGATAAGTATTTTCGGACGGAGGGAGTAATTAGTTAACCACGCTCTGGAACGTCGTAAAAGAATGCATGGAGCCTGCCGATCCAGCAGCTTTACTTACTCGATCGCTGAACAGAGTAAAAAAGAAGCTTCACTTACTCGATCGCTGAATAGAGTGCGTAGCTATAGTTACAATTACTCGGCACGTACTTTTATTAGTCAACGCACGCGAATTGCTAGTAGGAGTATACTACTCCCTCCGTCCGGAAATACTTGTCATCAAAATGCATAAAAGGCGATGTATCTAGATACATTTTAGTTCTAGATACATCCCTGTTTGTTCATTTTGATGACAAGTATTTTCGGACGAAGGGAGTACTAGTTAAGCTAAGCAGATCGAGATAGATGGACTAACAAGTAGTACAAGCGACAGTAGATTCAGTGATCGATCGATCGATCCATGCGTGACAGAATCAGCGACCAGATCATTATCCAAACAAAAACAAACCAAAGGGTCACTCCTCCTGCTCTCAGTAGTCGTCAGGCTCACACCAAGCAGCAGCAGCAGCATTTAATTCCATCTTTGTCTGCGTGCAAATGGTGTACCACCACCTTCAAATCAAGTTAATTAGGCAGCTGTACTACCTCTAGTACTCGATCTACTGGCAGTACAAAAGTCCATCCACTGTCCTCCGTAACAACGCTCTGAAAACGTAAAAGAATGGAACCTTCTCATCAAATTTTCACTCGACTTGCACTTACTTTAGGAGTCAACGAGAATGGCTAGCTGGCCTGTAGATAGACTAATCGGGTGTCAGAAGCAAAAGGAGACTATAAAAAGGCCACGCCCACTTGGGAATCATCACTACATGGTTGGTTTCCGGGAGCTAGCCTGTTTATAACTCGGATCGTTAGATTATGCTTATACATTTTCGGTACGAGCCTTGCTATACACAGGACATGCGTTGGACGATTGTACTGATCCAACCGTATCCGCGTTCGACAAAATGGAGGCCGGCCGCTAGATCAAGCTACCGGTGTATCGGCTGCTTAGAGCATCTCCAATAGCTTGTTTACATGGATGTCTGTACTTGATTTTCATGATGTGAGTTCAAAACAGGTGTTCAACAGCTTGTTTATATGGTCGTCCAGATATACACATTCTCTAAATCGAGCTCGACAATGTCCACGTCTGGATAATGTGAAGGCGTCGTCTAAACTCAGTTGCAGTCATGATTTCTTCCTCTCCCTGGCGACAACCCACCTGTCATGGTCCCTATATATAGACGTTCTGATGCAAAACTGGACGTGTATATGAGGAAATCTTTTTAAACCATTGTCTATATGAATATATAAACATCCAAATATACACATGCTATTGAAGATGCTTTAGTAGTTCCATTTCGGTACTCCTCGGCCCGGGTTTATAGGTCGGGTGAGTCCTTGATTTTTACAACTAACAAAACACCCCCTTGGTTCGTAAATAAGTATCTCAATTTTGTACTGGATTTAAAAGGGATAATGATTTATATTTCAATAAAATTATGTTTATAAATTTTATTTGAATAAGAATACAACAATATGCTTTTGGTTATATATTCCCTCGGTCTTAAAATAAGTGCCACTGACTTAATGCAACTTTGTAGTGTCGCTGATTTAGTACAAATTTCTACTAAAATTGACTAAGTTAGTGACACTTATTTTAGGACGGAGTATAATACAATACATGTTTCGTTTGTCAAACAAGGAATTTGAGGGAATACTATTGTTTCTAGGTTCTAGCAATTTCAAGCATTATGTGACAGGTCAGGTCAAATTCCAAATTGGAATAAATCTGGTATTATGTGGATAGCAACATTAAACAAGCCATCAAAAGCATCTTCCCAGTTCCAGATATAGATAACAACACTATCCACTTGGGACATCCCCTTATTCTCCCAGCCACATGCCACTTTGAGCAACATATTTGCCTTCATATGGTCTATGTGAAAATCAAGGAACGGCAAATTGTTTCAAAGAAAAGAGAGCTGTCCTCTACAATTTTTTTCTGCAGCTCAGGCCATAGCTGATTGCATATACCAGGAAATAGGAGTACAGGAGCAATCACATAAGAAGGAGCAGAGTCAGGAATTGCAAATAGCAGGTACATATGCACAAGGGACAGCAGTGGATTTATTAAAGCTAACACCAACAAATAGGATTTTCACAAATGCGGCATGGAAGAATCAGGTTCAACATGCCAGCAACACAAGAACTGGACTGGGAGTGTATATGACATAAATCAAGGAAGCAGAAGACTGAAGGTCCAAATCTATGCTACAAACAATCATGCAGAATCAGCCATACAAGCAGACGCACAAGCTCTAGTACTCGCAGCCAACATACTTGCCAGGTTGCAAATAAAAGAGGCGATCTTCCTCACGGACAATTTATCGATAGAGAAAGCAGCTGGTGCAAGATCGCCTAGAACAGATCCAGGACCTTGGGAGGCTAGAGGCTTACTTGCAGAATTCAGTGCAGTAACAAATGCATCTTCAGTTCAGGGTTTTCACATTTCAAGACTCCATAACATGGAGGCATGGGCGGATTTGGGCCCCAGGCAGCCCAGGCCATTGCCTGGGGCGTGGAAAAAATCGTAGGCCTATATTTTTTTAAAAAAAACTTTGGCCTGGGGCGCAGCCCAGGTCCAAGCCTAGGCAGGTCAGGGCCCAGGCGAACAGGCCCAGCCGGCAGGCCGCCCAGGCCAACTCACCCGCACGGCCGCACGGGGAAAGGCCGCTCGTGTGGCACAGCCAAATCCCTCGAATCCCCGATTCAGTCTCGACCTCACCTGACGAACCCTAAGCGCCACCGTCGCCGGTCGCTGCCCGCCGTCACCGTCGCCGGTCAGCTTCTTGCCTCTGTCTCGTCCGGATCCCCCCTTCCAGCGCTCCCCGTTTCAGGGCCTGCCCCCTGCCCCCCGATTGTGCCGCTGCCACTGCGAGCTGCCTGTTCGACGTCCGGCGAAGCGACGAGGGGCCGGTTAGGGTGCGACCGCGCGAGGCAGCAGCCTGCAGGCTGCCCGGCCCGGCGTCCAGCGAGGTAGACATGTAGTCCTCACTTTCTGTATACAATTTTGATGGCTTGATGCCATGCTTTTGTTTATATATGCCAATACGCCATTGTCTTGTCAATATTCGATTGGATGATGATGATTTTAGTTGCTAGATGTCACTGTTATTCTGTTTGTTAGATGTTGTCATGTAGAAACCAATTTTGACAGTGAGAAATTTTTGTTTCTCTAAAATTTTACAGGAGCTCAAGATGAGCAAAAGAAACAAGACATTGAATTCTTTTTTTCAAGTCCGAACCACTGAAACTGCAGAAACGGGTCCTTCAGCTCAAACAACTGATTACCCCTAATGTTAGAGCTGAACTCAAATCCGGTGATGTTGAATCTGACCCTGGTAAGAGAATACCAATTGAGGAGTTAGATCCAGACATTAGAGATCTTGCTAGAAGGGAGTACATTAGTATGGGTCCTTGCCAACCAACTGATCATACATATGAAAAGATAAACAGTAGGAGCTTTCATGACTATTGGTTCAATAATCATCGTGGCTAGTTGGAATATAGCATTGAAAAAAATCAGCCTTTTGCTTTTCTTGTTTTCTCTTTAAGCAACCAAGAGCTGAAAACTATGGTATTGAAGCATTCACGAGAAATGGATTCAAATCTTGGAAGGATGGACCTAAAGTTTTTAACCAGCATGTTGGCAAGCATGATAGTGCTCATAATAAATCTAGGCAACATTATGAGGATTTCAAAAATCAAAGACAAAATCTGCCACATGTCTTTGATAGGGGTTCTCAGAAGCAAGAAGAAGAATACTGTAAGGGCATATTTATCCCTACGGTGTTTTGGTGATTGATTACAATGCTTTTGCGGACTAATCGTGTGCACTAAGTTTTTCAGAGATTCATTCTTCGGCACGAGACAATTATCTCCCCTCGGTGTTCGTTTCAAGACGGTGTAGCTCTTTTCGTTTCATTGTTGGTGGACTAGTTTCGTAGGAGTCACCGTACTATCAAGAGGGGATCCGCTTTGGTAAGGTTAGGGTGGAATCAACACGTACACTTCCTTATCACACCCACCATACCTTTCCGCCTCAATGGAGTTTTACTTTCCCCCTTATCTACCTTTTCCTGGTCCCAGCGGTAGTACCGCGGGCCACAGCGGTAGTACCGCCGAAGTGCATCAAGCGGCAGTACCGCTCCACAGAGCGGTAGTACCGCTTGAAGCACTCAGCCATAGTACCGCTGCGGCTCCGTGTAACTACCGCCTCGACTCGAGTGCGCGCTTTCTTGTGTCGGGTTTTGCGGCACTAGCTGCGGTAGTAGTGGTGGTAGTACCGCTTCCCAGCGGTAGTACCACCCTGCCTCCACGGTAGTACCGCTCTGGGTCCCAGTCCCCTTGCGCGGCAGTACCGCTAGGGTGGAACGGCAGTACCGCTTGCTAAGCGGTAGTACCGCCCACCCAAGCGGTAGTACCGCTCTCTGCGGGGATGAGTGGGGGGTAAAGGTTGGATTGTCCCTCCCACTATATAAAGGGGTCTTCTTCCCCAATGTTGACTCACCTCTTCCCCCAAATACTCCATTGTTTCTCCAAGCTCCATTTTCGCCCGATCTCTCTCCCTAGCCTATCAAACTTGTTGATTTGCTCGGGATTGCTTGAGAAGGCATCAATCTATACTTCCACCAAGAGATATTTGATTCCCCCACTAATCCCTTGTGGATCTTGTTACTCTTGGGTGTTTGAGCACCCTAGATGGTTGAGGTCACCTCGGAGCCATATTCTATTGTGGTGAAGCTTCATGGTGTCGTTGGGAGCCTCCAATTCGGTTGTGGAGATAGCCCCAACCTTGTTTGTAAAGGTTCGGTTGCCGCCTTCAAGGGCACCACTAGTGGAATCATGACACCTTGCATTGTGTGAGGGCGTGAGGAGAATACGGTGGCCCTAGTGGCTTCTTGGGGAGCATTGTGCCTCCACACCGCTCCAACGGAGACGTACTTCCCCTCAAAGGGAAGGAACTTCGGTAACACATCCTCGTCTTCACCGCCTCCACTTGTGGTTATTTCTTCCCTTTACTTGTGCAAGCTTTCCTTGTTTATCTCATATAGCTTGCTTGTGAGGTTGTTATCTTTGCTTCCTTTAAGTTGTCCTCATAGTAGCATATGTAGACAACTTACCTTGTTGCTTAATTTAAATTGGTTAAGAAAAGCTAGAAATTGTTAGTTGCCTATTCACCCCCCCCCTCTAGTCAACCATATCGATCCTTTCAATTGGTATCAGAGCCTCGTCTCTTTTTAAGGACTTTACCGTCCAAAGAGTATGGGTGACAACGTAGTCGAGACGGAGGAACATTCCGGTGGAACTCCGTCCTTGCCTACGTCCGATGGGGGAGCCTTGGTCTCTCGTGAGGAGTTCAATGTGGCGATGACCACATTGAAAGAATCAGTAGCGACCGAGGTCAAAGGCATGTTTAAAGATTTGCTAGAGGGACTCAAATTATCCACCTCACCGTTGGAAGTGAGTCGTCCCACTACCAACATGTCGGAGGCTATTCCCGACAAGGGAGAAGCTAATAGTGAGCAAGTCCCGGTTACTAAGAATGGGAGTAGGATTTTTGCCCACTCCGCCCCTCCTATCCACTATGGAGGACCCGTTCCTACTCCGCATTTAAATTCCGTTGGTCCTCCTCCTAAGTTTATAAAAAAATTCTGATTTTGCTACTTGGATGTTTCGCTTTAAACGTCATTTAAATCATTGCTCTACTAATCTTTGGAGAATCATTGAGCAAGGTTTTTATCCACGTGATCCTGACAACTTAACTCCAAGAGAAGCTACGGATCATCAATTCAATGAGTCCGTTCTTTGCATACTTCAAGATGCTATGCCTCCCGAAGACATTGCACATCTTCGACCCTTCACCGTGGCCAAGGAAGCTTGGGAGCATGTTGGCACCATGTACAAGGGGAGCGCAAGCATTCAACGCTCTAACTATGAAGTTGTGCAAGATGAAGCCGACAAGTTTGCTATGATCGAAGATGAAGATCCTCGTGAACTTTATCGGAGATTAACCACTCTCGCGATTTCTCTTCGAGATCATGGGAGCAAGGACACGGATGACAATTGGATCAAGCGCAAGTTTCTCAAGGCCATGATGCCCTACCATAAGGCCATGTCATCCGTCATTCGCCAAAGACCGGACTTCCACCATTTGTCATCAAATGAAGTGTTGGATGAGTTCGTTGCCATGAGGATCTTGGACAAGACCGCCAACAATGCGGTTTTAAGAGCTCAACGATCAAAGAAGCCTAACCTTGCCTTAAAGGCCAAGGCTTGCATGGAAGAAGAGGAGAAGGAGGATGATGATGAGTGTTGCCCCGGGACACCAAATATGCCTATCATGACCACATGGCTCTTGCTTCGCAGCTATTTTGGGGCAACAAGAAGAACTCAAGGCCCAACTTCAACAAGAAAAACTCAAGTGGCAACAAGGGCAAGCAACGAGTGAGGACATGCTTCAACTGTGGAAATGTAAGCCACTTCGTTGCAGATTGCCCATATGAGAAAAGAGAAGACTTTGGAGGCAAGCTTATCCGGAAGGACAAGGCCAAGTCTTATCCAACAAGAACAACTTCAACAAGAAGACTCCTCCCAAAGGGTTGGTGGCCCAAGAAGAATATGTTGAGGATGATGATAATGATGAAGATGATGAGATGGTCACCATGGCCACAATTGCTATTGCTACTACTCCACGCACATCTCTCTTCGACTCTCCAAATGAGAACATCACCGCCAAGTGTCTCATGGCTAAGGCCACCAACAAGGTAACTCCAAACATCAACACTACCATCATCTCTAATCCTTCTTTAACAGATTGTATTGATGAGAGTGAGGGAGCTAAGGAGGAAGAGAATGAGTTTGAGTTGTTTATGAGCAAACTCAAGGGCAAACCCAAGAAGCATTTTGTTGCTCTCTTGGAACAACTCGGTGAGGCCAATGACATGATCGAGGCTCACGAGGAGACCATTGCTAAAATGGAAGGACATAGTTGAGACTATGCCGATGAAATATCGGATCTCTCTAATGCCGTAGAGGAAGAGCGTGGTCTTCGTTTGGCTCTTGAGGAGTCACACAACAATAATCATGCTAAATTAAAGAAAGATCTCGATCATGCTTTAGTTGTCTCTCGTATGCTTAACTCCGAGAAGGCAAAACTTGGGGTTGACCATGCTAGACTCAAGGAGGAGTTTGTTGCACTTGACAAGGATCACAAGGCCTTGAAAGGTATGCATGCTTCTCTCAACGAGTCTCATGATCAACTCCAAGTTTAGCTAACCAAGGAAAAGGCTATCTTTCCTTGCATGGTGTTGATTGATAATGCAAATGCTACTAACCCATGTTGCGAGCATGTGCATCTTGTTGAAGAAAATGCAAAGTTGAAGAAGCAACTTGAGAAAGGCCTTGTGACATGTATACAAGGTGAGAAGAACCTCCACAATCTTTTGAGTAATCAAAAGGAGGTTGTGGCAAAGGAAGGAATTGGGTTTGTTCCCAAGCCCAAGAAGAAGAAGAATGACAAGACCAAGCTACATCCCCCTATCCGACAAACCTTTGTGAAAGAGGGAGAGGGCGCATCTAAGAAGAAGAACAATGTGAAGGGTGGTGGAGTCAAGAAAAACCCCACCATACCATCAAACATAGCCGGCGACTTTAATCCTTCTTATGTTTTATGTCGTGCTAGTGATGGTCATATCTTTGCTAAATTTGTTGGTTCTTCTTATGAGTACATTGAATGGTCTATTTGGGTTCCTAAGACCCTTGTTACTAACCTCAAAGGACCCATTACCAAATGGGTACCTAAATCCAAACATTGATCTATTGTAGGAGTTTGCTTCCGGTGGGGGATCATGGTTGCTCGATAGTGGAGCCACAAATCATATGACCGGAAGCAAAGACTTGGCGGTGGACGTGCATCTAGGTTCATCCATGGCCACCAATGTCGAATGGGGTGATGCTTCATCTTCTAAGGTATTGGGGCTTGGCAAGGTTGTAGTTTCTCATCATCTCACGATCGAGAAAGTCATGCTTGTCGAGTCCCTTGCATATAACTTACTTTATGTTCGTCAACTTACACTCATGGGCTTTGCTACTTTCTTTGATATTGATACCGTGGCCCTCTTGTGGAGCAAGACTCTTAAAGTAGCCTATGTTGGACATGTCGAGAACGGCCTTTATGTGGTTAACTTTTCGAAGCAACCCACTAAGACCGCGACATGCCTAATGGCTAAAGTTGATGTGGGATGGCGCCGGTTAGCCCATGTCAATATGAGATCTTTGCAAAGTCTTCTCAAGGGGGACCATGTCTGTGGACTAACAAATGTTAGCTTTGCCAAAGATAGTGCTTGCAGGGCTTGTATTGAAGGAAAGTTACATGAGACGGCTCACCCTCCCACTACTATCATCTACTGAAAAAGACCCCTAGAGCTCCTTCACATGGATCTCTTTGGGCCTCCATATTTTTATAGTCTTGGGGGTAGAAAGTATTGCTTGGTGATTGTGGATGATTATTCAAGATACACCTGGGTATACTTCTTCAAGAAGAAGAGTGAGACCCAACAAACCGTCATCAACTTTGCAAATGAAGCTCAACGACAACATGAAGCAAAGATTTTGATGATCCGAAGTGACAACGACACCGAGTTCAAGAACTACACCTTGGATGAGTTTCTTAGTGATGAGGGGATCGAACATCAATATGCAACACCTTATACCCCTCAACAAAACGGTGTAGCGGAGAGAAAGAACCGGACACTAATGGACGCGGCAAGGACCATGATGGCGGAATTCAAATCTCCATACAACTTTTGGGCCGAAGCCATCAACACCGCATGTCACGCATCCAATCGGCTCTATCTCTGCAAAGGCGTGAACAAAACTCCATATGAGATTCTTACCGGTAACAAGCCCAATCTCAAGTACTTCCGGATGTTCGGGTGTAAGTGTTTCATCCTCAAGAAAGGTGCTCGTTTGTCTAAATTTGAATCTAGAGCTCACGAGGGCATATTTGTTGGTTATGCTACAAACTCTCATGCTTACCGTGTCCTCAACAAGTCCAATGGACTCATTGAGGAGACGAGTAACATAGAGTTTGATGAGAATAACGGCTCCCAAGTGGAGCAAAGTGGTACTTGTGATGTAGGTGATGAAATTCCTCCTCAAGCCATAAGAAGAATGGGTGTTGGATATATCCTACCCAGTGAGGGACCCCTTGTGGCCGAAGAAGAAGGACAATGCTCCACACAAGTGGAACCATCATCAACCCAAGACCCACACACTTCCGAAGAACAAAGTGAAGGCCCTCAACCGGACGAACAAGGCCAAGTGCAAGATCAATCACAAGATGGTGGGGAGCCACCAAATGATGGACAAGGCCAAGTTCTATCCTCTGAGCAAGATCAAGATCAAGAGGAAGCTCAAGATCAAGATTAAGCTCCTGAAGTCGCTCAAGATGATCAACTCAGTGCTCCTCAATTATCTCTTGAAGAGGAATTGGAGCGTCGTGCTGCAAAAATCACCTCCAGGCTTGCTTCCAGAGAACATCACATGGAGAATATTCTTGGAAGCATCAAAAGGAGGGTAAGCACTCGTAGACAATTAGCATACTATTGTTCTCATCAAGCTTTTGTCTGCTGTGTTGAACCTCAAAAGGTCTATGAGGCGCTCGAAGACCCTGATTGGCTTAATGCCATGCATGAAGAACTCCACAACTTCGAGTGCAAAAAAGTGTGGCGTCTGGTGCCGAGGCCAAAGGATAACCATAATGTCATTGGAACCAAGTGGATCTTTAAGAACAAGCAAGATGCTCATGGCGTTGTCATCCGCAACAAGGCGCGTCTGGTGGCTCAAGGCTACTCCCAAGTTGAGGGTATCGACTACGGTGAAACCTTTGCCCCTGTTGCTCGCCTTGAATCTATTCTTTTGTTGCTTGCCTATGTGATACGTCCAAAACGTATCTATAATTTCTGCTTTCTCCATGCCTCTTTTGTGTGATATTGCTATGATATTTATGCACTTCCATACACTTTTGATCATATTTGGACTAACCTATTAACTCAGTGCACCCCAATGCCAGTTTCTGTTTTCTGCTGTTTTTGTATTTCAGGTTTTCCCATTACGTAAACTGCTAGAAAAATTCCGGGAAAAATATATAAAAAATCTGCGTTCCGGAAGCTTCCATGCGGCCAAAGTAGGGTTGGAGGGGGGCCACCAGGGCTCCAGGCGGCCAGAGGGCGCGCCCCCCTCCTGGCCGCGCCGCCAGGGCGCCTGGGCCCCCCAGGCCTCCTCTGACGCCCCCCTTTGGCATATATTTACACCGCGTCCCGAAACCCTCGAGGACGGAACCCTTTTTCGCGATCTCATCTCTGTTCCGCCACCGCCGCGCTTCCAAGATCGGGAGCACCAGGAGAACTCTTCCCGGCACCCTGCCGGAGGGGAGGATCACCACCGGGAGCTTCTCCACCACCATGGACGCCTCCCGGATGAGTTGTGAGTAGTCTCCCTTGGACCATGGGTCCATGGCCAGTAGCTATGTGATGTTCTCCTCCCCTCTTTGTTCTTCACCGATTAGACCTCGTGAGCTGCCCTACATGATCGAGGCACATATGTAATCCTTATGCTGTTGCTATGATGAGTTTGCTGGGATCCGATGGATTATGAGATTATGTTCAGATTGTGTGTGAGTAATAAATTTTATTTACCTCTTTTATATTTATGTTCTTGAGTAATTCTTGCATGTTCTCCGTTGCTGTTTATTTCTTTGGCCAAGTAGTAGGTAGTAACTCCAAGAGGGAACGTTATGCTTGATTGTGGGTTCATGCCCCTCGATGACTAGCTTGCGTGACATAAACATGAGTCTAGGGGATGTGCTGTTGCCACAAGGGGGAAAACAATGGTGCTTGTACTCGCGGGTGCAAGGATTGTTTACTTTACGCAAAGTTCTTTTAATGCAGTTGTCTGTTGCTTTGAGTTTACACTATGGGTGGGACTCGCAACTTAATACCAGCGAGATGTTCTGGATAGATATCTCAAGGTGGATGATTAGTAGTAGATGCAGATGGATTTCGGTCTACTTACCTTGGCGTATCGCCCATGCTTTTGAGCCTCTACCTTTCTTTGCAGCATAGTTAGCATTGGTTTGCGCACATAATCCTGTCAATTGCCCAGCTGTAATTTGTTTACCTCGCTTAGCTGTTTTATCGTCTTTTGGGAGAGAGACATCACTAGTGAACATCATGGGACCCCGGTCCATATTACCATCACTGGTCACATCCGCTATTTACTTTCAGTTCTTACTTACTAGTTGCAGTTATACCTATCACTATTATCTCTTGCGTTTGATCCTTTGTAAACGACAAGGCCGGAGGGATTGACAACCTATCTGTACTCGTTGGGAGCGAAGTTATTTGTATTGTGTGCAGGTCCGGTCAATCGCTAGTTGCGCCGCTAGCAGTTGACACCTTCTAGTTGAACCTCGGAGTCTCAGGGGATTCGATCCTTGGTATCTTTGCCAAGGGAAAACTACCGCTACACTGCATCTCAAACCTTCCACTTGGGGTAACCAACGAGGGGCGAGAAGCCATCAAGCAAAGTTTTCTGGCGCCGTTGCCGGGGACTCCACTCTTCAAGATAGGGGAGTTGCATGCTATCTTTTACCTTTGCTTTTTAGTCTTGTTAGTTTACCTTTCAGTTTTTGCTTTAGTGTCTTTTATCAAAAATCACAAAAATAGTTATCTTGCTTGCTTGCTGCTATGGGTTCCACCGAGAACACCAAGTTGTGTGACTTCACTAGTCATAACAACGATGACTTTATCTGCACGCCTATCACTACACCTGCCACTTCAGCACCTTCTTATGAAATTAAACCTCCTTTACTGAACCTAGTTATGAAAGATCAATTCTCCGGTGCTGGAGATGATGCTGCTTTACACTTAAACAATTTTGTTGAACTCTGTGATATGCAAAAGTACCAAGAAATAGATGGTAATATTGTTAAGCTTAAGCTTTTTCCTTTCTCCTTGAGAAGAGGAGCTAAAATTTGGTTTCAATCCTTGCCTAGAAATAGCATAGATTCTTGGGACAAGTGCAAGGATGCCTTTAGTGGGAAGTACTATCCACCTGCTAAAATTATCCAACTAAGGAGTAACATAATGAATTTCAAACAATTGGATAATGAACACGTTGCCCAAGCTTGGGAACGCATGAAATCTCTTGTCAAGAACTGCCCTACTCATGGTTTGACTACTTGTATGGTTATCCAAACTTTTTATGCAGGCTTGAACTTTACCTCGCGGAACTTGTTAGATTCGACCGCGGGAGGAACCTGTATGTCAACTACACTTGGTGCTGCCACGAAGCTTCTCGATGAGATGATGAACAATTATTCCCAATGGCACACCGAACGCGCTCCAACAGGTAGGAAGGTAAACTCTGTCGAGGAGATTTCCTCCCTAAATGAAAAAGTTGACTTGATCATGTCTCTACTTTCCAAGCAATCTTCTATTGATCCTCATGATGTTCCTTTAAATTCTTTGATTGCTCAAGAACAAGTAGATGTGAACTTTATCTCTAGAAACAATTTCAATAACAATGCTTATAGGAGTAGTTTTGGTAGCAATCCTAGACCATTCCCCTCTAATTCCTATGGGAACAACAATGCTTATCCTAGCACCAAGAACTCCACTTCTGAACTAGAGAGTATGCTTAAAGATTTCATCACTACCCAAAAAGCCTTTAATAAGAATGTATAAGAAAAACTAGCCAAACTAGATGTTCTCTCTTCGAAGGTAGACAATTTAGCCCATGAGGTAGAGTTGCTTAAAATTAGAACTTCCCCTCTTGAGGAGAGGAAGACCACTCCTATGAATGCTATTCAAGTGCAAATTAATGAAAACATCAGGATGTTGGCTAAACTTAAAGAGAGATGGGCTAGAGAAAAGGAGGAAGAAGATAGAATTAAGAACCTTCCTACCCACCACACTGTTGCTACTATCCAAGTTGTTGAGGATATCCAAACTCTTAGCACCCAATGCACTCCTGGTCCCGTTGGACCTATTAATGGTGATGCTATGACCATAGAAACTACCAAACAAGTGAGCCTAAAGGACACCACTACCACTTTACTTGATAGTAGTGACCTTGATTTTGATAATTGCACCCTTACCGAAGTTATTGATTTCCTTCACAAGATCTCTAGAGATCCCCGTACTAGCACACTTAACCTTGCCTTCACAGAGCATATCACTAATGCTCTCATCAAAGCTAGGGAGGAGAAACTTAGGGTAGAAGCCTCCATACTTAGAAAGCTAGAAGATGGTTGGGATCCTATGGTTAAAATTAAGTTGAATAACTTCTCTTGCTATGCACTATGTGATGTTGGAGCTAGTACCTTCGTTATGCCCAAAAGAATATATGATATGCTTAAATTGAAACCTTTTGATTCTTGTTCTTTTGGTGTTCGTCTTGTTGATTCTTCCATAAAGAAACCCTTGGGGAGGATCAACGATGTTCTTATCATTGTCAATGATAATTATGTTCCCGTTGATTTTACTATTATGGATATTGAATGTGAACCTTCTTGTCCAATTATTTTGGGACGTCCTTTTCTTCGCACCGTTGGTGCCATCATTGACATGAAAGAGGGGAATATAAAATTCCAATTTCCTCTCAAGAAAGGGATGTAACACTTCCCTAGAAAGAAGATTAAGTTACCTTTTGATTCCGTTATACGGGCTAGCTATTCTTTTACTCTTGATAAAACTTGATCTCTTTGCATTATGCCTAGCTTAAAGGAATAAAAGAAAGTGCTTTTGGGAGGCAGCCCACTATGAATAAAATTTTATTTTGCTTTTGTTCTGTCTTGATGTTGTTACTACAGTAGCATCATCATTGTATCTTTAATTTTCAGCTTTGTGCCAAGTTTAGCCTCCGATTGCAAGAAAGTTCAAAAGTTGTGACGTGCTGTCCAGGAAACAGATTCTGTCCTTGGACAGAAAATTTCGTATAAAATCACCAGATCATCTTTTTGGTCTGAATTTTTTCGACAGCGTGCTCTATACAATTGGCTTTCGGGCGTCTGTTCTGAGTTTTTTGATTTGAGTTGTAGAAGTGCCCCGAAAAAATTATTTACTACCTGCTGGTCTGTTTTTCACAGATTCTGTCATGTTTTGCCTTTTCTTCGTCTTGCAAACCTTGAGCTTGCTTTTTCTTTGCAAAAACCCTTTGTCAATCTTGAGAAACAGTAGCTCTTCAAGATTATCCTTATTTCCAGCAAGGAAAAAATATTTTATTATGGGTACTAACCTCGCTAATCAGATTATGATGAGTTATGTATGAAGGGAGTTTTCAAGTGTGCGAGGGAAGATGATAAAAAGATTCAGGAGGATCAAACGCTCAAGCTTGGGGATGCCCCCGTGCACCCCCAAGAAATATTCAAGAAGACTCAAGCGTCTAAGCTTGGGGATGCCCCAGTGCATCCCCTTCTCCATCAACAATTATCAGTTCGTCTTTCGTTCCACTATATTTTAATCACTTCATGTGTTATGTGCTATGCTTGGAGTGTCTTGCTTTTAGTTTCCTTTTTAGTTTTCTTTAGCTTTGCTTGCTGTTCATAACGAGTTAGAACCCAGCTTTCTTTATGTGGGAGAGAAACACGCTCCACTTCAACCTAGAACACAACATAGGATTTTCATGCTTATCTTTGATGTGTATGTTCTTTGTCTTTCAATATCTACTGTCATGTTTAGCTCTTAGTTTTCATGCTTTACTTTTTAAAGAGCTTTTGTTTAGTTGGTTGCTGGAACTCTCTTTAGTTATCATGCTTATCTTTTTAAGAGAGTTGGCTTCTGTTGCACTGGTAGATATGTCGATGATAAAAATGCTATGTGCATAATGGTGCTTAGTAGTTCATGTTTTCTTATGGTTAGTCTCAAATAGCTGAGGGGTTCTTAATGTGTTATTGAAGTACCAACATGATTTGTTTGCCTATGATGTGGTATGGTTTAGTGATATCTTCCTCCGAGAATTTATTTTGATTGACTTGGCATATGCTCACGCATATTTAAGACTGTAAAGAAAGTCTATCAAGCCTTGATGATCTTTAATTTCTAAGTAGCGATATAACTTCCATGCCCGATTCAATGTTGCTTTGTCGCTCTGCATGATTACGACTGTCATTGCTCTTTTAGTTGGTCGCTCCCAGTCTTTTGCTAACCTTCGCCTGTACTAAGCGGACTGACTGCTTGTGCATCCAAAATCCTTTAAACCAGTTATGCCATATGAGTCCACCATACCTTCCTATACATGGTATTTACCTGCCATTCCTAACGAAGACTTTTATGTACCATCTCGAAATTATTTAAAAAAAAGGCATTTCTCTTTTGTGCCTCTGTTTTAGCTCATGAGGAAGTAGTAGTTAATTCATGATCTTTGTAAGTTGGACAAGCTTCACCCCGGGATTGCATGTCTGATGTGCAAACCCATAATACGAGAAGGAACTGGCATAGAGTGCGCCCGGCTCATTAAAAATTATACAACAAACAAACCCTCCTTCACGCTTTGTTCATGAGAAATCAGAAAACTTTGGCAGTGATAAACAAAGGAGATTAAGAGGATGTGATCGTCCTCATGCGGGAGCCGTTCCTCGAAACTTGTCCAGCTCAAGAAGTAATTGAGTTATCTACTAGCATTCGTTGACGAAATATGCATATTCTAAAAAATAATTATTACCTCTATTTTTAAAACCAAGAGCTCTGGTACATGTTTAGTTTTTGTTTCCGACCACGGGTTTTCAACCTTGCCAACAAAAGCCACGGTTTGAGAGTCTCCACCTTCTTTCTTTAAAGCACCAACTATTGAGAGCATGATTGTCATTCTGAGTGTAATTTGCATTGTCCCAAAGTACCATTGTCTTCTGCATGACTATGATATCGTTTATTCTGAAATCATTGTATCTAGTCGTCACTTAAACTTTGGAGGTGCCCCTTCATTTATGTTTTGCTTCACTAAAGGGGGCAAGCGAGATATCACTTTGTCATGTTTGCACACCATGCTCATTGCAAATCTATTGAGTGTTTCAGTATCATATTGTAAAACTTTCAGTTCTTTGTGATATTCTCATGAGGCAACTTAATTACTACAGATTCATTGTCTCAGTAAGCATTTGTCATGTGACTGTGAAAAGTTCTTATATGGTTAATAGCATGTCACCATAGAAATTATGCTTGTTATCATTTAGCTACTCGAGGACGAGCAGGAATTAAGCTTGGGGATGTTGATACGTCCAAAACGTATCAATAATTTCTGCTTGCTCCATGCCTCTTTTGTGTGATATTGCTATGATATTTATGCACTTCCATACACTTTTGATCATATTTGGACTAACCTATTAACTCAGTGCACCCCAGTGCCAGTTTCTGTTTTCTGTTGTTTTTGTATTTTAGGTTTTCCCATTACGTAAACTGCCAGAAAAATTCCGGGAAAAATATATAAAAAATCAGTGTTCCGGAAGCTTCCATGCGGCCAAAGTAGGGCTGGAGGGGGGCCACCAGGGCTCCAGGCGGCCAGAGGGCGCGCCCCCCCCCCCTCCTGGCCGCGCCGCCAGGGCGCCTGGGCCCCCCAGGCCACCTCTGACGCCCCCCTTTGGCATATATTTACACCGCGTCCCGAAACCCTCGAGGACGGAACCCTTTTTCGTGATCTCATCTCTGTTCCGCCGCTGCCGCGCTTCCAAGATCAGGAGCACCAGGAGAACTCTTCCCGGCACCCTGCCGGAGGGGAGGATCACCACCGGGAGCTTCTCCACCACCATGGACGCCTCCCAGATGAGTTGTGAGTAGTCTCCCTTGGACCATGGGTCCATGACCAGTAGCTATGTGATGTTCTCCTCCCCTCTTTGTTCTTCACCGATTAGACCTCGTGAGCTGCCCTACATGATCGAGGCACATATGTAATCCTTATGCTGTTGCTATGATGAGTTTGCTGGGATCCGATGGATTATGAGATTATGTTCAGATTGTGTGTGAGTAATATATTTGATTTACCTCTTTTATATTTATGTTCTTGAGTAATTCTTGCATGTTCTCCGTTGCTGTTTATTGCTTTGGCCAAATAATAGGTAGTAACTCCAAGAGGGAACGTTATGCTTGATTGTGGGTTCATGCCCCTCGATGACTAGCTTGAGTGACAGAAACATGAGTCTAGGGGATGTGCTGTTGCCACAAGGGGGAAAACAACGGTGCTTGTACTCACGGGTGCAAGGATTGTTTACTTTACGCAAAGTTCTTTTAATGCAGTTGTCTGTTGCTTTGAGTTTACACTATGGGTGGGACTCGCAACTTAATACCAGCGAGATGTTCTGGATAGATATCTCAAGGTGGATGATTAATAGTAGATGCAGATGGATTTCGGTCTACTTACCTTGGCGTACCGCCCATGCTTTTGAGCCTCTACCTTTCTTTGCAGCATAGTTAGCATTGGTTTGCGCACATAATCCTGTCAATTGCCCAGCTGTAATTTGTTTACCTCGCTTAGCTGTTTTGTCGTCTTTTGGGAGAGAGACATCACTAGTGAACATCATGGGACCCCGGTCCATATTACCATCACTGATCACATCCGCTATTTACTTTCAGTTCTTACTTACTAGTTGCAGTTATACCTATCACTATTATCGCTTGCGTTTGATCCTTTGTAAACGACAAGGCCGGAGGGATTGACAACCTCTCTGTACTCGTTTGGAGCAAAGTTATTTGTATTGTGTGCAGGTCCGGTCAATCACTAGTTGCGCCGCTAGCAGTTGACACCTTCTTGTTGAACCTCGGAGTCTCGGGGGATTCGATCCTTGGTATCTTTGCCAAGGGAAAACTACCGCTACACTGCATCTCAAACCTTCCACTTGGGGTAACCAACGAGTGGCGAGAAGCCATCACTATGCTTCCCATCATAATTTTAAGTTACAACAAATGGATGTGAAAAGTGCATTTCTTAATGGTCCTATTAATGAGTTGGTGTATGTCAAACAACCCCTGGGGTTTGAGGATCCCAAGTTCCCCAAACACGTGTATCCACTCGATAAGGCACTCTATGGCCTTAAACAAGCCCCATGTGCGTGGTATGAGCATCTTACCGAGTTGTTACAAGATCATGGGTTTGAAATTGGGAAAATCGACCCCACTCTTTTTACTAAGAAGGTCAAAGGGGAGTTGTTTGTCTGCCAACTATATGTTGATGATATTATATTTGGTTCTCCTAACAAAGCTTTCAATGATGAGTGCGCCGCACTCATGACCACACATTTTGAGATGTCCATGATGGGAGAGTTGAAGTACTTCCTTGGGTTTGAGATCAAGCAAAGAAGAGAAGGAATCTTCATCAAAAAATCCAAGTATACTCAAGACATGCTCAAGAGGTTTAATCTAAGTGTTGTCAAACCGGCTACTACCCCAATGCCAACACTACAAGAGATCGGGCCTACTATGACGAGCTAAAAGATGTCATGGACCATCCATAAACGTCACAAAATACCCCTACATGACATTTTCTGTGCGTCACGAGCATCGTCACGGAATCCCCGTCACAGATTACTCCTTATGACGGCGCGCGCACAAAATGTCACGCAATACGGGACCTTCAGTGACGTTTGACGTCACTGGATTTTTTATGGCCCAATACACATTGTATTTCTAAATGGGCCGAGTGAGATAATTTGCTTGATTTACATTTATATCCATTTTCTAGGCCATGGCCAATTTGCACCCCAATATTAGTTTGATACAGTTTTCAATTTTTATTGGGCCTTTGTTGGGCCATACCCATTTTCCGCCAATTGTAATAATTAATTATTTATTTCTACTATTTCAATCCATCTTTCGATTGTCCACGCATACTACTTTTACTTCATATGATTTCATAGCACACATCACGATCATAGTTTTTTTAATTAAAAACAGAACATGGCAATCATAGTTCACATACTACATAAGCCGAAATAACACGAGTTTCATAGAAACCCGATGAAACAAGTAGCATCAATGGGCACTAAGGACTACATTAACAAAGGAGTATTGCCTTGGCCCCCAACCATAATTGTATAACTTTCTTCTTCATCCAAGGAAGGAACATTTTTTTGTCGTCTCTTCTCCTAATTTCTTGAAGGCAACTGAAGTTGTTGTAACCCTTCTTTGTCCATCGCGACTTCTTCAAACGTGACTTGCATATCATCCTGTCAAAAGCTGGCATAGTATTAGAATTTGCAGTAAACTCGTAAACAGCTCAAAAGAAGAGGGCATGCTGTGCTTATAAGGCTAGTAGTGACTTGCTATATCGTGCATGTGCAGCTATCAGACTTATAGAAACATTACAACTATCAACACATATATAAAATCCATGCAGATCCATTACTTGCGCAAGAGCAATTTTGGTTTATCTGAAGTGGGAAGACAGAGAGGCGAGGTGAGCAATCTCACTAGTACTTGTTAGCATCTAGAGAGAATGACAACTATTTCAGATTAGGCTCAATTTTGGCATGAGCGCTACTTCTCCTGCAAAACAATCATCGATGGGCTTATGAGGTGTCTAATCACACAGGGAACAAACTTGTATGGTGTGTATTGTAACAATCCAAAATTTTGGAACAACATGGTTGAGGAGGAAGATGGAGTCCCAGCTACCGTGCTTTGTTGGATCTGAATGGAGGGAGTGCCGCATTGTTCATCCTGTGTAGAGAGGAATGATGTTAGATCGGTGGCTGGAATAGGGCTTACCTGGAGAGACAAAAAAAACAAGAGGGTGGCTGGATCATCGATGCCTCATAGTTCTCCGGTGCGATTGGCACCCGTACCACGATTGAGATAGGGGAAACGTGGATCTGGACTGGCGAGGAAGACTGTGTGGCCGTGGCGGTGGCGGTGTTCGTGACACCCAGATCTGGCAGGGCGTTGGTAGCTTCGAGTGCGATGGCAATCTGGCCTGGCGGCAATGGCAACCGGGGCAGTCAGATCGGCTGTGAGCTCGAAGGTGGATGAACGCCCTGTCGGCGGCCTTCTCAACTTGCAGGAAGGGAGCGAGTTTGAGGCGCTGGAGTGAAGAAGGGATTACGTGGAGAGGTGGCCAGCTATGTCTCGCCGCCGAGGATGACGCCCGTGCTGCCAGATCGAGATTTCACCACGGTGGCGGCGGCGGCGTCTAATCAACTAGTACTCCTAGATAGCGATTTGGCTTTGTATCTACAGAAGAGACGTGGGATCGTGGGAGATATTTGTGCTAGGAGGACGTGTCACTGATATTGCTAGCCCCACATATACTTCACGACATGCCCCTCTTTTCTTGAATTTTTTATCCCGTCTCCATGCTTTTGCTAGATTTCAAAAATAAATCATATCTTTTGTGGGAAAAAAGATAAATCATTTGTTCGGTCAATTAGTTTCTCACAAAAAATAAATATCTTCTATAGTTTATATGTGAAACATCTTGTTTGATGGTTACTTGGTGCACACACAGTTTAGAATAAGACTTGTGCGCACACAAGCCGCATGTCGCTATTTCCAGTAGCACATCTCTTTATAGTCCAAAGAGGTAACACGTTTCTTAGGTTTTTTTAGAGCAAGTCACACAAGCCCCGGATAGAAATAACTAGAAATTACTAAACTTTTCATTAAGATAAAGAATAACGAAATTGTTGCAATAGGCGTATAGTCACACGAACATTTTGTGGGGGAATACTACATATATTTTTGCACAACGTAAATTGTACTTCCATTCCCGCAAAAATGTACCCCCATGGTCAACTCCCTTGGGGTCGAACTACCGGTGCCATACTATACCCATCGAGTCTCTAATGTGTTTTTTTGATAGAACGAAACCTCAGCTCACAAGCGCCTGATTCAGAGTGGGTGGGTAAAAAAAAACTTATTTTTCACATAGAACAAAACCTTTTTAGAAGTTTTCCCATTTTCCGTTCAATCTCCTATTTCAATTTTTCATTTGTTTAGACTGAACAAAACATCATCAACTCACGAACATCAGGTTGAACATTTTTCCCAAGAACTACCTATTTATATTAGACAGAAAACAATGTAAAAAAAGATATAACACAATAAGTTTTTACCTGGACACTATACACATTTATATTAGATAGAACATAATAATTACATTGCTCCCCTGTGAATAAACTATGACAAGCCCCACTACCAACACTAACGTGTGGTCCTGCCGCTCAAAAAACCATGAAGTAGCTATGGGGGGTGCCACTACTTGACATTACATGACAGAAGGTCGATCGTCACACATTCGTAATATTCGGTGACTCTAGTAGGTTGGTCATGGAAATTACCAGAACGTCATACAAATTGGCAACGAGGTGCGCTCTATGGGCGAGGTGATTTAGTGACGTCTATCGTCACCGATTTGCGTTAATCGGTGATGCCACCTACGAAAATGTCACGTATTAGTTATTTTCGTGACGTTGTCCACCAATATCATGCGGATTTTCGTCACAGTATCTCAATTTTGTTGTAGTGCAACCAAGTGCCAACTTGACATTGATCCCAACGGTAAAGCGGTGGATCAAAAGGTATATCGTTCTATGATTGGATCCTTGCTTTACCTTTGTGCATCTAGACCAGATATTATGTTGAGTGTGGGAATCTGTGCACGGTTTCAAGCCTCACCTAAGGAAAGTCACTTTGTGGCAGTCAAGCGAATCTTTCGATATTTGGCTCATACCCCAAACTTTGGCTTATGGTACCCAAGAGGAGCAAACTTCAACCATGTAAGTTTATCAGATTCGGACTGGGCGGGAGACAAAGTGGATAGGAAGTCCACTTCCGGAGGGTGCCAATTCCTTGGTTTCTCTCTGGTAAGTTGGTCGTTCGAAAAGAAAAGTTGTGTGTCTCTCTCGTCCACCGAAGCAGAGTATGTGGCAGCTGGCAGTTGTTGTGCTCAACTCCTATGGATGAGGCAAACTTTAAAGGATTACAGTGTCACTTGTGACAAAGTGCCTCTTTGGTGTGACAATGAAAGTGCCATCAAGATTTCTCTTAACCCGGTGCAACATTTCAAGACAAAGCATATTGAGATTCGGTATCACTTCATCCGAGATCATATTCGGCAAGGAGAAATCGAGCTTCACTATGTCAACACTCATGATAACCTTGCAGATATCATCACGAAGCCTTTGGATGAAGCAAGATTTCGCGAGTTAAGGCATGAGCTAAATATCATCGATTTGAGCAATGTGGCTTGAGACCTTGCACACACACCTCCCACTCAATATAGTTATCTTATCTAGATGTAGGCATGGTCATAGGGGGAGTGTTGTTCTCTCAATGACCTCTCCCTCCCCCCATTATGCATAAATTGATCAAGTCTTTCACATTAACCATCTTTGATGGTACTTGTGCTTCAAGGAAGAGTTTTGGTCATGGGCCCAAGGTTAAAATCTTCGCGGCGCCATACCTCTTGACTCAAACATAGGCGGCTTCGGCCACCGCCCTCTCTTCAAGAGGGGTTTCTTGACCTCTTGCTGGTGTGTTCCTTTTGTCTTTTTTCCCTTGCTTTTGTGCCTTCCTTTTTGAGCTAAGTCATGTGGTATAGTTGCCGTGGCGTGCTGGGCGGTACTACCGCTGGTGGTGCACGGTACTACCGCTGCGGGGTAGAACCAGGGGGTTATATCGGGGCAGGGGGAGGTTTCTCTCCCCCATACCCATTCGCTCGCCCCCTCGTACCTTTTCCTCTCTCCAGCAGCGCATCACCGCGGGAGGGCTCCGGCGGATCTCCTCCTCCGGGGCGTTCCTCTCCATTTCCTTAGGTGGAGTCGATCCCCACCTCGTCCTCTTGCCATGGATGCCGGTATTGCCCCCGTTCCTTCTCTCCTTTTGTCTCTTTTTCAGATCTTGTGTTTTAGGGGCAATAGTGGTTGCATCTCTAGATTTTTGGCTAAATCTAGGCTTGAGTAGGTTGGAGAAGGCAACTAGACTGTCTAGATTAGAGTTTGGTAGGAATATTTTTGAATTTGATAGGCCGGTAGTGCCGGATCTGACCACGGTAGTAGGGAACTGCTGTTCCCCCGCCTCGAGCGGTACTACCGCGTGCAGGTCACGGTACTACCTCTGCCCGCCAAGTTCAATCTTTTTTCTTCCATTCCTTAATCTTTTTTTGTGCTTGTTGGCTTATGCTCGTTCTTTCTGATTGTTTCGCGTCTTCTTGTGTTTGGTTCCAGGTGATGAACATCCAGAGCCTCAAGCTCACCGTATCAACCCCAATCATGCCACCTCGAAGCGCTACCGCACAGCTGAGTCAGAAGGAGGTTCATCTAGTGCTCCACCTCCACCTCAACTCAAGAAGAAGTCTGTGTCAAAGCCAAAGGGCAAAATTGTGCCCCAAATGAGTGCCAAGGAGTTCTAGCCAAGGCGTCGCCACAATCCGTATGAAAAAGATCAAGAACCCAATTTGGTCAACCGTTCGTTCTGGACCCGCTTTCAGTTTGCCATCTTCTTTGATGTGCTCAAGGCCAAGAAGAATCTCTATGCTAGTGTGCGCTCCATCGACACGGATTACATGGAGAAGGATCCTCTGTATGTTGGCGAGGATCTTCAGATGTCCTCTCAACTCAACATTCTCCAGATCATCCAGTTCAACAAGGACTTTGATGCAGATATTGTGGCTCAATTCTATGCCACTGTCCATCTAGGGACTGATGAGGACAGGACTCTGACATGGATGCCCAATGGCAAGTTGCTTTCTGTCAAGTGGAAGGCTTTCATGGAATTACTTGGGGTGGAAGATCATGGGCTTGAGACTCCTGTTGGCTTTCGTCCTCATCGCAACACTACCTCCACCCACAAGCAAGCTCTCTGGCCCTACTGCACTGTGAAGGTCAACCCTGAAACTAAGAAGGAAACATATGAGCTGTCTGCCTATCTGGATATCCTTCACCGCATCTTCCGTGAGACCCTCTTCCCTCGTGTTGGGAATCTGGATATGGTTCACTCCTATCTTGTGGACATGCTTCTCTTCTGTCAGCATGAGCGGGAAAAGAACACTGGTGAGTCCCTGGATATTTCTCATGTGGTGTGGTCTGAACTCTTATCTGCTATCTCTGAGCGCAAGTGCCTGATCTATGGACCATTCATCATGCTGCTAATTAAGAAGGATTGGGATCATGTCTATCCCAACGTTATGCTTGAGACTGGAGAGTTGGTGTCTCATGAGATCAAGCGTCTGAGGAGGAAGGACAACTGGGGCACTCAGGCACCCAAATCTGGGGGTACATCCTCTGCTGCTGCTATGGAGACTGAGGAGGCTGAGGCTGAGGCTGATGATGACGAAGACTATGTGCCATCTAGTGCAGAGCCCTCGTGGGCAAAGAAGCTCAAGCTGAAGATGATGAAGCTATTTTGCATGGAGTCTCACGGTTAGTACATGACTCATGTGGCAGAGAAGAAGGCCAGAGGACGTCACAAGGAGCTCATGCGTCAGTTGGGTGCGACTGTGGCCAGTGGTTCTGAGGGACAGATCACCGAGGAGGAGGAGTGGATTCAGCAGTGCTGCCCGTGGACAGATTCCGACGCCGAGCAGTTTCCGATCGACGACGACGGTGCAGATGACCCCGCTGGGGTTTGATGTTCGAGACCCTCACTTGCTCTCACCTAGAGCCGTAGCTTAGCTCTCGGCCCTTTTTGGTGTCTCGATGCCAAAGGGGGAGAGAGTTTAGGGATTTGTGTCGTTGTCTTTGTGCTTTCGTCGGTGTGCTTTCTCGTCTTTTGCTTTGTTTGGTTTTGTGCCAGTGAGACCTAAGTTCCTGTCATATGGTGTGAGACATATGCTACCTTGCTTTTATCTTTTCTATGTCCATCTTGTACTTTGGTACCCTATAGCTGGCTTCTTTATCTTGTTATATACTATGCTCTCATATATCTTGCTTAGATTGTTGGTCTCTAAAATATAGGGGGAGCGTTGATCCTAGTATGAGTGCCGTGCAGTCCAAAGCACTTATCCAGATAGCACACATCTAGGGGGAGCCCGTCTATATTTTAGAGGTGTGGGTTTTGTGCTAATTCTATGTCATTACTTGTTTTGTGCAAATCCCGTATTGTCATCAATCCACCAAAAAGGGGGAGTGAAAGTGCAGTATATCGACTAGAGGGGGGTGAATAGGTGATTTTTATGAAATACTTAAAAACATGGTAGTTTCGAAGACAAACGATAAGCTCAAACCTATTAGTATGCAGCGAAAAGTGGACTACACTAGATAAGCCATAGTCATGTATTCAATGAAGTGAAAGCATGAAGACAAATAGCAACTAGGCAGTAGTGATCATAAAGGAAGAAGGAATGAAGCCAATCACACCAAGTAGATACTCAGTGAAGACAATCAGATAAGGCAAGCATGCAATGACTTCACAACTTATAGTAAGTAAAAGGAAGGGAAGGATAGAACTAGTAGCTCGGGGAAGACAGTGATTTGTTAGACCAGTTCCAGTTGCTGTGACAACTATACGTCTGGTTAGGGAGGCTGAGATTTAACTCAGAAGACCGCGTCTTCACCTTGTTCCCCTTGAGCTAAGGACACCTAGTCCTCGCCCAATCACTTTTGTAAGTCTTCAATGTAGACTTCCAAACCTTCACAGACTTCGTTCACCGGCAATCCACAATTACTCTTGGATGCTCAGAACGCGACGCCTAACCGGCTGGAGGAAACACATTCCTCAAGTGTAATAAGTCTTCAGGTCACACAGACAGAAAGACTTCAGTGATGCCTAACACTCTTTGGCTCTGGGTGTTTGGGCTTTGTCCTCGCAAGGATTTCTCTCTCAAATGCTTCGGAGGTGGGTTCCTCTCAAACGACAAAAGCCGTGGAATAACTCTGAGCAGCCACCAATTTATGGTGTAGGGGGTGGGCTATTTATAGCCACTGGGCAACCCGACCTGATTTGTCCGAAGTGACCCTGGGTCACTAAGGAACTGACACGTGTTCTAACGGTAAGATTTCAAACACACACGGCAACTTTACTTGAGCTCCAAGTAAAGCTGACTCATCCGCCTCTGGATAAGATTTGCTCTCATAGTCTTCGCTCGAAAACATAGGATTTGGTTGAGCATCACTTCAGTCAGTCTGACTTAGTTCACTTGGACCCCACTTAACAGTGCGGTGGTTCCTATGACTCAACAAAGAAGAAAAGGAAACAACGAAACATCTACGTCTTCGCTCTCCATAGTCTTCACACAATGTCTTCTCATGTCATAGTCTTCAATATGATTATCTTCATATACCACCACTGATATATTAATGTCTTCATACATTTTTAGGGGTCATCTCCAGTAGGTTAACCGAATCAATGAGGGACTACTACCTGTGTTATCCTGCAATTCTCACAAACACATTAGTCCCTCAACCAGGTTTGTCGTCAATACTCCAAAACAACTAGGGGTGGTACTAGATGCACTTACAATCTCCCCCTTTTTGGTGATTGATGACAAACAAGTTGAAGTTTTCAACGGGGATAAAAATATGTGAAATTGTAAAGGATAAAGGTATTGTCTTCATAAGTAGCAAAAGGCTCCCCCTGAAGATGTGCATATAGTTGATTTGCCTTTGAATGCAAATGCACATGGCAGGTTGTACTTGTGGAGATCCTCTTCAACTTATGAAGACAATTCATCATGCATAATTGATACGTCGAGGACAATGACATGCATAATGAAAAATGGACGTCTGCAATAATAACTAAGTGCAGAATATAAGATAGCAGATGCGGAATTTATCATCGCATTACAGAGTAGCATAAAAATGTAGCAGACGACCATCAGTTTAAGTGTTACAACTCAAAGAACCAAATGTAGCAAAACGAGAGTTGTAAACACTAGGCAAATTATAAAGCACCCGCCCATATGGACCCGCTTGAAGACTATCAACTCATATGCTTCTCCCCCTTTTGTCAGTAAGGACCAAAAAGGTTTGAAGACATAGAGCCTCTACTCGTTCCTAGTTGGAGCAGAAGAGGATGCATGGTCGGTGTTGTTGTTTGGCGGTGCAGAAGTGGTTGGTGCAGTGTCGATGCGCGCTGAAGTAGGAGGCGGTGAAGTAGCATCATCGTGATCATCGATCACCCTGGCGTCAATTGTTGCAGCGGAGGAGGAGTATTCAGAATCTTCAAGGGATGGAGTTCGACGCATAACAGCAGTCCTGGGAGGAGTGTTGTTGTCAGGGATATTACTAGCAGGTATAAACCGGCTTGGAAGATCCGGATTACACTTACATAGTTGTATTAGCATAAGCCCAGTAGAATATGAACCGGAGGTTACGGCCCATGGAGGCTTAGGGCCCATATGTAAAGCTTACGGTTTGTAAACCGTCATACCATGTAACTTGAGGTGTAAGATAGAAAGAGCAGAGGCCGAGACGGACACGATTATGAACCGGCCTCGGGACTCTGTGAACCGGACCGGGCGTCGCCTCCTATATAAAGGGACGACCCGGCGACGGTTCAAGGACAAGCAACAACCCGTCGAGACACAGGCAAGCAATCCGCTCCCTGTTCATCGACGCCCAAGCAATACCAAACCAAACTAGACGTAGGCTTTTACCTTCATCGAAGGGGTCGAACTAGTATAAACCCTCTGTGTTCTTTGTGTGCTTTAACCTCTTCAAGCTAACCCACGCGATGGCTCCACACCTAAGTCCTCTAAACCGGACATCTGCCGTGCCAATTCCACGACAGTTGGCGCCCACCGTGGGGCTATCGCACGATGGTTTCGAGTTCTTGAAGGGCAGCTTTGAAGGACTCAAGGGTTACGTGGTTGGCTGGATGACCAAGAGTCGCCGCGGCCGGATCTACATCGATGACGCAGGCTGGGGCCCCGAGGCCGATTCAATCGAATACGGGTACCGGGTCCCCTTCGGCAGCATCCACGTATTCATCGGCAAGATTGGTGAACCGGGACCTGAGCCAGACATCTTCCCCAACATCGTCGAGCCGGCTCAGCGTGTGAGATCGGCCCGGATTCAGCCCGCCGTGAAGCGTGTTTTCGTTGGAGCAGTACATAGAGTCCAAGCTGAGGACGGATCGGATTCTAGTGGCGAGACCGTTGTCTATTCTGACGATGAATCTTCATCTGGAGAGACTGAATCTCTGTATCTGTTGCAGGACGGCCGATCCGGGGGTGTATCCGATGGTGACAGTATTCCGGACCCCTTCGATCCGCCAAACCGGGTGGCTGTCTTCATGGCTGGATCACAGTCTATGCAGCAGCCCATGGTGACTGGGGCATTCACAGCAGAGGCAGCTGGTGCGGGGGCAAGCAGCCAAGCCCTCTCACCCTCTGACGCTCTATCCACCTTGGTCGAGGAGTTGACATCACGCGCAATAGCAGAAGTAGCTCCTGCCAACAAGGCGCAGCATGATGCGGAGATCCTTTAGCTGAAGGGCCGGATTGAGCAAGCTAAACGGGATCTGGACGCAGAGAAAGCCATGATGGTGACAAGGCAAGCAGAACTGGATTTCCAAGCTTTCCGGCTCCGGATTGATCAAGATTCTGCACAGGAGGTGAGGAACAGAAGGCAGCAAACTCGTCTACCGCCGGTCTATGAGGCGATGAATCTCTTTGGCACACCAGGAGCGGGAGCCAGCAATAACCTAGAAGTAAACCGGGGAGGAGCCCTAGGAGCAGGTGCGCCGGTTCAATAGCCGGCCGCAGAGCGAAATCGTCAGGTTGTGCCCACGCCGCACATCCCCTACCCTCCTGGCCATTATTCAAACCCGTTGGATAACATTGTCACCGCCGCTTCACGACTGGACGCTTTACCTATTGAGGGGACATCCCCCGTGGCGATGGAAGCGCTCCGGGCCAAGGAATTGCTGGACACAGCATTGACACAGCAACAGGCGTACTCTTACAGCAGGGAAATGATTCATTCAACCCACCGCCACAGCAGGAGTTACACTAGGCGTTGGGATGAACCGGAAGTGTCTAGCAGCGAACGGAGACGTCATCGCCACAGGCAGGATAATCCGGCAGGAGCAGAGGCGCACGCCCAGGAGGTGATGAACCGGGCCAGACCGACCGCCCGCGAGGATACCCGTCAAATGACGCCGGTTCACCCAACCACAGCAGATACATGAGTCACGGCGAGTTCTTTTGGAGTACTGTGTCTTGTTCCCGCTTTACGAAGTGTAAGGTTACCCAAGGACTTCAAAGGTCCGCGCAAGGTGCCCAACTATACGGGAGACCTGGCTCCAGATGCATGGATTGAGAGCTATGAGATGGCTATGGACATGCTAGATGTGGATGAAGCGGCATGCGCAAAGTATTTTACCATGATGCTTGAGGGTACAGCCCGGACATGGTTAAAGGGCTTACCACCTAACTCCATCGGATCATGGGGTGAGCTGCGTCGCCAGTTTATCAAAAAATTCAAAGATACGTGCAAGCAACCAATGTCAATAGTAGACTTAGCGGCATGTGTCCAAGGAGAATAGGAGCCTACGAGCACCTGGGTACGACGAGTGTCGGAAATCCTGCACTCTTCCAATAGCATCAATCCCAGTACGGCGATAGTGACACTGGAAAACAATTGCCGGTTCGAGTCTCTGAAGCTGAAGTTGGGACGGCTCAAGCGGGATTGTAATGACATGGGAACACTCATGAGCGCTTTGGTGAAGTATGGGGATCTGATAACTCTAAGTACCCAGATGTGGATGGAGACAAGTCCGGGAAAGCAAACAAGGCTGGTAAACCGACGCAGGCTAATCCGGCAGGAACAAGTTTTAATGGTAAGTGAAAGGCAGAGGGCAGCTCTGATTTTGTGGCCAATACCAATGTTCTAAGAAATTTTCAGCGCCGCAAGGGTAGACCACCTCCACGAAGCGGAGGAGGATCCGTCAATCTGGATCAACAGTTGAACGAGCCTTGCCCGAAACATAGCACGCCGGAACACCCAGCTAAACACACATGGGGGCAATGCGAGATCATGGTAGAGGCCATGAGGCAAGCCAAATACGACAATGGACCACCGGGAGGCGGCTTGAGTTCCGGTTTTCAAGGCCCGGGTCACCAGGGTAATGGGTCCGGATCAGGATATCATGGCGGCAACAATAACTACAACCAAGGCAACCACCACCAGCATGGTCAGGGCGGTTATAACAACCAAGGCAACCACCAGCATGGTCAGGGTGGTTACAATAACCAAGGCAATAAGCAGCGTCAACAGCAGCAGCAATCCGGATATCATAGTAATCTGAAGGAGCTAAGTAGTGGACAGTACCATGTCTTTACTACGAGTTTGTGCAAAAGGGATAAAAAAATCCTGAAGCGGGTGGTAAACGCAGTTGAACCGGCAACACCACGTTTTCTACGTTGGTCGGAACAACCTATTGTGTGGAGCAGAGAGGATCACCCGCCACGAATTGATAATCCAGGCCAGTTGGCCTTAGTGGTGGCACCACAGGTAGGTGGCTACAAATTCACAGAAGTACTCATGGATGGCGGCAGAAGTATCAACATCTTGTATTATGAGACTTTCCGTCGTATGGGGTTGACGGACAAGAAGTTGAGACAGTCCAACACGGTGTTCCATGGAGTGATGCCAGGTAAATCGGCTTACCGAGTTGGGAAAATTGATCTGGAGGTCACCTTTGGAGATGAGCGGGACTCCAGGTCAGAGACAGTAACCTTTGAGGTTGTAAAGATCCGGAGCCCATATCATGCTCTGTTTAGAAGGCCGGTTTATGCCAAGTTCATGGCTAGACCGTGCTATGTTTATCTACAGCTTAAGATGACGGGTCACAAGGGAACCATCACGGTTCACGGAAGTCGCAAGATTGCATTGGAGTGCGAGGAAGGAGACGCAGCCTATGCAGAGGCAGTATGTGCTACAGAGGAGTTGAAGTTCTACAAAGACAACGTTGATCCGGCAGATATGTCCCCGTTAGCATGATCCGGCGTAGAAGTTTAAATCGGCAGAGGAAACCAAGAAAATTGACTTTGTGCCAGGCGATTCATCCAAGCAGTTCACTATCAGCGCTAACCTTGACCCCAAATAGGAAAGCGCGCTCATCGAGTTCATCCGTGAGAACCAGGATATCTTTGCATGGAAACCTTCTGACATGCCAGGTATACCGAGGGAACTCGCTCAGCATAGTCTTAATATTGATCCGAAGTTCAAACCGGTCAAGCAGTATCTGCGCCGCTTCAACGAAGAAAGGCGCAAGGCTATAGGTGAGGAAGTGGCCAGGCTTTTGGTCGCAGGGTTCATAGTTGAGGTGTTCCATCCGGAGTGGTTGGCTAATCCGGTTCTGGTGTTGAAGAAAAATGGAAAGTGGAGGATGTGTGTGGATTACACAGACCTAAAAAAGGCTTGTCCAACTGATCCTTTTGCTCTCCCCCGTATTGATCAGATCATTGATGCTACGGCAGGATGTGAGCGGCTAAGTTTTTTGGATGCATATTCAAGGTATCACCAGATCAAGATGGCAGTTAAGGACCAGGAGAAGACAGCCTTCATAACTCTCTTTGGAGCCTTATGCTATGTATCTATGCCCTTTGGGTTCAAGAGTGCCCAAGCAACTTACCAGCGTTGCATACAGAACTGTCTTAAGGGGCAGATCGGGAAAAATGTCCATGCTTGTGTGGATGACATTGTTGTAAAATCAAGGAAGGAGGAGACGCTGATAGAGGATCTAAAGGAAACCTTTGACAACCTCCGGGTTTATAAGATGATGCTTAATCCGGAGAAGTGCCTTTTTGGTGTTTCGGCTGGCAAGCTCCTCGGATTTTTAGTATCAAACAGAGGAATAGAGGCCAGTCCGGAGAAGATCAAGGCGATCACATCCTTGACTAAACCAGCTTGTATCAATGATGTCCAGCGCATCCCTGGCCAGATTACAGCATTAAGCCGATTCATCAGCCGTTTGGGAGAGAAGGCAATTCCGCTGTATCAGATGCTGAAAAAGACAGACCGGTTTATATGGAGCGATGCTGCAAACGCTGCGTTTGAGGACTTGAAGCGGCAATTAGCAAAACCACCGGTCCTTGCTGCCCCTGTTGACAACGAGCCACTGCTATTGTACATGGCCGCCAATGCCCGTGCAGTTAGCGTGGCAATTGTGGTGGAGCGCAAAGAAGCAGCCAAGGAATATCCGGTTCAGCGCCCGGTTTATTATGTCAGTGAGGTTCTAATTGAATCGAAGCAAAGGTACCCACACTGGCAAAAGCTGGTATATGGCGTGTTCATGGCAAACCGGAAATTGAAGCACTACTTCCAGGGCCACCCAATCACTATTGTTAGATCAGCTCCGTTGGGGGATATAATCCAGAACAGAGAAGCCACTGGGCCATTGAGCTTAGCCCACACGGATTGAAGTATGTACCACGTACTGCTATCAAATCCCAAGCATTGGTAGATTTCATCAATGATTGGACAGAATTGCAAGCACCAGAGGAGAAGCCGGATCATACATACTGGACTATTCACTTCGACGGTTCAAGGCAATTAGAAGGCTCGGGGGCTGGAGTCGTGTTAACTTCCCCACGAGGTGACAAGTTTTGTTTTCTCCGACTAATGTTTCCTTGTACTAACAATGCGGCTGAATACGAAGCACTGCTTCACGGCCTACGGATGGCTAAGGAGATGAACTTGATCTGGGTCAAGTGATTTGGGGATTCAGATCTAGTGGCACAACAAGTGTCTGGCAAGTGGGATTCCAAAGACCCTCTCATGGCGGCTTACAGGCGAGAAGTTGAAGTAGTTGCAGGATGTTTCAAAGGATATCATGTGGATCACATAGACAGGCGGAAAAATGAGGCGGCTGATGCTCTAAGCCGACTGGGATCTCAGCGTAAACCGGTGCCACCAAATATTTTCTTGGACGAGCTGCACAGTCCATTAGTTCAGGTACCATCGGAGGAGGATTTGGCTGTTCCAGATCCGGAGGCGCAGCTGGTTGCGGCACTTCATGTTATTCCGGATTGGACACTCCCTTACTTGGCGTACCTAAGCCGAGGAGAGTTGCCAGATGATGAGATTGAAGCTAGGCAGATAATCCGGCAATCCAAGTCCATGACAATTGTTAACGGAGAACTTCATCACCGCAGCATTTCTGGAGCGCTTCAGCGGTGTGTATCATCAGAGGAAGGCTATGATATTCTTCGAGAGATTCATGAATGGGATTGTGGTCATCACGCCGGTTCAAAATCGCTGGTAGCCAAGGCTTTTCGTCACGGGTTCTACTGGTTAACAGCCCATGCCGATGCAGAGGATCTAGTCCGGAAATGCGACGCTTGTCAGAAATTTTCACGTCGTGCTCTTGTTCCGGCACTGGAGCTACGGATGATTCCAATTACTTGGCCGTTTGCGACTTGGGGGCTTGATATGGTTGGGCCTTTTAAACGATCCCAAGATCAAAAAACTCACATGTTGGTGGCAGTGGACAAATTTACAAAGTGGATTGAGGCACAGCCTGTCAGTAAGTGTGATGCGGCAACAGTGGTTAAATTCATCAAGAAGGTAATTTTCCGGTTTGGCTTTCCACACAGCATTATCACTGATAATGGCACCAATCTATCTAAAGGAGAGATGGAAGAGTTTTGCCAAAGGGAACATATTCGCCTGGATGTGTCTTCAGTAGCTCATCCTCAATCCAATGGTCAAGCTGAAAGGGCCAACCAAGAGATTTTGCGAGGCATCAAGCCCCGGCTTATGACTCCCTTGCAAAGAACGCCAGGGTGCTGGGTCGAGGAGTTACCTTCTGTCCTCTGGAGCATCAATACTACGCCTAACAGGTCTACAGGTTATACGCCCTTCTTCATGGTGTATGGTGCTGAAGCGGTTCTTCCAAGTGATATCCGGCACGACTCACCACGGGTAGCAGCTTATGTTGAAGCGGCCAATGAGCAAGCAAGACAGGACAACTTAGACTGGCTGGATGAGGAGCGTGACATAGCAGTAGCACGATCTGCAATTTATCAGCAAGACCTGCGCAGATATCACAGCCGCCGGTTTAAGACCAGGACGTTCCAGGAGGGGGACCTGGTACTCCGGCTTATACAAGACCAGACAGATATGCACAAGCTATCCCCACCTTGGGAAGGACCCTGTGTGGTCAGCAAGAACCTACACAACGGTTCATACTACCTGGTGGGCGTTCGAGAACACAAAGACTCACGGACAGCAAAGGAAGAGACGAAGAGGCCGTGGAATATTGCTCTTCTACAGCCTTACTACACTTGAGCCATGAGCTCCGCTTCATGTATCCTGTATATATTATGATTAATAAATAAACCGGCACCCCTGGTAAACCGGGGGATCAGCCTTTTTTTTCTAAATAAGTGTCTTATGGGAGTTAACTCAGATGCTTGGATCAGTCTATTTTGCTATGCAGGACAATTCTATAAGGGACCAACCAGGACTTGCCATTCAAGCGCAACTCTTTCATAGGTACCCTACCTCCACGGTCACTAGGGGGCTACGGATCACATTCGAATCCTCGCTTAATCCCTTCTGGTCCGGTTTATATGATCGTCTTCGAATCATCCTTGGATTACATCCATTGATTGGCAAAACAAGTTCTTGCTCCTTGGATTACATCCATTGATTGGCAAAAGAAATCGTTGCTCCTTGGATTACACCCATTGATTGGCAAAATAAGTTCTTGCTCCTTGGATTACATCCATTGATTGGCAAAAGAAATCATTGCTCCTTGGATTACATCCATTGATTGGCAAAATAAGTTCTTGCTCCTTGGATTACATCCATTGATTGGCAAAAGAAATCATTGCTCCTTGGATTACATCCATTGATTGGCAAAATAATTTCTTGCTCCTTGGATTACATCCATTGATTGGCAAAAGAAATCATTGATCCTTGGATTACACCCATTGATTGGCAAAATGAATCATAGCTCCTTGGATCACGTCCATTGATTGGCAAAATGAATCATAGCTCCTTGGGTCACATCCATTGATTGGCAAATATGGAGCCTGGTAGCTCGCAAAAAGCCTCGACTACATGGTCTTATTTGCAATGGTGTTTTGCGTTTTGTGATTTTTCAAAGTTTTCTGCGGTTAACCAAATTTTTTATCCGGAACTGAGCAACTTCAAAGTTGACCACATATCTACAAAAGTCTGGATCATAGAACACCGGCCTGATTTAAACCGGTGTTTATCATAGCCCGGAACAATCATTGGGCAAACGCCAAAATGGGCCAAGAGCCTCATCGCAATCTACACGTTCAATGATGCCTACCGGATTAAGGAGGTCAGGAACACTTAAACAAAGGTATGAAGTATTTTTCGGTATAAAACAGATACTCTTTCAATATATATGCCTATGGGAGCAATGTAATAGGTCCGATGGTAAACCGCCAGGACATTTTCTTAGCGTTGTCTATGCAGATACAGATAATATAAAGGATCAACCATAGCAGACAAGGGATTAAAATTGGCAGACGCTAAGTCAAGCTGTGACATCCGGATTAAGACAGACAATGTTTTGAACTATCCTATTACAAGGCACTTGCAGGCCTGAACGGATTAAAGTTTTTTGTTAACAGATTTCAGCAGCTAAGAGTTAAACTAAGCAGTTTATGATTCTTTTTCCTGCTGCGAAGGCTGAGGATCGGCTTGTTCCGGAACTTCTTCGTCTTCTTGAAGCGGCTGGAAGTCAGGAACGCGCCAGTCGATCTTGGATAGTGCACGGAAGTACATTTCCTCAGTAATAAGATCGGATGGATCAATATCTGGAGCGAAAGTATGGGCACGCACTGGCGAGATCAGATTCTCGGTATCATAAACCGGCCGGTCCACCCGTTCATTTTCTAAGTCATATGTCGGATGATACCTGGTCAGGTCCGCTTCATCAGCAAGCTTGCTGGCAAGAGGGCGCATTTCCTTGGTTAAAGCACGGAGGTCCTGGCCAGAGAAGGCAGATCCATCTTCCTTAGTACTGGGATATCCGTTCATAGCTTCCTCCGGATCAAAATCCGGAACCCATGCCTTGGCCCGAGTCAGTGCTACAAGAGAAACGGCCCTTGCAGCAGATTTCTTCACTTCCACCAAGCGCACAGGCAGGATGGAGAGCTTCTCTAAGGTACCTTGGATAGTGGTTGGGGCCGCTTTTTGATGAGACATTGCACTTATAATCCTTTGAGCGTCGGAATACAGCTGCTCCACCAAGGTATAAGAGGCCTTAAGCTTCTTTCGAACGTCATCTCCAAGATGAGTTATGCGCCGCCCTACATATGATTGTTAAAGTTAAACCAGAGCGGAACAAAGGTTGCAGAGATGAAAACATATGTAGATTGAGTGCTCATCAAAGATAACAGATGTCATAAGTCACTAGTAGATAAAGGGACATCAGACCCGGTTTGTTAGGGCCTTTAGCCCCAGTTCTTGAACCGGGACAAAAGTGTCGGTACTAATGCTCTGACCCTTTAGTCCCGGTTCGATCCAGAACCGGGGCAGATGGGTGTCCACGTGGCCTGTGCGCTTAGCCCAGGCAGGAGGGGCTTTGGTCCCGGTTGGTGGCACCAACCGGGACCAAAAGGCATCCACGCGTCAGCATTTCTGTGGCTGTGGTTTTTGTTTTTTTTTTGAA
>LR738715.1:32937100-32952551 GCA_902687465.1 Secale cereale | reverse complement strand
TAACTTTTGCATATATAAAACTTTCTATATATATTTAGCATATATAAACAAAAAACTATATAGCCACATACACATATACATCACATACACATCACATACAGCAACTATACATCACAATTGTAACTTTCTATATATAAACAAAAAACATTCTATGAAAAAAACATTTTTAACATATATATTTAGCAAATTCCTAAGAAAAATAAAAATATATATAGCCACATACACATATACATCACATACACATCACATACAGCAACTATATACACATAAACATATACACATATATGAAACTATATATATACACTTACAAAATAAATATACACATACAAAATATATATACACATACAAAAAAAATCTCCTCACATCGCGACGGCGCGGGGCGGGGCGGCGCGACGGCGCGGGGCGGGGCGACGGCGCGACGGCGACGGGGCGGAGTAGGGGGCGACGGCGCGGGGCGGGGCGACGGCGCAGGGCGGGGCGACAAGGCGACGGCGCGGGGCGACGGGGCGACGGCGAGCTCGATGTGAGGAGGCGTCGGGGGCGGGGAACAAAACTGAACGAAATTTTCGCAAGTGTAGTTTATATAGGAGGCGTATTAGTCCCGATTGGTGGCACAAACCGGGACTAATACCCCCCTTTAGTCCCAGTTGATGCCACCAACCGGGACTAAAGGTCCCTTTTCAGCAGCCCAAAGGGCGGGAAGGAGGGGCCTTTGGTCCCGGTTGGTGGCACCAACCGGGACTAAGGGGGGGTATTAGTCCCGGTTTGTGCCACCAACCGGGACTAATACGCCTCCTATTTCTTTTAGTTTTTTAGTGATTTCTTTTTTCTTTTAGGTCACAAAAATTATAAACTTTCTTTGTTTTCTTTGTTGCTTTATTTATTTTATTTTGTTTCTACTTACAACAAAATACTTATTGTTGCTATTTTTATTTTTTGCAAGTTTTTTTGTTTTGTTTTCTGCATTATTTATTTTCTTTTGTTTTTTGCTTTATTTTTTAATTCTTTCTGGTAAAACCAATTACAAACTTTCTGTTAGTGCAAGTAGTATTCAAATTTGAATAGTTTAAATTTGAAATTATTTGTTTTCGTTGTTGCTTTATTTATTTTATTTTGTTTCTACTTACAATGAAATACTTATTGTTGCTATTTTTATTTTTTTTGCAAGTTTTTTTTGTTTTCTGCATTATTTATTTTCTTTTGTTTTTTGCTTTATTTTCTTAATTCTTTCTGGTAAAACCAATTACAAACTTTCTGTTAGTGCAAGTAGTATTGAAATCAGAATAGTACAAACAGACAATGGTATCATACTTGTCTGTTACAAAGTTGGTATGGTATCATCATAATAGTTGCGGAAAAAAGTCTTCACTTTTTCTTCGCTTGTGTTATTTGCTTATTGCGCCGTAACCATGGATAATCTTCATCGTTTATCGGGATGCTTGGGTCAGCCTTGACTTTGAAGGGAGGAATTTCATGAATCTTTTCATAATCTTCGGATATGTATGTCTTGCCCTCCACTCCCAGGATGTCCCTTTTTCCTGAAAGAACTATGTGGCGCTTTGGCTCATCGTATGATGTATTCGCTTCCTTATCTTTTCTTTTTCTCGGTCTGGTAGACATGTCCTTCACATAGATAACCTGTGCCACATCATTGGCTAGGACGAACGGTTCGTCGGTGTATCCAAGATTTTTCAGATCCACTGTTGTCATTCCGTACGGTGGGTCTACCTGTACCCCGCCTCCTGACAGATTGACCCATTTGCACTTAAACAAAGGGACCTTAAAATCGTGTCCGTAGTCAAGTTCCCATATGTCCACTATGTAAACATAATATGTGTCCTTTCCCCTCTCGGTTGTTGCATCAAAGCGGACACCGCTGTTTTGGTTGGTGCTCTTTTGATCTTGGACAATCGTGTAAAATGTATTCCCATTTATCTCGTATCCTTTGTAAATCAATACAGTCGAAGATGGTCCCCTGGACAACAAGTACAACTCATCACAAACAGTGTTGTCACCTCTGAGACGTGTTTCCAACCAACTGCTGAAAGTCCTGATGTGTTCACATGTAAACCAGTCGTCGCACTGCTCCGAGTGTTTGGAGCGCAGACTGTTCTTGTGTTCATCGACATACGGGGTCACTAATGTAGAGTTCTGTAGAACTGTGTAGTGTGCTTGAGACCAAGAATATCCGTCCCTGCATATTATTGAGTCCCTTCCAAGCGTGCCTTTTCCAGTCAGTCTCCCCTCGTACCGCGATTTAGGGAGACTTATCTTATTAAGGCCAGGAATGAAGTCAACACAAAACCCGATGACATCCTCTGTTTGATGGCCCATGGAGATGCTTCCTTCTGGCCTAGCGCGGTTACGGACATATTTCTTTAGGACTCCCATGAACCTCTCAAAGGGGAACATATTGTGTAGAAATAC
The DNA here is from genome assembly GCA_902687465.1 of Secale cereale. Lineage (NCBI taxonomy): Eukaryota > Viridiplantae > Streptophyta > Magnoliopsida > Poales > Poaceae > Secale > Secale cereale. The sequence continues at coordinate 32,950,124 of LR738715.1, read as the reverse complement.
GGGCCCCGGAATGACAATCTCGTCGACTAGATGAACTAGGACGTGTGTCATGATATTGTAGAAGGATGGTGGGAACACCAGCTCGAAACTGACAAGACATTGCGCCACATCACTCCTTAGCCTTGGTACGATTTTTGGATCGATCACCTTCTGAGAAATTGCATTGAGGAATGCACATAGCTTCACAATGGCTAATCGGACGTTTTTCGGTAGAAGCCCCCTCAATGCTACCGGAAGCAGTTGCGTCATAATCACGTGGCAGTCATGAGACTTTAGGTTCTGGAACTTTTTCTCTGCCATATTTATTATTCCCTTTATATTCGACGAGAAGCCAGTCGGGACCTTCATACTGAGCAGGCATTCAAAGAAGATTTCTTTCTCTTCTTTCGTAAGAGCATAGCTGGCAGGACCTTCATACTGCTTCGGAGGGATGCCGTCTTTTTCGTGCAAACGTTGCAGGTCCTCCCGTGCCTCAGCTGTATCTTTTGTCTTTCCATACACGCCCAAGAAGCCTAGCAGGTTCACGCAAAGGTTCTTTGTCACGTGCATCACGTCGATTGAAGAGCGGACCTCTAGGTCTTTCCAGTAGGGTAGGTCCCAAAATATAGATTTCTTCTTCCACATGGGTGCGTGTCCCTCGGCGTCATTCGGAACAGCTAGTGCGCCGGGGCCCTTTCCAAAGCTTGCGTGTAAATCATTGACCATAGCAAGTACGTTATCACCGGTACGCATGGCGGGCTTCTTCCGGTGATCTGCCTCGCCTTTGAAATGCTTGCCTTTCTTTCGACAATGATGGTTGGTCGGAAGAAATCGACGATGGCCTAGGTACACATTCTTCCTGCATTTGTCCACGTATATACTTTCAGTGTCATCTAAACAGTGCGTGCATGCATGGTATCCTTTGTTTGTCTGGCCTGAAAGGTTACTGAGAGCGGGCCAATCGTTGATGGTCACGAACAGCAACGCCTTTAGGTCAAATTCCTCTTGTCTGTGCTCATCCCACGCACGTACACCGTTTCCATTCCACAGCTGTAAAAGTTCTTCAACTAATGGCCTTAGGTACACATCAATGTCGTTGCCGGGTTGCTTAGGGCCTTGGATGAGAACTGGCATCATAATGAACTTCCGCTTCATGCACATCCAAGGAGGAAGGTTATACATACATAGAGTCACGGGCCAGGTGTTGTGATTGCTGATCTGCTCCCCGAAAGGATTAATGCCATTCGCGCTTAAAGCAAACCATACGTTCCTTGGGTCCTTTGCAAACTCCTTCCAGTACTTTCTCTCGATTTTTCTCCACTGCAACCCGTCAGCGGGTGCTCTCAACTTCCCGTCTTTCTTACGGTCCTCACTGTGCCATCGCATCAACTTGGCATGCTCTCTGTTTCTAAACAAACGTTTCAACCGTGGTATTATAGGAGCATACCACATCACCTTCGCAGGAACCCTCTTCCTGGCGGGCTCGCCATCAACATCACCAGGGTCATCTCGTCTCATCTTATACCGCAATGCACCGCATACCGGGCATGCGTTCAGATCCTTGTATGCACCGCGGTAGAGGATGCAGTCATTAGGGCATGCATGTATCTTCTGCACCTCCAATCCTAGAGGGCATACGACCTTCTTTGTTGCGTATGTACTGTCAGGCAATTCGTTATCCTTCGGAAGCTTCTTCTTCAATATTTTCAGTAGCTTCTCAAATCCTTTGTCAGCCACAACATTCTCTGCCTTCCACTGCAGCAATTCCAGTACGGTATCGAGCTTTGTGTTGCCATCTTCGCAATTGGGGTACAACCCTTTTTTGTGATCCTCTAACATGCGATCGAACTTCAGCTTCTCCTTTTGACTTTCGCATTGTGTCCTTGCATCGACAATGACCCGGCGGAGATCATCATTTGGTTCCTCTTGATCTTCAGCAGCTTCATCCGTTGCAGCATCATTGGGCACATCATCTGGTTCTTCTTGATCTTCACCAGCTCCCCCCATTGCAGCATCATCGTATTCAGGGGGCACATAGTTGTAATCGTACTCTTCTTCTTCGCCGTCTTCCATCATAACCCCTATTTCTCCGTGCCTCGTCCAAACATTATAGTGTGGCATGAAACCCTTGTAAAGCAGGTGGGAGTGAAGGATTTTCCGGTTAGAGTAAGACATCGTATTCCCACATTTAGTGCATGGACAACACATAAAACCATTCTGCTTGTTTGCCTCAGCCACATTTAGAAACTCATGCATGCCCTTAATGTACTCGGAGGTGTGTCTGTCACCGTACATCCATTGCCGGTTCATCTGCGTGCATTATATATAATTAAGTGTGTCAAAAACCATTACAGAACATCATAAATAGATAATTAAGTGACCAAATTAATAAAAGTTCATCATCACATTAAAACCAAAGTACATACATATACAGTTCTCATCTAACAACATATAGCTCTCCATACACATCGAAACTATGTAAAACATTTCAATGCGAAAACAAATGCGATCATAATCGCAACCAAGGTAACAATTGATCCAACGGCATAATGATACCAAGCCTCGGTATGAATGACATATTTTCTAATCTTTCTAATCTTCAACCGCATTGCATCCATCTTGATCTTGTGATCATCGACGACATCCGCAACATGCAACTCCAATATCATCTTCTCGTCCTCAATTTTTTTTATTTTTTCCTTCAAGAATTTGTTTTCATCTTCAACTAAATTTAACCTCTCGACAATAGGGTCCATCTTGATCTTGTGATCATCGATGACTTCCGCAACATGCAACTCCAATTCCATCTTCTCCTCCTCCATTGTTTCCATTTTTTTCTTTAAGGAAATGTTTTCCTCTTCAACTAAATTTAACCTCTCCACAAGAGGGTCGGTTGGAATTTCCAGTTCAACTACCTCCTAGACATAATAAAACATCTATGCATGTCAGGTTGGTCGGCATAACTATCATAAACACTAAAACAAATAGTTATAAATTAAAGATAATATACCACATCCAAATCGTAGACAGGACGAGGGCCCACGTGGGCGGATATCAAAACCATCGCACTATATAATAACAAGCAATAATAAACGTAAGAAAATTAGACAAATATCTATCTAAAGCAATAATAACAAGCAATAATAAAAGTAAGAAAAGCATGGACATAACAAGAGGCTCACCACGGTGGTGTCGGTGACGAGATCGGCGGGGCCGATCGACGGCGGCGAAGACGGGGACGGGACGTGACGGACCGCTAAACCTAGACAAATGTCGGAGAAAATAGAGCTTCGAGAGGAGAAAAGCTTAACTAGTGTGGCTCGGGCATTCCATCGAACACGTTGTTTGCATAGGAGGTGAGCTAGAGCACCACTAACCCCTCTCCCCCTCGGCCAGAAAAAAAAACAGAGCAGTGTGCTCTGCTCTTGAAGGAGGGGGTATATATAGGCACCTCATTGGTCCCGGTTGGTGCTACAAACCGGGGCTAAAGGGGTGCCTTTGTTCCCGGTTCATGCCACCAACCGGGACCAATGGTGGTGGCCGAGGAGCAAGACCCATTGGTCCCGGTTCGTCGCACCAACCGGGACCAAAAGGTCCAGACGAACCGGGACCAATGGCCCACGTGGCCCGGCCGCCCCCCTGGGCTCACGAACCGGGTCCAGTGCCCCCATTGGACCTGGTTCTAGATTGAACAAGGGCTAATGGACTGGACAGGCCTGGACCAAAGCCCTGTTTTCTACTAGTGAGTTCTATTTGCTGTCTTAAACCGGTCAGCTCTTGCGTCACCGGACTAAGGGCAGCTTCAGCATCCTTTGCTCTTTTCTCAAGAGCGTTCCTCTGCACCTCCCAGGCTGACCACTCCGCTTCAAAGTCCCTTTTCAATTTTTTTGTGCTGGTTAAGTGTAGCGCAAGCTCTTCCTTGGCTTTGGCAGAGGCTGTTTCAGTGGCAGCCAGTCTATTCCGGAGCTCAGTTACCTCTGCAGCCCTCCGGGTCAAGTCAGCCTACAGGGAAATCAAGTGGGGTAAAAGACAATTCAGACAAGTCTCAAGCATATAAGCAAGTTATCCACTTGACACTTGGGGGCTAATGTACCGTTGAAGTATTAAAAGAGAAATTCAGACAAGTCCCGGGCCCATAAAACAAGTTATGCCCCTGGCACTTGGGGGCTAATGTAAGTTCATTTTACATACATTGGAAGTACCGGTTCACCTACAACGAAGCTAAACCGGCACTTGGGGGCTACTATGGCCTAAAGACAGGAGTACAAAGAATACAACAACAGAAACAAGTGAAGGAAGTTACCTCGTACTTACCCTTCATCATATTAACCAACCCTGATTCATAATTGCGGCTCGTATGAAGCCGGTTCAAATACCCGGAATAAAGTTCCTGGGCACTTAATTGGGCATAGCTGGATAAGTCCGTGCTCCACTTGCCTTTCTCTTGTTGAAGCTTCTCCTCTTTGGCAGTGTGTTTGGCCAAGACGATAGGCTCAGTAGGAGCGGTAAAACCTAAACCGGTTATCTGAACGTCCGGGGAAGAAGCAGTAGTTGGTTGAGATGGAGCAGCTGTAGGCACCGGACTAACAGGAGCCGGCTAGCCCGAGGAGGGCTAATCCGGACTGGACTAGCCGGATCAACTACATTCTCCGTATTAATATTCTCCGGAGCAACAGTGTCATCATGATCCATGGGTGTAGGATCATCAAACTGAGTTGCAGGATCATTCTCTGGAGGGATAACTTCGTCCGGATCAGCTGCCGGTTCAGCGGTAGCAGTCTCGGTAGCCGCTTTGGTGGCTTTTGCCTTCTTGCTAGGCTTGGGCTTGCTGGATAAAATTGAAGGAACAATGAGAATCATCAAGGTACAAATACAAATATAAACCGGATATTGAAAGGGACTTACCCAGGCACGGTCTTCGGCACAGGGACCTGGGTGGCAGTCGACTCACCAGAAGAGGACAAAGGAGTCTCCTGATAGTTAGGATCAGACGGTTTAAGCGGTTTACGTATAAGTCCGGCCTTTGGATGGAGAAGAGTTGGAAAAAGTAAAACCTCAGAGCGGCGCCTGCGAGCCAGAGTAAGAGATATTCCGGAGGATTCTACTACATGGCCACTATGGCGCGTAGTCCGGCGTGCTTCATGCTGCTGCTTCTTCAAAAGAAATTTGGGTTCCAATTGAGCGTAAGGATGAGAAAAAGGGTATTTCCGGGACGCCCGACGGATTTTGGGTGCCGGCGGTTCTGAGTCTAAAGAAAGAGAGATTACCTCAACTTATGCCGCTTTACTTCCTTCAGCCAAATCCTGTGAAAAGACATTGTTAGCATAAACTTGGATAAAGGGAGATTAAAACATATAAGGATCAATTCATACCTTGGAATCCGGATCATCTTCCTCAGCATGTGAACCGGAGGCAGCATCATCCTTTTTCTTCTTGATAACATACGTCTTCCGGCGTGGCTGCTTGCCGGACTTATCTTGAGGTTTCCTCTTCCAGAAGGGCTCGTTGGCCTGTACAGAAGATGAAAAATAAATAGAAGACAATTGATATGGACGGATCAGAAAAAACAGAAGAGGTCAGTAGGAGCTTACTACTGGGAGTTTGTTGTTTTCATAGAATGGAGCCAATCCGGTCTGACTGCACTCTTCCAGAGAGATGTTGAGCATTTTCTTTGCCGATTCAGTGACTTCTTTCTCAGGAAGTATTATATCAATGTGGCGTTGAGGGTCATCCGTTTTTCCGGTATATTGGCACATTAGGCCGGAGCGCCGGCTCAGTGGAAGGATGCTCCAGGCGAGCCAACAGCGGACAAAGTCTACTCCGGTTAAACCGTTGGCCATAAAGACCCTAAGCTTAGCAAGCTGAGGGGCAAATCGGGCCCGCTCTGGAGCACTAAGGCGCTGCGGCAGGGGATGATCCTCAGGTAGACGATGGGCACGATAACCCGGCAGTGGGTTTTCTCCTTCAGGCAAGCTATCTTTACAATTGATTGGTTCCATTCCTTGGGGTGTGTATGGAGAGCAGCGTCAGGGAAGGTCACATCTCTTCTCTTCTGAATACTAACACCGCCCAACTCTTGATGCGATCCGGCAGTAAACTCTGTCCGCCGGTTTAAATGGAAAAAGTCTCGGAACAAATCCACTGATGGTTCTTCTTGAAGGTATGCTTCCGAGAAGACTTGAAAATTACAGACATTTGATATAGAATTCGGACCTATATCTTGAGGATGGAGCTAAAAAGCGGCCAGCACATCCCGAAATTTTTTTGAACCGGGAGGGCTAAAACCCCGGGCCATGTGATCAAAGAAAACAATGATCTCCCCTTCTTTAGGGGTAGGGGGGCATTCATCTCCTGGGGCCTGCAAGTGCAGAACATTTTTAGGACCCAGAAGAACAATTGAAGAGGCGTTTGTTAAATCTTCTTCCGTAATGCGGGAAGGAGCCCAGTTGCAACAAACGAACTGTTTGGCAGTCATCTCGACTAAAGGAAACGCTGAAAGATACAGTGCAAAATCCGGATTACTAAGTACTGAAGCATAAACCGGAGCGTAACATCAAATTATGTCGACGGTTTAGACAAGGGACTAATGGCATTGACAACCCGGAAGCAGATGTGAAGCGAGCAGCTACCGGTTTATAATAACAGGAAAAGAGGAGGCTAAACCGTCGGGCTTACGACTAATTCTTTACAAGAAGAGCATATGATTGGTTAAACCGGTGAGTAGCTTACAAATCTACAAGACGAAGAAACATGTTTCTACAGAAGGCTAAAGTAAAAATGGATCTGAGATGAAAGAAAAAGAGGAAATATATGCAAGTCTTATACAGGAAGAACCACGAAGGGTTTCTACAGACCAAATGAATCTAAGGTTCGAATCTAAGGTTTAAACCACGGAGCAGGAGCGCATTCGAAACGAATCCAAGGTTTGAATCTACTGCAAGTGTAACCTACAGGGATGAACAACAAGCTTCGAGGTTTCATGGCGGAAGCCATGGAGGAACCCTAGATTGAGATCTATAGTGAGAAAGAAGGAGTACCTGAAGAAGAAGAAGAAGAAGACGGCGGCGGAGTGCTCTGGACGACGGCGATGGGCTCGAAGAACGGCGGCGGAGCTTCGGGCAACGAAGGAAGATGAAGTGTGGAAGGAAGAAAAAGGACAGGTCTTAGCGGTATTTATAAGCTGGTGAGGTGAAACGGCAAGCGCGGGAATCAAGGAGGTCAGAGATTGGATAAAGATTCCGTTGTCGCCTTGATCTTCGGGATAGCATTTAACAAAGGTAACAAACATAGATGAGCAATAAATGCAGAGGTGATGTCACGACAGATTGAGATGATTTCTGGAGATGACGTCATAGCCGGTTTACAAAGGAGAGAAGTTACAGAGAAGAAATTTATGCAAAGACTTAGAAGACTGACATGAACAAGTTCAAATCAATCTGGGGCCTAATGTCAGGGATATTACTAGCAGGTATAAACCGGCTAGGAAGATCCAGATTACACTTACATAGTTGTATTAGCATAAGCCCAGTAGAATATGAACCGGAGGTTACGGCCCATGGAAGCTTAGGGCCCATATGTAAAGCTTACGGTTTGTAAACCGTCATACCATGTAACTTGAGGTGTAAGATAGAAAGAGCATAGGCCGAGGCGGACACGATTATGAACCGGCCTCGGGACTCTGTGAACCGGACCGGGCGTCGCCTCCTATATAAAGGGACGACCCGGCGACGGTTCAAGGACAAGCAACAACCCGTCGAGACACAGGCAAGCAATCCGCTCCCTGTTCATCGACGCCCAAGCAATACCAAACCAAACTAGATGTAGGCTTTTACCTTCATCGAAGGGGCCGAACTAGTATAAACCCTCTGTGTTCTTTGTGTGCTTTAACCTCTTTAAGCTAACCCGCGCGATGGCTCCACACCTAAGTCCTCTAAACCGGACATCTGTCGTGCCAATTCCACGACAGTTGTCAAACTTGAATCTCTCAGTGAAGCCATCGTCTTGAAGATCCGCTTCAGCACTCAACAGGGTCAAACTCTTCCAAGACCTCCGACATGTTTAATGAGCAACAAAGGCATTCTTGGTGGCAAGATTGCGAATTCGATTGACATCCACCAAGAGGCTTTGCATCTGACGCTTTAACCAGAGGTGATGCTTGTCCTGTTTCTGATGAAGGGCTACCAGAAGCTCTCGGTTATTCAGGACACATGATCTGTTCTGAGGCCTTTGAGCGATGGTTCTTTCAGTGGCTTCGGTTTCAGCGTGTCGAGGTAGACGAGTATGGCTAGCCAGAGGATAAACACGTGAGACTGCTGGAACCCCTTCAATCTGCTTAGTGAAGCTCTGGTGATCAGCGTTGTGAAGACTAACTGGCTCTTTAGCAGGCTCTTGGTAGATGGCTTCAGCTGACATATCAACCTCAGGCAAGAAAATCTGATGGTTGCGAGCAGAGGGCTGATAGGTGACAGCTGAATGCAACTTGATGAGGCGCATTATCCAAGGGGTATAGAAATTCAGACCAAATAGATCAGCTCCAGACATGGACATTTGCCGAATGAAGAAATCTTGAGCATTGAAGCTGATGCCATTGAAGATATAGAAGACCAAAGTCTTCATAGTGCCTTCAAGCTTGGCTGATGAAGAATGTCCTTTGATTGGCCATAGAGTACGCCTTATGATGTGATAGATGGTGCGTGGCAGGTACTCAAGGTCTTCAACAAAGAATTCCTTAGGATATTCAGCAACATTTGGCAGAGGCTTCATCATGCTTACCATTTGGCTCATGTTGGGCTGGCGCTTCTGAAAGATGCTCGCCAAGGCTTCAGTGTGCACTTGACAGCCAGGTTCATATAGATCTCCTGGAGTGGGCAGGCCAGTAAGCTTAATGAGATCAAAGGCTTTAGCTTCATGATGCACATTGCCTGTCATCCACTCAAGGACCCATGTCTTCGGATCCCTGCTGTAGCCTCAGATGTGGAGCATTGCATAGAATTGCAGAAGCAGCTCTTCATTCCAATGCTCTTTATCAGTTACAAAATTGAGCAGGCCAGCATCACGGAAACAGTCAAGAGCTTCCTCCAGGCAAGGCAGACCAGCAATAGCTTCAGTGTCAAGACGCATATGAGGGAAGATGCGCCCTTGATCATAGAGTACTCTTGAGTAGTAGCTGCGTTGTTGATGGCTCCAGAACCTATCTGAGGATATTATTGGCTTGGAATATGGGCTCTTGGCGCTGTCAAAGAAGGTGTTGCGTGAAGTGAAGCAATTGTCATTGAATGACCCTGAAGAGGTTGCAATACCTGGAAACCTTGGCAGTCTTGGCTTAGGCTTCTGAACTTGGGGCCTGTGGGCAACATGATGATCAAACTGAGGACTAGCAGCACGCGGTTTAGTGGTAGGTGGCAAAATCAGAATGGGCCACCGAACAGTAACAAGCTGATCATCCTTGTTGTATGCTTGCTCAATGGTATGGGGACGTGGAGGCGGAACAGGAGCATATGCATTATATTCAAGCTGCACATTGGCGTCAGGTGCAGCATTGGTGTCAGGCGCAGCACTGGCTTCAGCAGCAGTATCTTCAGGCGCAGTCACTTCAGGCGCCACAGTGTCTTCAGGCGCCACATGAGCGTCAGCCATGACCACGTCATTGGCTTTAGTGTTGGTGGCAGCCTCTGAATTTGTAGCCTCCACTTCAGGAGCTGGAGGGTCGGACACGTTCTCCTCGAGAATAGGGGGTGTGGCAGTACGTTCTTATTCAACTTGGGGTTGTTCTTCTTCTTGGGGTGGTTCTTCTTCGGCTGATGCAGCCGGAATATTTTCAGCCGCTTTGGCTTCAGATTCCGAGGGGTTCATAGTAGGATCAACATCAGGTGCAGATGGTTGCTCTACTCCTTCTGGAACACTTGGGGCGATGACTTGAGGCCTTGGTCCTTTGCGAAGCCAGCGAAAAGCTGGCGACGCCTGAGGAGATGGAGGTTGTTGGGCCTCAAATTCTTCATCTTCAAGCACCGTACTGGTGTCTTGAGTTTGCTGGGGAGTGGCTTGTGCATCCTGTGGGTGATCAGCCCACGAGTCATCCTGAGCAATTGGTGTCAAAGGACGACCAATGCTGATGCGTTCGTTGTTCGTGAGAACAGGCGAAGAGTCAATGTTGTATTCGATCTGAGGAAGGACTTCATCATCTTCAAAATTGTCTTGAGGACCAATGTCTTCAGCTGCGGTGGGGTCAACAGCTGGAATGTCTTCAGCCTCTGTGGGAGCAGGCTCATGTACACTACTAGGAAAAGGCCTATTAATGGCGCACCTAGTTTGGCCATTCATGGCGCATTAGGGGTGCGCCATTACTAGCACGCCATTAGTATACTTTACTAATGGCGCACCACAGATGCGCCATCAGTATGCACAGTGGTGCGCCATTAGTATGCCTCCCAGGGGCCATGTGTAGCCAGGTGCTTTGGCATACTAATGGCGCACTCTGCTGTGATGCGCCATTAGTATGAATAATAGGTTTTTTTCTTCTGTTTTTTGCACAGGTTATGCATATATATAAATATAATTTCTCGTGGAGCCAACATATATGGTACGCACATCGAAACTATTAGAATCTACTCCCTCCGTTCCGATTTACTCGTCGTGGTTTTAGTTCAAATTTGAACTAAAACCACGACGAGTAAATCGGAACGGAGGGAGTATATAATAGCTCATAGAACGACTTAGCATCATGCATCATCGATCATAATAATAATAAAAACTCAACATAGGTATTAAATAATAAGTCTTACACATCATTATCGACCATACAACTTCTACTACGTAGCAATTTTCTAAGATAAAATGGCATAAAACAAGATGGCGTTTGTCTCTAAATCAATTAGATTTAAAGGGCCATTATGGAGAACGCAGATTATCTTGTCTCCATTTCTTGCCCTTCTCACTCTATTGCTTCCAAGTACCTCCTTACGAGTTTTCGTTATTTTTCGCCATTCTTTGATTCTCATTCCTTCATTTTTAGAAGAAATCCGATATGGACACGTGTGATTTGTAGGTTCACCTGGCAGAATGTTTAAAACTTGTAGTTGACCAGATTGAAACATGATAGGAGGCACACAGTCACTAGGGAGAATCTGTTGCAAAACATATAGTAAGACTTCGTAGTTAGCATTGTAGTTCAGTTCGAGAAGAACTAATGCAAAACATGCACGAATGTCGTAATAGTAAAAAAATCTTACCATGGTATCTCCATTGATATTAACGTAGTTCAAGACGTGCACTAGTGGGACGTATTGACTATATTGTGGATCAATATTGCGATGTTGAATGTAATCCAGAAGAAAGGAATAAAAGAAGATGATCTGCTCTTTGTCCTTATAAGTACATTCTGAGCCAGGGGTGTAGTAGGTTCTGTCTAGCGTCATCCTCACATTATTTGAATAATCAAAATAACCTATCAATGGAAATAAGTTGTCAACTATTTTGAAATAAACAATATAAATTACTAAATAACTATGTTTGATAAACTCACTTCTCGGTAGAATTGGAATCATATCGTCAACAAGGACCCAAATGTCCAAATCATCTTCGGCGATGGAATCCGGATTACCAAGATCCATGGTGAGAAGCATACCCTCATAAAAACCATATATCTTGCAAAATGATTCCCAATTCTTGCAACCAAAAGTGGTTACGTTATCTGAATTGTACAAATCCACTTCTAAATCAACATTATGCATGGTCCTTAGTTGAATTTGCTTTGTCTCCGAAGTTTCATGATCTTCAAATCCCATCCTCTCCAAGACATAGCGTCTTGCATGACACGGGATAAACTAGTTGCATGTAAAAGAAGAAAATTAATTACTTACACGTTGAAGTAGCTAGAAATCGTGCTTAATTAATTACGAAACAAGACTTGTCGTTGCGTACCGTTTCGACATCGAAGGTCTCGTCGAGCTTAATACTGAAGTAACGACCGTCTACCAGGTGAGGCCTGTCGCACAGACCCCGGTCGTCACCGCACCAGGAGCACTCCGGGATCCTATCGTCGTCGGAAGACGACATTTCCTATGTTTCAAAGAGATTAAACATTATAAATTAAAAATATGTACCTAGACAAGCTAGCTGTGGCACCACTAAGGGACTCAGGTTGTTCGGTGGCCTAAACGAAGGTACATACTAACAGATGTGCAACATGTTGCGGTTGTTGCCTGCATTATCCCTTACGATGATGTTTTTCTTTTCTTTTGGGCAGGCTAATGAGTTGAAGAAAAAGCTCTTGCGCAAGTAACAATATGTACTCTCTTGCTGAAAATCACACGAAGAGAAAAAAAACTGCTTTACTTGACAAAGATGATCTCAGTAAACCTGCAGGTGTTCCCAATGTGTGCAAGCAGCGGGAAATCTTAGGTCCTGCTCCTGAAGCAGAGAATTGCAGATAGATGCCCATGTTTTTGCATTCAGAAACCAAACAGTACCACTATGCAAATTCATATCAAAGTATCTCAATTTCATTTAACTCAACCCATGATTGAAGGAAGAACTAGATCAAAGCATGATCAGTACTAGTGATAATCGGAGCAAAAAGGATTCAAATTTCATATTAGCAACATAATTGGCAAAGTGGCAACACCAACATCAATCAGCAGCATCTGGGCAATTGCACGACAAAACGACATCCGTATCAAGGAATTTGAAGATGCCTCAAAGCATAGTTTAACAACAAAAAACACAATCAGGAAGCATATATCTGAATTCAATTAGCAAGCATGCTCCCATCCCCAAACCACCCATCTTGCAGCCTGCAACCATATTTACACACAGATCAACTGCAACTAGCAGCAATCAACTAGCAGCAATCAACTAGCAGCAACCATATTTACACACAGATCAACTAGCAGCAATCAACACTCAACATTCAACTAGCAGCAGCGATACATGGAGCTCAATCGCTAGGGGTCGTACTTGGGGGATGCCGGGGCGTCGGGGGCGCGGGCGTCGAGGCCGGGGCATCGGGGGCGCGGGCGTCGAGGCCGGGGCGTCGGGGGCGCGGGCG
>LR738715.1:32899593-32919129 GCA_902687465.1 Secale cereale | reverse complement strand
AAAGGATGTATCATCCAAGGGGCAAGAATTTATTTTCTTTTGCCATCAAATGATGTACTCCAAGGGACAAGAACTTTTTTTTTCTTTTGCCATCAAAGGATGTATCATCCAAGGGGCAAGAATTTTTCCTTTTGCCATCAAAGGATGTACTCCAAGGGACAAGAACATTTTTTCTTTTGCCATCAAAGGATGTATAATCCAAGGGGCAAGAACATTTTCTGCCAATCAATGGATGTAATCCAAAGGGCGCTGATGTGAAGATGATCATATAAACTGGACCAGAATTGATTTAAGCGAGGATTCAAATGTGATCCCTAGCCCCCTAGTGATCCTGGAGGTAGGGTTCCTATGAAGGAGTTGCACTTGAAAGGCAAGTCCTGTTTGGTCCCTTATAGAATTGTCCTGCATAGCAAAATAGACTGTTCGAAGTATCTGTATTAACTTTCATAAGACACTTATTTAGAAGAAAAAAGGCTGATCCCCCGGTTTACCAGGGGTGCCGGTTTATTTATTAATCATAATATATATAGGATACATGAAGCGGAACTCATGGCTCAAGTGTAGTAAGGCCGCAGGAGGGCAATGTTCCACGGCCTCTTCGTCTCTTCTTCTGCTGTCCGTGAGTCTTTGTGTTCTCGAACGTCCACCAGGTAGTATGAACCGTTGTGTAGGTTCTTGCTGACCACAAAGGGCCCTTCCCAAGGTGGGGATAGCTTGTGCATATCTGTCTGGTCCTGGATGAGCCGGAGTACTAAGTCCCCCTCCTGGAACGTCCTGGTTTTAACCCGGCGGCTGTGATATCTGCGCAGGTCCTGCTGATAAATTGCAGATCGTGCTGCTGCTATGTCACGCTCTTCATCTAGTCGGTCCAAGCTGTCCTGTCTTGCTTACTCATTGGCTGCTTCAACATAAGATGCCACCCGTGGTGAGTCGTGGCGGATATGTTGGAAATATGCCCTAGAGGCAATTATAAAAGTATTATTATTATTATATTTCCTTGTTCATGATAATTGTCTGTTATTCATGCTTGAATTGTATTGTACGGAAACAGCGATACATGTGTGAATATATAGACCACATTGAGTCCCTGGTAAGCCTCTAGTTACCAGCTCGTTGATCAACAGATGGTCACGGTTTCCTGATCATGGACATGGGATGTCAGTGATAACGGGATCACATCATTAGGAGATTGATGTGATGGACAAGACCCGATCCTGAGCATAGCACGAGATCGTATAGTTCGTAATGCATAAGCTTTTCGGTGTCAAGTATTTATTCCTTAGACCATGAGGTTGTACAACTCCCGGATGTCGTAGGAATACTTTGGGTGTGCCAAACGTCACAACGTAACTGGGTGGCTATAAAGGTACGCATCGGGTATCTCCGAAAGTGTCTGTTGAGTTGGTACGAACCGAGACTGGGATGTTGTCACTCCGTATGACGGAGAGGTACCTCTGGGCCCACTCGGTAAGACATCATCATAATGAGCTCAAGGTGACTAAGGAGTTAGTCACGGGATGATGGATTACGGATCGAGTAAAGAGACTTGCCGTGACGAGATTGAACAAGGTATCGGGAATACCGACGATCGAATCTCGGGCAAGTACCGTACCGATAGACAAAGGGAATAACATACGGGATTGAGTGAATCCTTGACACAGTGGTTCATCCGATGAAGATCATCGACGAACACGTGGGAACCAACATGGGTATCCAGATCCCGCTATTGGTTATTGACCGGAGAGTGGTCTCGGTCATTGATACGTCCAAAATGCATCACTATTTTGTATCATAATTTATCCTTATTCATTGATATATTTCACATTACGATGATGTTCTTATGTTGTTTTGGCCTATTTTACACAGTTTGCAACTTTCCGGTGCCGTAGCAGCAGACGCAGGATTCAGCGATAAAAAGTGGACGCTGAGTTGCTGAAGAAGAATACCTCCAAATTACCTGAAAATCGACGGAGGATATTTTCCGGACGAATCACGAAGACATGCGAAAGGGCAACCAGAGGGGGCCACAGGGTGCCCAGGCGCCCTGGGGGCGCACCCCCTGGCCGCGCCAGGGGGGCGCCTGGAGCCCCTGGCCCACCTCCGGCTGCCCCCTTTTGCCTATATACTCCCCGTTATTTGAAAACCCTAAAAACGGGAGTTATTACGGAGTTCCGCTGCCGCTCCGTGGCGGAAACCTACAGAGAAGAAAAAGCCATCTCCGGCGGGCAGATTCCGGGGAGATCACCTCCCGGAAGGGGAGATTGTCGCCATCATCATCATCATCATCGTCACGGGCATCATCGAGATCATCATCAACGTCATCCCCAACACCAGCACCATCTCCATCTTCATCCAAATCTCATCTCACAATTGCAACTTGTGATGTAACTCGTACTACCTATCCTCTCTACTCCATCGGTGTTGATTACTACTTGTGGTGAATGCTATTGAGTTTTGCTGGAGAAATATTATTATGTCCAGATTGTTTATCACCCATTTATCTCCACTGATCATGATCTCTTTTATGTCTCGTGAGTAGTTACCTTAGTTCTTGAGGACATGGGGAAAGTCTTGTTGTTAGTAGTCATATGCTGTTGAAGTAATATGTGTTGTTTGATACTTAAGTTGCGTTGTCTTTCTACTAGTGGTGTTGTGTGAGTCAAACACTCAACACTTCGCCTTATTAAGGACCTAGGAGAATACATTGTGTACAAAGAATGCTTATGGTGGGTTGCCGGAGTGACAGAAACCTGAACCCCAGTTCGCACGCTTTTGCATAAGGGAACAATGGATCCTCGATCGTATTGCTATGGTTAGGCTTTTGCCTTAAATACTATCTTGTAATTGCGGATGCTTGCAAGGTGTTTAATCATAAGAGTGCACTCATCTTAGTCTAGAGAGTGTACTAGCATAGATCCACCCACTCAACACTTATCAACACATAACATAGTATCGATACAGAATATGGCGAAAGCACATGACTACCTCTCCCGTGTGTCCTCAGGAACGCTTTAGCCTTTATAAGTTCAGTTGCTAGGCCTCTCCTTTGCTAAGAAAGGATTGGGCCACTTGTTACTCTCAGTGCCTTTTACATTGCTTGCTTTTACTTTCCTGTTGCTTATATCGCGAAAACCCCTAAAAAGTAATCTTTCAGTGCTTGCAGTAATTTCTTGCTCAGAATCGCTTATCAATACCTTCTGCTCCTCGTTGGGTTCGACACTCTTACTTATCGAAAACGCTGCAATAGATCCCTTACGGTTGTGGGTCATCAAGTACCGTTTTCTGGCGCCGTTGCCGGGGAGCGTAGCGCTATTGGTAAAGTGAAACTGGTAAGGAAGTTTTTATAATTCTGATTTTATTTTTTTGCTATTTCTGCTCTTTGTCCTTATGGACAACCTTGTTATTGGATCGTTGCTTACGGGAAGGCGCCCCACACCTGTGGTGCTTGATCCTCCCCCTACTGAAATTGTGCCTTATAAAATACCAGCCGGTATTATCGATTATGTTTTGGCTAATCGTTATGCAGGAGACAGACATCCCGGTGAACACTTGCTATATTTGTCACAACTATGTTCATTATTTAAGCTTGCAGGTGTATCGAGGGAGTTTGTCATGAGGAAATTGTTTGCTGTATCACTTATAGATAAAGCTTCAGATTGGTATAGGCTTCTCGATAACTCACACTTGCTTGACTAGCAGGAGCTTATGTCTCTCTTTTATACTAAGTTTTATCCTCTTCACGAAATTCATCGAGACAGGAACTATATCTATAACTTTAGGTCTCGTGACGGAGAAAGCATTGCTCAAGCTTGGGGGAGATTGAAGTCCCTAATGCTCAAATGCCCTATTCATAAGCTTCCCAAGGAAATTATACTTACAAATTTTTATGCCAGGCTTTCTCGTCAGGATAAGGAGATGCTGGATGCCTCCTCTAGTGGGGTATTTCAGAAGAAGAGTGTTGAAGAAAGGTGGGATCTCATTGAAAGGATCCAAAGGAATACCGAAGATTGGGAAATTGATAAAGGTATTGAACCCGCCATAAATTATGAACATGATTATATTGAGAGCTATGTGAAAACTGATTACTTCAATACTTTTTGCTCTAAGATTGGTCTTGATTCCCATCTAATGATTGATTTCTGTAAGAATTTTGCCTCTCACGTTGATTCTTTTAAAAAGAAGAGAGACCAGCATCATGAACCTTTTAAAGAGTCACATATTGATATTCATGTTGCTGACCCTATTTTGCCTACAGTTATATATGAACAGCCCCCTTTTCCCGCAAGGATAAGGGAGCACTCTCTTGTGACAGGCATAATAAATAAAAGTAAGAGAAGAGTTGATGAGCCTGAGGACCAGATCAGGGTCGACCCTCAAGTTGCATTGATTAAAGACCTTGTTACTAATGATGTTTTGGATTCCAATATAAATTTTTGTGATGTTTCCACTAACCTTGTCACAGCCAAGAATAAAGGCCCAATTTCAGGTACTCCAGTGGTATCTGTTAAAATAGGAGATCACAATTATTATGGGCTATGAGATTTGGGATCTAGTGCAAGTTTTATCCCCTATTCACTTTATGAAGAGATCATCGGTGAGATTTCCCCTTGTGAACTTGAAGAAGTTGATGTTACTATTCATCTTGCAAACAGAACAACTATCTCTCCTATTGGAATTGTGAGGGACGTTGAAGTCCTATGTGGAAAGGTAAAATACCCTACCGACTTTCTAGTACTTGGTTCAGAGAGGGACAATTTATGTCCAATTATTTTTGTAGACCTTTTCTTAGAACTTGTGGAGCTATAATAGATTGCAAGAAAGGTAAAGTTTCTGTTGAATTCAATGGTGAGCCCTATGAATTTAATTTTTCTAAGTTCTCTAAGCAGCCTCGTGGTACCAATTTACCTAGTGATGATAAACTTATTGAAAGTATTGCTTCTATTGCTATTCCCCCTAATGATCCTTTGCAGCAATATATGGAGGACCACGAGAATGATTTGCATATGCAGGAAAGAAATGAACTAGATGAAATATTCTTGAGGCAGCCTGCTATCCTGAAGCACAACCTTCCGGTTGAACCTTTGGGAATTTTATCAAAACCGAAAGAAGACCCGGTGTTCGATCTTAAACCTCTTCCCGATACGCTCAAGTGTGCTTATTTAGATGAAAAGAAAGTATATCCTGTTATTATCAATTCTAAATGTTCAGGATATGAAGAAGAGTGACTATTGGAAGTACTCCGTAAACACCGAGGCGCAATTGGCTATACCCTTGATGACCTTAAGGGGATTAGTCCATCTATATGTTAACATACTATCAACCTCGAGCCTGATGCTAAACCAGTTGTTGATCATCAACGACGGTTGAACCCGAAGATGATGGATGTTGTGAGAGCTGAGATTCTCAAGCTTATAGCCGCAGGTATTATCTACCCTATAGCTGATAGTAAGTGGGTAAGCCCGGTACATTGTGTTCCTAAGAAAGGAGGTACAACTGTGGTTCCTAATGATAAAAATGAACTAATACCTCAGAGAATTATTATTGGATATAGAATGTGTATTGATTACAGGAAGTTGAACAAGGCGACTAGGAAGGATCACTACCCGTTGCCGTTCATCGACCAAATGCTTGAAAGGTTATCCAAAAATACCCACTTTTGTTATCTCGATGGTTATTCTGGCTTCTCTCAAATTCATGATAACACTGCTGATCAAGAGAAGACCACTTTTACTTGTCCCTTTGGTACTTATGCTTACAGGCGTATGCCTTTTGGTTTATGTAATGCCCCTGCTACTTTTCAAAGGTGTATGTCTGCTATCTTTCATGGTTTCTTTGGGGATATTATGGAAGTCTTCATGGACGATTTCTCCCTCTATGGAACCTCCTTTGACCATTGTCTCCACAATCTTAATAAAGTTTTGCAGAGATGCGAGGAGACAAATTTGGTACTCAACTGGGAGAAGTGCCACTTCATGGTTAACGAAGGAATTGTTCTTGGTCACAAGATTTCCGAAAGGGGAATTGAAGTGGACAAAGCCAAGATCGAAGCTATTGAGAAGATGCCCTATCCAAGGGACATCAAAGGTATTCGCAGTTTTCTTGGTCATGCTGGTTTCTATAGAAGATTTATTAAAGACTTTTCTAAGACCTCGAGGCCCCTCACTAATCTTCTCCAGAAGGACGTTCCTTTTGTATTTAACGAGGATTGTAAGGAAGCTTTTGAAGTTCTTAAGAAAGCTTTAATAACCGCTCCTATAGTACAACCACCTGACTGGAATTTACCTTTTGAGATTATGTGTGATGCTAGTGATTTTGCTGTTGGAGCTGTTTTAGGACAAAGAGTTGATAAGAAATAGAATGTTATACATTATGCTAGCAAAACCCTTGATAGTGCTCAAAAGAATTATGCTGCTACTGAGAAGGAATTCTTGGCGGTAGTATTTGCTTGTGATAAGTTTAGGCAGTATATTGTTGATTCCAAAGTTATTATTCATACTGATCATGCTGCCATTAAGTATCTTATGACAAAGAAGGATGCCAAGCCAAGGCTTATCAGATGGGTACTCCTTCTTCAAGAATTTGATTTGTAGATCGTTGATAGGAAAGGGGAAGACAATCCGGTGGCGGACAATCTTTCAAGGATGGAAGATATACCGCACGACCCCATCCCAGTCAACGATAGTTTTCCAGACGAGCAACTTGCCGTTGTAAAAGTACAATCTCTTTCCGATCCTTGGTATGCAGATTATGCTAATTTTATTGTTGCAAAGTATCTGCCTCCAGGTTTAACATTTCAGCAAAGGAAGAAGTTCTTTCATGATTTGAGGCACTACTTTTGGGATGACCCACATCTTTTCAAAGAAGGTCCCAACGGGATCGTGAGAAGATGCATACCGGAACATGAGCAGAAGGACATCCTCAGACAGTGTCATGATAGTCCCTATGGAGGACATCACGCCGGTGAGAGGACTGCACATAAGGTTCTTCAATCAGGTTTTTATTGGCCTACTCTCTTTAAGGATGCTAGAAATTATGTTTTAGCCTGTGATAAATGTCAGAGAGTTGGTAACATTAGTAGAAGGAATGAGATGCCTATGAATTACTCACTAGTAATTGAACCTTTCGATTGTTGGGGTTTTGATTTTATGGGTCCTTTTCCTTCTTCGCACAAATACACTCACATTTTAGTAGTTGTTGATTATGTGACCAAGTGGGTTGAAGCAATCCCCACTGAAAGTGCTGATCACAAGACATCTTTGAAAATGCTTAAAGATGTAATTTTTCCTAGGTTTGGTGTACCAAGGTATCTCATGACTGATGGAGGATCACACTTCACGCACGGAGCTTTTAGAAAAGCTTTAGCAAAATACGATGTCAACCATAGAATTGCTTCACCATATCACCCTCAAACTAGTGGGCAAGTTGAGCTCACCAATAGAGAGATTAAGTTGATCTTGCAGAAGACAGTAAACAGAAATAGGAAGGACTGGTCAAACAAGTTAGGAGATGCTTTGTGGGCGTATAGAACTGCTTACAAGAACCCCATGGGCATGTCCCCTTATAAGATGGTGTATGGCAAGGCTTGCCATTTGCCATTAGAGTTAGAGCACAAAGCTTTCTGGGCTGTTAGAGAGCTTAATGCTGACCCAAAATTAGCTGGTGAGAAGCGTCTCATGAACTTGACTTCTCTAGATGAATGGAGAAGCGAAGCTTACGAGAGCGCTAAAATGTTCAAGGAAAAGGTAAAGAAGTGGCATGATAGGAAGATTCTGAAACGTGAATTTAATGTTGGTGATAAAGTTTTATTGTTTAGATCCCGTTTTAGGTTTTCTCCAGGCAAACTACTTTCCAGGTGGGAAGGGCCATTTCATATTGAAGAAGTCTATCGGTCTGGTGCAATTAAGATTAACAATTTTGAAGGCACCAAACCTCAAGTTGTGAATGGGCAAAGACTTAAACATTACATAGCAGGAGACCCAGTCAATGTTGATGTGAATATAATATACACAACATCTCATGAAGAACATGTTGCAGCCCTGTTTCAGACGCCAGCAGAAGCAGAATAAAGAAAATGTATGTAGTACGGTAAGGAAACATCGCGAGCCGCCATAAAAGTTCCGTATTACGAGTTTTTGCAAAATTAGTAAAATTCTCAGCCTATGTGGAGCCGGAGACGAGCTCCAGGGGGTCCAGGCGCCCCCCTGGCGCGCCCTACCTCCTGGCCGCGCCGCCAGGGTGCCTGGACACCCGGGAGTCCGTCTCCGACCCCGCTTTATCCTGTTACCTTCCTTTCTGTGCATAAATTTTTGCTATATATTTTCCCAGATTGTTCCGGCAACGTATCTTGCGATTTCGTGTGTTTTCTTTTCAATCTGTTTCTGCCAGGGAATCTTTCAGCTGAATCTAGGTGCCATGGCTTCTCCAAGTTCCCCCAAGGACAAGTTCGTCGTCAACGTCATCAACCCTTACCTCGCTGAGGTGAAGAAGCACCCTTAGGTTGTTCGGATGGAGGACGGTGTCCTTCATCAAGAAGATCTGAAGGGACCTATCAAGGAGGGGAGCATCCAGGCCAGGCTGGAAGAAGTGGAGCAAGAAGTCTTCGAGTACAAGAAGATGATCGAGCGTGGTGTTGAAGCTAACTTTGACATCATCAACGAGCTGAAGACCTACTTTCTGAAGGAGATGAAGAAGATGTGGAAAAGCATCACTGCGTCTGAAGAAAGGATTGAGGAGCTCCAAGGGCAAATTTATGATCTACATAACCAGAACTGTGAGTATGAACTAAGGTTTATGCGCATGGGTATGGGTGCTGAATGCAGGATTCAGGAGACAAACTTCTCATATGCGACTGGAGAACCCCTTCCATGGAAGCGTTTCGCCGGGGACTACGTGATCAACGCCAACAAGGATGAGGAGTGAAATCTCCTTGGGTAACGGCATTCCCTTGGCTTGTTCCAAGCTTGGGGGAGTGCCTGGTATCTTTATATTTATCTTTTGTCTTTTAGAGTCAAGTAGAGTCATATCATGTTTAGGCAGGTTATTATATGAAATAGGTGTATGCATTGAGGTCTATCACTCCTTCGGTAGGAAGATTGTATCCGTGAGTGTGGAGTCGTCTATGATGGAATATTAATGAGAAGTTTATTGGTTCCTTTTGCTGCACTCGGTATTCTCTTCACGCAATCGACCTTGTATGATGACTCTTATGGGGAGTATTGACCTTATATCAGGTATGGCTGTGAAAACTTTATTTAATCTTGGCAAACATAGCTTTGGTCATAACAACAAGCATGATTTTCCTAGAAATATCGACATAGCCAAAACCTTTATGTTATTATGCTTGAAGTGTTATGTTGACAAGGAAGACAACTTGATGTGTTATGCTTATCTCAATGTTTATGCTTTATATTGTTTTGCATCTTAGTCATCATCAATTGTCTGTTCTCTCAAAACCTTTGCAAGCCTAACTCTGTACTAAGCGGAATTCTGCTTGTGCATCCATACCCTTAAACCAATACCTTCCATATGAGTCCACCATACCTTCCTACTCGTGGTATTCCACTACCACCTCCTAAAGTACAGAATTTATGTGTTATCCTTAAATTTTCAAAAATCTTTTATTTTGTGCCTCTGTTTTAGCTCATGAGGAAGTAATAGTTAATTCATGGTCCTTTTGAGATGGACAAGCTTCACCCCGGGATTGCATGTCTAATGTGCAAACCCATAATACGAGAAGGAACTGGCAAAGAGTGCGCCCGACTCAAAAATAATATAACAAACAAACCCTCTTTCACGCCCTGTTCATGAGAAATCAGAAAACTTTGGCAGTGATAAACAAAGGAGAATAAGAGGATGTGATCGTCCTCGTGCGGGAGCCGTTCCTCGAAACTTGTCCAGCTCAAGAAGTAATTGAGTTATCTATTAGCATTCCTTGACAAATCATGCACCTCTCAAAACTTGTTTTCATTCTGTTTGATTTAAGGATAGCACATGAGTTTTCCCTACTACCCTAGAGCAGGGCCTATCTTTTAATTTTAGATTGAGTCAGTCATTCCTACTCCTTTCTATTTCTCAAAGAGAGCAGACATTTGATGTTGATAAGGATTCATTCATATAGAGTTTCATTAAGATTTGTCATATCATATCCTTGTTGACATTATCATTTGATAAGTAAGTTATTTGTCAAGCCCAGCTAAGGCAAATATCTTCCTTTGTGTTAACACTTTCACTTCTTGCCTGATACACATGTTCTTTCAAAAGCTTCAATTAATCTCATCAAAACATAAAGAAAGAGCAAAAGTAAAAGTTATTAGTTGTTATTTGACCAAAGAACATGTTTTCCATGATTCAATGAGTTTCCTTAGCCCTACTTCCGAATATAAGTGTTACCACTCTTTTATAAGGGCCTTATGAGTTGAAGATTGCTGTTGAGGATATTTGAGTTGGTGAAGAAACTATGATGCTTCTTGTCCGTATTCTATTTATCGACACTTCACTCTCTAAACTTGTGGACAGGTTTACCGAGCTCAGTATTCGCTTGGGGACAAGCAAGGTCTAAGCTTGGGGGTGTTGATACGTCCAAAATGCATCACTATTTTGTATCATAATTTATCCTTATTCATTGATATATTTCACATTACGATGATGTTCTTATGTTGTTTTGGCCTATTTTACACAGTTTGCAACTTTCCGGTGCCGAAGCAGCAGACGCAGGATTCAGTGATAAAAAGTGGACGCTGAGTTGCTGAAGAAGAATACCTCCAAATTACCTGAAAATCGACGGAGGATATTTTCCGGACGAATCACGAAGACATGCGAAAGGGCAACCAGAGGGGGGCCACAGGGTGCCCAGGCGCCCTGGGGGCGCCCCCCCCCCCTGGCCGCGCCGGGGGGGCCTGGAGCCCCTGGCCCACCTCCGGCTGCCCCCTTTTGCCTATATACTCCCCGTTATCTGAAAACCCTAAAAACGGGAGTTATTACGGAGTTCCGCCGCCGCTCCGTGGCGGAAACCTACAGAGAAGAAAAAGCCATCTCCGGCGAGCAGATTCCGCCGGGGAGATCACCTCCCGGAAGGGGAGATCATCGCCATCATCATCATCATCGTCACGGGCATCATCGAGATCATCATCAACGTCATCCCCAACACCAGCACCATCTCCATCTTCATCCAAATCTCATCTCACAATTACAACTTGTGTTGTAACTCGTAATACCTATCCTCTCTACTCCATCGGTGTTGATTACTACTTGTGGTGAATGCTATTGAGTTTTGTTGGAGAAATATTATTATGTCCAGATTGTTTATCACCCATTTATCTCCACTGATCATGATCTCTTTTATGTCTCGTGAGTAGTTACCTTAGTTCTTGAGGACATGGGGAAAGTCTTGTTGTTAGTAGTCATATGCTGTTGAAGTAATATGTGTTGTTTGATACTTAAGTTGCGTTGTCATTCTACTTGTGGTGTTGTGTGAGTCGAACACTCAACACTTCGCCTTATTAAGGACCTAGGAAAATACATTGTGTACAAAGAATGCTTATGGTGGGTTGCCGGAGTGACAGAAACCTGAACCCCAGTTCGCACGCTTTTGCATAAGGGAAAAATGGATCCTCGATCGTATTGCTATGGTTAGGCTTTTGCCTTAAATACTATCTTGTAATTGCGGATGCTTGCAAGGTGTTTAATCATAAGAGTGCACTCATCTTAGTCTAGAGAGTGTACTAGCATAGATCCACCCACTCAACACTTATCAACACATAACATAGTATCGATACGGAATATGGCGAAAGCACATGACTACCTCTCCCGTGTGTCCTCAGGAATGCTTTAGCCTTTATAAGTTCAGTTGCTAGGCCTCTCCTTTGCTAAGAAAGGATTGGGCCACTTGTTACTCTCAGTGCCTTTTACATTGCTTGCTTTTACTTTCCTGTTGCTTATATCGCGAAAACCCCTAAAAAGTTATCTTTCAGTGCTTGCAGTAATTTCTTGCTCAGAATCGCTTATCAATACCTTCTGCTCCTCGTTGGGTTCGACACTCTTACTTATCGAAAACACTGCAATAGATCCCTTACGGTTGTGGGTCATCAGTCATGTCTACGTGTCTCCCGAACCCGTAGGGACTACACACTTAAGGTTCGGTAACGCTAGAGTCATAGAGATACATGCACATGGAAACCCGAAAGTTGTTCGGAGTCCCGGATGAGATCCCGGACGTCACGAGGAGTTCCGGAATGGTCTGGAGGTAAAGAATGATATATAGGAAGTCCAGTTTCGGCCATCGGGTGAACTTCGGGGGTCACCGGGAGTGTCCCGGGACCACCGGAGGGGTCCTGGGGGTCCACCGGGTGGGGCCACCCATCCCGATGGGGCCCCTAGGCCGCAGGGGGAAGGGGGCCAGCCCCTGGTGGGCTGGCGCACCCTACTGGGCCCTCCCTCATGCGCCTAGGGTTGGAACCCTAGGGGAGGGAGGCGCCCCCTATGCCTTGGGGGGCAAGTCTCCCCACCCCCAGGCCGCCGCCCCCTCCCTTGCAGATCCCATCTGCAGGGGGTGGCGCACCCCCCTGTCCCCCTATATATATGTGGGGGGAGAGGGCAGCCGAAACCAAGTCTCTGGTGCCTCTCCCCCTCCCGTCACACCTTCCTCCTCCTCCGCAGGGCGTCGGCGAAGCCCTGCAGGAATTCCCGTTGCATCCACCACCACGCCGTCGTGCTGCTGGATCTCCGACAACCTCTCCTCCCCCCTTGCTGGATCAAGAAGGAGGTGACGTTGCTGTACCGGACGTGTGTTGAACGCGGAGGTGCTGTCCGTTCGACGCTAGATCATCGGTGACGAAGAACGCGAAGAGTACGACTACTTCATCCACGCTTCTTCGAAAGCTTCCGCTCGCGATCTACAAAACGGTATGTAGATGCACTCTAATATGCTCATTGCTAGATGTCTCCTTAGATGGATCTTGGTGAAAGCGTAGAAATTTTTTGAATCTGCTGCGTTCCCCAACAGTGGCATCTGAGCTAGGTCTTATGCGTAGCATCTTGCACGAGTAGAACACAAAGCAGTTGTGGGCGTTTGAGTTTGCTCAATTTTCTTGCTGTTACTAGTCTAATCTTGATTCGGCGGTATTGTGGGATGAAGCGGCCCGGACCGACTTTACACGTACGCTTACGTGAGACTGGTTCCACCGACAGACATGCACTAGATGCATAAGGTGGCTAGCGGGTGTCTGTCTCTCCTATTTTAGTCGGATCGGATTCGATGAACAGGGTCCTTATGAAGGGTAAATAGAAATTGACAAATCACGTTGCGGTTTTGGCGTAGGTAAGAAACGTTCTTGCTAGAAAACCTATAGAAGCCACGTAAAAACTTGCAACAACAATTAGAGGACGTCTAACTTGTTTTTGTAGCATGTGCTATGTGACGTGGTATGGCCAAAGAAGATGTGATGAATGATATATGTGATGTATGAGATTGATCATGTTCTTGTAATAGGGAATCACGACTTGCATGTCGATGAACTTGACGACCGGCAGGAGCCATAGGAGTTGTCTTAATTATTGTATGACCTGCGTGTCACTGAATAAACGCCATGTAATTACTTTACTTTATTGCTAAACGTTAGCCATAGTAGTAGAAGTAATAGTTGGCGTGACGACTTCTTCAAGACATGATGATGAAGATCATGATGATGGAGATCATGGTATCGAGCCGATGACAAGATGATCATGGTGCCCCGAAGATGGACATCGAAGGAGCAAGATGATATTGGCCATATCATGTCACTTTAATTGATTGCATGTGATGTTTATCATGTTTATGCATCTTGTTTACTTAGAACGATGGTAGTAAATAAGATGATCTCTCACTAAAATTTCAAGAATTGTGTTCCCCCTAACTGTGCACCGTTGCTAAGGATCGTTGTTCCGAAGCACCACGTGATGATCGGGTGTGATAGGTTCTAACGTTCGCATACAACGGGTGTAAGCCAGATTTACACAAGCAATACACTTAGGGTTTACTTGACGAGCCTAGCATGTACAGACATGGCCTCGGAACACGGAAGACCGAAAGGTCGAACACGAGTCGTATAGAAGATACGATCAACATGAAGATGTTCACCGTTGATGACTAGTCCGTCTCACGTTATGATCGGACACGGGCTAGTCGACTCGGATCGTGTATCACTTAGATGACTGGAGAGATGTCATTCTGAGTGGGAGTTCATTAAAATTTGATTAAGATGAACTTAATTATCATGAACTTAGTCTAAATTCTTTACAATATCTCTTGTAGATCAAATGGCCCACGCTCAAGTTTCCCTCAACTTCAACGCATTCCTAGAGAAAACCAAGCTGAAAGACGATGGTAGCAACTATACGGATTGGGTCTGTAACCTGACGATTATCCTCATAGCTGCCAAGAGATCATATGTCCTTGAAGCACCGCTAGGTGATGCACCCATTCCCCCGGCGACCCAAGACGTTATGAACGCCTGGCAGTCACGGAGTGATGACTACTCCCTGGTTCAGTGCGGCATGCTCTACAGCTTAGAATCGGGACTCCAAAAGCGTTTTGAGAATCACAGAGCATATGAGATGTTCGAAGAGCTGAAAATGGTTTTCCAAGCTCATTCCCGAGTCGAGAGATATGACGTCTCCGACGCATTCTACAGCTGTAAGATGGAGGAAAACAGTTCTGTCAGTGAGCACATCCTCAAGATTTCTGGATTGCACAACCGCTTGTCTCAGCTGGGAATGAATCTCCCAGATGAAGCGGTCGTTGACAGAATCCTCCAGTCGCTCCCACCAAGCTTCAAGAGCTTCGTGTTAAACTTCAATATGCAGGGGATGGAGAAGTCCATTCCCGAGGTGAATTCGATGCTGAAATCAGCGGAGGTGGATATCAAGAAAGAACATCAAGTGTTGATGGTCAATAAAACCACTAAGTTCAAGAAGGGCAAGGGTAAGAAGAACTTCAAGAAGGACGGCAAGGGAGTTGCCGCGCCCGGTAAGCCTGTTGCCGGGAAGAAGCCAAAGTATGGACCCAAGCCTGAGACAGAGTGCTTTTATTGCAAGGGAACGGGTCACTGGAAGCGGAACTGCCCCAAATACTTAGCAGACAAGAAGGCCGGCAACGTCAAAGGTATATATGATATACATGTTATTGATGTGTACCTTACCAGCGCTCGTAGTAGCTCCTGGGTATTTGATACCGGTGCAGTTGCTCATATTTGTAACTCTAAGCAGGAGCTGCGGAATAAGCGGAGACTGGCGAAGGATGAGGTGACGATGCGCGTCGGGAATGGTTCCAAGGTCGATGTGATCGCCGTCGGCACTCTACCTCTACATCTACCCTCGGGATTAGTTTTAAACCTTAATAATTGTTATTTAGTACCAGCTTTGAGCATGAACATTGTATCTGGGTCTCGTCTTATGTGAGATGGCTACTCATTTAAATCGGAGAATAATGGTTGTTCTATTTATTTGAGAGATATGTTTTATGGTCATGCCCCGCTGGTCAATGGTTTATTTTTGATGAATCTCGAACGTGATGATACACATATTCATAGTGTAGATGCCAAAAGATGTAAAGTTGATAATGATAGTCCCACATAATTGTGGCATTGCCGCCTTGGTCATATTGGTGTCAAACGTATGAAGAAGCTCCACTCAGATGGACTTCTAGAGTCTCTTGATTATGAATCATTTGACACATGCGAACCATGCCTCTTCGGCAAGATGACCAAGACTCCGTTCTCCGGAACAATGGAGCGAGCAACCAACTTGTTGGAAATCATACATACCGATGTGTGCGGTCCAATGAGTGTTGAGGCTCGCGGAGGCAATCGTTATGTTCTCACCCTCACAGATGACTTGAGTAGATATGGGTATATCTACTTGATGAAGCACAAGTCTAAGACCTTTGAAAAGTTCAAGGAATTTCAGAATGAGGTTGAGAATCAACGTGACAGAAAAATAAAAGTTCTTACGATCAGATCGTGGGGGTGAATATTTGAGTCATGAATTTGGCACGCACCTAAGGAAATGTGGAATTGTTTCACAATTGACACCGCCCGGAACACCTCAACGTAACGGTGTGTCCGAACGTCGAAATCGTACTCTGTTGGACATGGTGCGATCTATGATGTCCCTCACCGATTTACCGCTATCTTTTTGGGGTTATGCTTTAGAGACTGCCGCATTCACTTTAAATAGGGCTCCGTCAAAATCCGTTGAGACGACACCGTATGAACTTTGGTTTGGCAAGAAACCTAAGTTGTCGTTTCTGAAAGTTTGGGGTTGCGATGCTTATGTCAAGAAACTTCAACCTGAAAAGCTCGAACCCAAATCGGAAAAATGCGTCTTCATAGGATACCCAAAGGAAACGATTGGGTACACCTTCTACCACAAATCCGAAGGCAAAGTCTTTGTTGCCAAGAATGGATCCTTTCTGGAGAAAGAGTTTCTCTCGAAAGAAGTGAGTGGGAGGAAAGTAGAACTTGATGAGGTGACAGTCACCCCTCCTGAACCGGAAAGTAGCGCAGCGCAGGAAATTGTTCCTGAGGTGCCTGCACCGACAAGGGAGGAAGCTAATGATGATGATCATGAAGAAACAGATCAAGTTACTACTGAACTCCGAAGGTCCACAAGGGCACATTCCGCACCAGAGTGGTACGGCAACCCTGTCCTGGAAATCATGTTGTTAGACAACGGTGAACCTTCGAACTATGAAGAAGCAATGGCGGGCCCAGATTCCAATAAATGGCTTGGAGCCATGAAATCCGAGATAGAATCCATGTATGAAAACAAAGTATGGACTTTGGTGGATTTGCCTGATGATAGGCACGCCATAGAAAATAAATGGATATTTAAGAAGAAGACAGACGCGGATGGTAATGTGACCATCTATAAGGCTCGGCTTGTTGCTAAGGGTTATCGACAAGTTCAAGGGATTGACTACGACGAGACTTTCTCTCCCGTAGCGATGCTGAAGTCAGTCAGAATCATGTTAGCTATTGCCGCATTCTATGATTATGAGATATGGCAAATGGACGTCAAAACGGCATTCCTTAATGGCTTCCTCAAGGGAGAGTTGTATATGATGCACTTGGAAGGTTTTGTCGATCCAGAGAACGCTAACAAGGTATGCAAGCTCCAGCGCTCGATTTACGGGCTGGTGCAAGCATCTCGGAGTTGGAATATTCACTTTAATGATGTGATCAAAGCGTTTGGCTTTATACAGACTTATGGAGAAGCCTGTATCTACAAGAAAGTGAGTGGGAGCTCTGTGGCATTTCTCATATTATATGTGGATGACATATTGCTGATGGGAAATGATATAGAATTCTTGGACAATGTAAAGGCCTACTTGAATAAGAGTTTTTCAATGAAGGACCTTGGAGAAGCTGCTTACATATTAGGCATCAAAATCTGTAGAGATAGATCAAGACGCCTCATTGGTCTTTCACAAAGTACATACCTTGACAAAATATTGAAAAGGTTCAATATGGATCAGTCTAAGAAGGGATTCTTGCCTGTTTTGCAAGGTATGAGATTGAGCAAGGCTCAGTCACCGACCACGGCAGAAGATAGAGAAAAGATGAGTGTCATTCCCTATGCCTCGGCCATAGGTTCTATCATGTATGCCATGCTGTGTACCAGACCTGATGTGAACCTTGCCATAAGTTTGGTAGGGAGGTACCAAAGTGATCCCGGTATGGAACACTGGACAGCGGTCAAGAACATCCTGAAGTACCTGAAAAGGACTAAGGATATGTTTCTCGTTTATGGAGGTGACGAAGAGCTCGTCGTAAAGGGTTACGTCGATGCTAGCTTCGACACAGATCTGGATGACTCCAAGTCACAAACCGGATACGTGTATATTTTGAATGGTGGGGCAGTCAGCTGGTGCAGTTGCAAGCAAAGCGTCGTGGCGGCATCTACATGTGAAGCGGAGTACATAGCTGCTTCCGAAGCAGCGCAGGAAGGAGTCTGGATGAAGGAGTTCATCACCGACCTAGGAGTCATTCCAAGTGCGTCAAGCCCGATGACTCTCTTCTGTGACAACACTGGTGCCATTGCCATTACCAAAGAGCCCAGGTTTCACAAGAAGACCAAACACATCAAGCGTCGTTTCAACTCCATCCGGAATTATGTTCAAGATGGAGATATAGATATTTGTAAAGTGCATACGGATCTGAATGTTGCAGACCCGTTGACTAAACCCCTTCCACGGGCAAAACATGATCAACACCAGAACTCTATGGGTGTTCGATTCATCACAATGTAACTAGATTATTGACTCTAGTGCAAGTGGGAGACTGTTGGAAATATGCCCTAGAGGCAATTATAAAAGTATTATTATTATATTTCATTGTTCATGATAATTGTCTGTTATTCATGCTTGAATTGTACTGTACGGAAACAGCGATACATGTGTGAATATATAGACCACATTGAGTCCCTGGTAAGCCTCTAGTTACCAGCTCGTTGATCAACAGATGGTCACGGTTTCCTGATCATGGACATGGGATGTCAGTGATAACGGGATCACATCATTAGGAGAATGATGTGATGGACAAGACCCAATCCTGAGCATAGCACGAGATCGTATAGTTCGTAATGTATAAGCTTTTCGGTGTCAAGTATTTATTCCTTAGACCATGAGGTTGTACAACTCCCGGATGTCGTAGGAATACTTTGGGTGTGCCAAACGTCACAACGTAACTGGGTGGCTATAAAGGTACGCATCGGGTATCTTCGAAAGTGTTTGTTGAGTTGGTACGAACCGAGACTGGGATGTTGTCACTCCTTATGACGGAGAGGTACCTCTGGGCCCACTCGGTAAGACATCATCATAATGAGCTCAAGGTGACTAAGGAGTTAGTCACGGGATGATGGATTACGGATCGAGTAAAGAGACTTGCCGTGACGAGATTGAACAAGGTATCAGGAATACCGACGATTGAATCTCGGGCAAGTACCGTACCGATAGACAAAGGGAATAACATACGGGATTGAGGGAATCCTTGACACAGTGGTTCATCCGATGAAGATCATCGAGGAACACGTGGGAACCAATAGGGTATCCAGATCCCGCTGTTGGTTATTGACCGGAGAGTGGTCTCGGTCATGTCTATGTGTCTCCCGAACCCGTAGGGTCTACACACTTAAGGTTCGGTAACGCTAGAGTCGTAGAGATACATGCACGTGGAAACCCGAAAGTTGTTCGGAGTCCCGGATGAGATCCCGTACGTCACGAGGAGTTCCGAAATGGTCCGCAGGTAAAGAATGATATATAGGAAGTCCAGTTTCGGCCATTGGGTGAACTTCGGGGGTCACCGGGAGTGTCCCGGGACCATCGGAGGGGTCCCGGGGGTCCACTGGGTGGGGCCACCCATCCCGATGGGGCCCCTAGGCCGCAAGGGGAAGGGGGCCAGCCCCTGGTGGGCTGGCGCACCCTACTAGGCCCTCCCTCATGCGCCTAGGGTTGGAACCCTAGGGGAGGGAGGCGCCCCCTATGCCTTGGGGGGCAAGTCTCCC
>LR738715.1:32888859-32899497 GCA_902687465.1 Secale cereale | reverse complement strand
CCCCCCCCCCCCCCCCCCTTGCAGATCCCATCTGCAGGGGCTGGCTCACCCCCCTGGCCCCCTATATATATGTGGGGGGGAGAGGGCAGCCTAAACCAAGTCTCTGGCGCCTCTCCCCCTCCCGTCACACCTTCCTCCTCCTCCGCAGGGCGTCGGTGAAGCCCTGCAGGAATTCCCGTTGCATCCACCACCACGCTGTAGTGCTGCTGGATCTCCGGCGACCTCTCCTCCCCCCTTGCTGGATCAAGAAGGAGGTGACGTTGCTGTACCGGACGTGTGTTGAACGCGGAGGTGCCGTCCGTTCGGCGCTAGATCATCGGTGACGAAGAACGCGAAGAGTACGACTACTTTATCCACGCTTCTTCGAAAGCTTCCGCTCGCGATCTACAAAACGGTATGTAGATGCACTCTAATATGGTCGTTGCTAGATGTCTCCTTAGATGGATCTTGGTGATAGTGTAGAAATTTTTTGAATTCTGCTGCGTTCCCCAACAGGATATCACTTGGAAGAACCGCTTCAGCACCGTACACCATGAAGAAAGGTGTGTAGCCTGTGGACCTGTTCGGTGTAGTATTGATGCTGCAGGGGACAGAAGGTAACTCCTCAACCCAGCACCCTGGTGTTCTTTGCAAGGGAGTCATAAACCTCGCAAAATCTCTTGATTGGCCCTTTCCGCTTGACCATTGGATTGAGGGTGAGCTACAGAAGACACATCTAGGCGAATATGCTCCCTTTGACAAAACTCTTCCATCTCTCCTTTGGATAGATTGGTGCCATTGTCAGTGATAATGCTGTGTGGAAAGCCAAACCGGAAAATTACCTTCTTGATGAATTTAACCGCTGTTGCCGCATCACACTTGCTCACAGGCTCTGCCTCAATCCATTTTGTAAACTTATCCACTGCGACCAATAGGTGAGTTTTTTGATCTTGGGATCGTTTAAAAGGCCTGTAAGCTGCCATGAGAGGGTCTTTGGAGTCCCACTTGCCAGATACTTGTTGCGCCACTAAATCTGAATCACCAAAACACTTGACCCGGCTCAAGTTCATCTCCTTAGCCATCCGCAGGCCATGAAGCAGTGCCTCATATTCGGCCGCATTGTTCGTGCAAGGAAACATTAGTCGGAGGACATAACAAAATTTGTCACCTCATGGGGAAGTTAACACAACTCCAGCCCCCGAGCCTTCTAATTGCCTTGAACCATCGAAGTGAATAGTCCAGTATGTATGATCCGGCTTCTCCTCTGGTGCTTGCAGTTCTGTCCAATCATTGATGAAATCTACCAATGCTTGGGATTTGATAGCAGTACGTGGTACATACTTCAACCCATGTGGGCTAAGCTCAATGGCCCACTTTGCTACTCTGCCAGTGGCTTCTCTGTTCTGAATTATATCCTCCAACGGAGCTGAACTAACAACAGTGATTGGGTGGCCTTGAAAGTAGTGCTTCAGCTTCCGGTTTGCCATAAACACGCCATACACCAGTTTCTGCCAGTGTGGGTACCTTTGTTTTGATTCAATTAGAACCTCACTGACATAATAAACCGGGCGCTGAACCGGATATTCCTTGCCTGCTTCTTTGCGCTCCACCACGATTGCCACGCTAACTGCGCGGGCATTGGCGGCCACGTATAATAGCAGCGGCTCCTTATCCACAGGGGCAGCAAGGACCGGTGGTTCTGCTAATTGCCGCTTCAAGTCCTCAAACGCGGCATTTGCAGCATCGCTCCATATAAACCGGTATGTCTTCTTTAGCATCTGATAAAGCGGAATTGCCTTCTCTCCCAAACGACTGATGAATCGGCTTAATGCTGTAATCCGGCCAGCGATACGCTGGACATCATTGATGCAAGCTGGTTTAGTCAAGGATGTGATCGCCTTGATCTTCTCTGGATTGGCTTCTATTCCTCTGTTTGATACCAAGAATCCAAGGAGCTTGCCAGCTGGAACACCAAAAACGCACTTCTCCGGATTAAGCATCATCTTATAGACCCGGAGGTTACCAAAGGTTTCCTTTAGGTCCTCTATCAGCGTCTCCTCCTTCCTTGACTTTACAACAATGTCATCCACATAAGCATGGACATTTTTCCCTATCTGTCCCTTAAGACAGTTCTGTACGCAACGCTGGTAAGTTGCTTGGGCACTCTTGAGCCCAAAAGGCATAGATACGTAGCAAAAGGCACCAAAGGGAGTTATGAAGGCTGTCTTCTCCTAGTCCTTAATCGCCATCTTGATCTGATGATACCCTGAATATGCATCCAAAAAACTTAGCCGCTCACATCCCGCCGTGGCATCAATGACCTGATCAATACGGGGGAGAGCAAAAGGATCGGTTGGACAAGCCTTGTTTAAGTCCGTGTAATCCACACACATCCTCCACTTTCCGTTTTTCTTTAACACCAGAACCGGATTAGCCAACCACTCCGGGTGGAACACTTCAACTATGAACCCTGTGGCAAAAAGCCTAGCCACTTCTTCACCAATAGCCTTGTGCCTTTCTTTATTGAAGCGGCGCAAATACTGCTTGACCGGTTTGAACTTCGGATCAATATTAAGACTGTGCTCAGCAAGTTCCCTCGGTATACCTGGCATGTCAGAAGGTTTCCATGCAAAGATATCCCGGTTCTCACGGATGAACTCGATGAGCGCGCTTTCCTATTTGGGGTCAAGGTTAGCGCTGATAGTGAACTGCTTGGATGAGTCGCCTGGTACAAAGTCAACTTGCTTGGTTTCCTCTGCCGATTTAAACTTTAATGCCGGATCATGCTCTGTAGTTGGTTTCTTTAACGGGGACATATCTGCCGGATCAACGTTGTCTTTGTAGAACTTCAACTCCTCCGTAGCACATACTGCCTCTACATAAGCATCGTCTCCTTCCTCGCACTCCAATGCAATCTTGCGACTTCCATGAACCGTGATGGTTCCTTTGTGACCCGGCATCTTGAGCTGTAGATAAACATAGCATGGTCTAGCCATAAACTTGGCATAAACCGGCCGTCCAAACAGGGCATGATATGGGCCCCGGATCTTTACAACTTCAAAGGTTACTATCTCTGACCTGGAATCATGTTCGTCTCCAAAGGTGACATCTAGATCAATTTTCCCAACCGGGTAAGCCGATTTACCTGGCACCACTCCATGGAACACCGTATTGGACTGTCTTAGCTTCTTGTCCGTTAACCCCATGCGACGGAAAGTCTCGTAATATAAGATGTTGATGCTGCTGCCGCCGTCCATGAGTACTTTAGTGAATTTGTAGCCACCCACCTGTGGTGCCACCACTAAAGCCAACTGGCCCGGGTTATCAACCCGCGGCGGGTGATCCTCTCTGCTCCACACAATAGGTTGTTCCGACCAGCGCAGGAAATGTGGTGTTGCCGGTTCAACTGTGTGTACCGCCCGCTTTAGGATTTTTTGATCTCTTTTGCACAAACTCGTGGTAAACACATGGTATTGTCCACTACTTAGCTCTTTCGGATTACTCTGATATACGGATTGCTGCTGCTGCCGCCGCTGCTGATTGCCTTGGTTATTGTGACTACCCTGACCATGCTAGTGGTTGCCTTGGTTATTGTAACCGCCCTGACCATGCTGGTGGTGGTTGCCTTGGTTGTAGCTATTGTTGCCGCCATGATACCCTAATCCGGAACCATTACCCTGGTGACCCGGACCATGAAAACCGGGACCTAAGCCGCCGCCCGGTGGTCCGTTGTCAAATTTGGCCTATCTCATGGCCTCTACCATGACCCGGCATTGCCCCCATGTATGTTTAGCTGGGCGTTCCTCCGTGCTATGCTTCGGGCAAGGCTCGTTCAACTGTTGATCCAGATTAATGAATCCTCCGCCGCTCCGTGGAGGTGGCCTACCCTTGCGGCATTGAAAGTTTCCTTGAACATTGGTATTGGCCACAAAATCAGAGCTGCCTTCTGCCTTTCGCTTACCATTGAAGCTTGTTCCTACCGGATTAACCTGCGCCAGTTTACCAGCCTTGTTTGCTTTCCCGGATTTGTCTCCATCCGCTTCTGGGTATTTAGTGTTGTCAGAGTCCCCATACTTCACCAGAGCGCTCATGAGCGTCCCCATGTCATTACAATCCCGCTTGAGCCGTCCCAACTTCAACTTCAGAGACTCAAACCGGCAATTGTTTTCCAGTGTCACTATTGCCATACTAGGATTGATGCTATTGGAAGAGTGTAGGATTTCTGACACTCGCCGTACCCAGGTGCTCGTAGGCTCCTGTTCTCCTTGAACACACGCCGCCAAGTCCACTATTGACATCGGTTGCTTGCACATGTCTTTGAAATTTTTGATAAACTGGCGACGCGGCTCACCCCATGATCCGATGGAGTTAGGTGGTAAGCCCTTTAACCATGTCCGGGCTGTACCCTCGAGCATCATGGTAAAATACTTTGCGCACGCCGCTTCATCCACCTCTAGCATCTCCATGGCCATCTCATAGCTCTCAATCCAAGCCTCTGGAGCCAGATCTGCCGTATAGTTAGGCACCTTGCGCGGTCCTTTGAAGTCCTTGGGTAACCTTACGCTTCGTAAAGCGGGAACAAGACACTGTACTCCAAAAGAACTCGCCGTGACCCCCGTCTCTGCTGTGGTTGGGTGAACCGGCGTTGTTTGACGGATATCCTCGCGGGTAGTAGGTCTGGCCCGGTTCATCGTCTCCTGGGCGTGCGCCTCTGCTCCCGCCGGATTATCTTGCATGTGACGGTGACGTCTCCGCTCGCTGTTGGACACCTCCGGTTCATCCCAATGCCTAGTGTAACTCCTGCTGTGTCGGGGCATTGAATGAATTCTCTCCCTGCTGTAGGAGTACGCCTGCTGCTATGTCAATGCTGTGTCCAGCAATTCCTTGACCCTGCGTGCTTCCATCGCCACGGGGGATGTTCCCTCAATGGGTAAAGCGGCCAGCCGTGAAGAAGCGACGACAATGTTATCCAGTGGGTTTGAGTAATGGCCAGGAGGTGTGGGGACGTGCGGCGTGGATACAACCCGACGATTTTGCTCCGTGGTTGGTTGTTGAACCGGTGCGCCCGTTGCTGGGGCTCCCCTCCGGTTTACTTCTAGATTCTTGCTAGCTCCCGCTCCTGGCGTGCCAAAGAGATTCATCGCCTCATAGACCGGCGGTAGACGAGTCTGATACCTTCTGTTCCTTACTTCCTGCGCAGAGGCCTGATCAATCCTGAGCCGAAAAGCTTGGGAATCCAGCTCTGCTTGCCTTGTGACTATCATGGCTTTCTCTGCATCCAGATCTTGTTTGTCTTGCTCGATCCGGCCCTTTAACTGAAGGATCTCTGCATCATGTTGCGCCTTGTTAGCAGGAGCCACCTCTGCTACTGCACGGGCTGTCAATTCCTCAACCAAGGTGGATAGAGCGTCAGAGGGTGAGGGGGCTTGGTTGCTCGCCCCTGCATCAGCTACCTCTGCTGTGAACGCCCCGGTCACCGTGGGCTGCTGCGCAGACTGTGATCCGGCCATAAAGACAACCACTCGGTTTGGCGGATCAAAGGGGTCCGGAATACTATCACCATCGGATACACTCCCGGATCGATCGTCCCGCAACAGATACAAAGATTCGGTCTCTCCAGATGAAGATTCATCGTCAGAATAGACAACTGTCTCGCCACCAGAATCCGATCCGTCCCCGGCTTGGACTCCATGTATTGCTCCAACGAAAACACGCTTCATGGCGGGCTGAATCCGGGCCGATCTCGCACGCTGAGCTGGCTCGACGATGTTGTGGAAGATGTCCGGCTCAGGTCCCGGTTCACCAATCTTGCCGATGAAGACCTGGATGCCGCCGAAGGGGACCTGGTACCCGTACTCGATTGAATCGGCCTCAGGGCCCCAGCCTGCGTCATCGATATAGATCCGGCCGCGGCGACTCTTGGTCATCCGGCCGACCGCGTAACCCTTGAGTCCTTCAAAGTTGCCCTTCAAGAACTCGAAACCATCGTGCGACAGCCCCACGGTGGGCGCCAAGTGTCGTGGATTTGTCACGGCAGATGTCCGGTTTAGAGGACTTCGGTGTGGAGCCATCGCGCGGGTTAGCTTGAAGAGGTTAAAGCACACAAAGAACACAGAGGGTTTATACTAGTTCGGCCCCTTCGATGAAGGTAAAAGCCTATGTCTAGTTTGGTTTGGTATTGCTTGGGCGTCGATGAACAGGGAGCGGATTGCTTGCCTGTGTCTCGACGGGTTGTTGCTTGTCCTTGAACCGTCGTCGGGTCGTCCCTTTATATAGGAGGCAACGCCCGGTCCGGTTTACAGAGTCCCGAGGCCGGTTCATAATCGTGTCTGCCTCGGTCTCTACCCTTTCTACCTTATACCTCAAGTTACATGATAGGACGGTTCATAAACCGTAAACTTTACATATGGGCCCTAAGCCTTCATGGGCCGTAACCTCTACTGGGCTCATGATAACACAGCTACATTAATATAATCCGGATCTTCCTAGCCGGTTTATACCTGCTAGTAATATCCCTGACAATAGTGTTTGCTGGAAGCTTCTCAAGACAACCTTTGGGTACCCAGATCTTCTTCATAGGTGGTCCATTCCTGCAGTTAGTACCAATATACCTGGCAAACACTTCACCATTTTGATTCTTAAACAGTTTATAGTTTGCATCAAAGGATTCATCAATGATAACAGGATTAGCACAGGTGAAGCCAGATAAGGTAGATGGATCTACTGAAGGTTCCTTTGCAGCAACCCATGTGGTTTTGGGATACTGCTCAGGCTTCCAGTATGAACCATCAACATTCATTTTTTAGTCGAAACCAACACCATCTTTCCTAGGGTTTCGGTTAGTATCTGCTTTTTGAGGACATCACATAGAGTCTGCTGCCCTTTGAGGCTTTTGTACATCCCTGTTTCAAGCAAAGTCTTCAACCTAGCATTTTCATCAGCAATAGTAGTGGTATCCTCAGCAGAGGGGTTAGTTACCACATCAGTACTTGAAGACATTGCAATAGTAGCAGCAGTAGAACAACCAGCAACAGATGTAGCATTATCACGTTCAATGCATTTTAGACATGGTGGTTCAAACTCTTCGTGAGTGGAGCTGACATGTTGGGCAAGTAATGAATCATGCTCCTTCTAAAGATCTTCATAACATCCTCTTAGCTTTTCATGATCGGATAAGAGAGTGTTATGAAGACTTTGAAGCGTAGTTAACTTAGCCTGAAGCCTCTGAAGACTTTCAACTAAGTTTTTCGACTGATCCATTTCTTCACCCAACAAATTATTGCTCTTATTAAGCATTTTTTTTGAGCCTTTTCCAGAGCAATTTGTTGTTTAGTGGCAAGGGAAGCAAGCTTGAGATAGCTGGGTCCAAATTCATCACCAGATTCATCATCACTAGATTCAGATGAATAGCATTCGGTTACCTTGGCACCTTTTGCCATAAGACATGGTGCAGAGGATGATGGTTCTGGATCGAAAGTCATCGTCTTGAGAGATTCCTTGAATTTCTCAAACCCAGAATCATCACGAGTTCGATGAGCTTCATAGACTTCAGAGAGACGGTCCCAGATAAGCTTCGCATGATCAAGATGCATGATGTTCCTGAACTGATCTTGAGATAGACAGGAGCAGATGACGTCCTTCACTGTGAGATCGAGAAGTGTAAGCTTGTGAATATCATCAGCTTCTGCCCTCTTGCATAGATCGGTAAGACCAATCTCAGTGACGGTCCACAGCTCACTGTTAATCGCCATGAGACGTTTCTTCATCATGGCCTTCCACTTGGGATACTCTTGACCGTCAAACATGGGGCAAGACACATTCTTCATTCCTGTGGTCGAAATAGCTAAAACTCCAGGTGGTTAAACCGAATCACACAGAACAAGGGAGTACCTTGCTCTAATACCAATTGAAAGTGCAGTATATCGACTAGAGGGGGGGTGAATAGGCGATTTTTATGAAATGCTTCAAAACATGGTAGTTTCGAAGACAAACGATAAGCTCAAACCTATTAGTATGCAGCGGAAAGTGGACTACACTAGATAAGCCATAGTCATGTATTCAATGAAGTGAAAGCATGAAGACAAATAGCAACTAGGCAGTAGTGATCATAAAGGAAGAAGGAATGAAGCCAATCACACCAAGTAGATACTCAGTGAAGACAATCAGATAAGGCAAGCATGCAATGACTTCACAACATATAGTAAGTAAAAGGAAGGGAAGGATAGAATCAGTAGCTTGGGGAAGACAGTGATTTGTTAGACCAGTTCCAGTTGTTGTGACAACTGTACGTCTGGTTAGGGAGGCTGAGATTTAACTCAGAAGACCGCGTCTTCACCTTGTTCCCCTTGAGCTAAGGACACCTAGTCCTCGCCCAATCACTCTGGTAAGTCTTCAAGGTAGACTTCCAAACCTTCACAGACTTCGTTCACCGGCGATCCACAATTACTCTTGGATGCTCAGAACGCGACGCCTAACCGGCTGGAGGAAACACAGTCCTCAAGTGTAATAAGTCTTCAGGTCACACAGACATAAAGACTTCAGTGATGCCTAACACTCTTTGGCTCTGGGTGTTTGGACTTTGTCTTCGCAAGGATTTCTCTCTCAAATGCTTCGGAGGTGGGTTGCTCTCAAATGACAAAAGCCATGCAATAACTCTGAGCAGCCACCAATTTATGGTGTAGGGGTGGGCTATTTATAGCCACTGGGCAACCCGACCTGATTTGTCCGAAGTGACCCTGGGTCACTAAGGAACCGACACGTGTTCTAACGGTCAGATTTCAAACACACACGACAACTTTACTTGAGCTCCAAGTAAAGCTGACTCATTCGCCTCTGGATAAGATTTGCTCTCATAGTCTTCGCTCGAAGACAAAGGATTTGGTTGAGCATCAGTTCAGTCCCTCTGACTTAGTTCACTTGGACCCCACTTAACAGTGCGGTGGTTCCTATGACTCAACAAAGAAGAAAAGGAAACAACGAAACATCTACGTCTTCGCTCTCCATAGTCTTCACACAATGTCTTCGCATGTCATAGTCTTCAATATGATTATCTTCATATACCACCACTAATATTAATGTCTTCATACATTTTTAGGGGTCATCTCCGGTAGGTTAACCGAATCAATGAGGGACTACTACCTGTGTTATCCTGCAATTCTCACAAACACATTAGTCCCTCAACCAGGTTTGTTGTCAATACTCCAAAACCACTAGGGGTGGCACTAGATGCACTTACAGGGAGATTGTAAGCGCATATTTATCCCTACGGTGTTTTGGTGATTGATGACAATGCTTTTGCGGACTAATCATGTGCACTAAGTTTTTCAGAGATTCATTCTTCAGCACGAGACGATTATCTCCCCTCGGTGTTCGTTTCAAGACGGTGTAGCTCTTTTCGTTTCATTGTTGGTGGACTAGTTTCGTAGGAGTCACCGTACTATCAAGAGGGGATCCGCTTTGGTAAGGTTAGGGTGGAATCAACACGTACACTTCCTTATCGCACCCACCATACCTTTCCGCCTCAATGGAGTTTTACTTTCCCCCTTCTCTGCCTTTTCCTGGTTCCAGCGGTAGTACCGCGGGCCACAGCGGTAGTACCGCCGAAGTGCATCAAGCGGCAGTACCGCTCCACAGAGCGGTAGTACCGCTTGAAGCACTCAGTCGTAGTACCGTTGCGGCTCCGTGTTACTACCGCCTCGACTCGAGTGCACACTTTCTCGTGTCGGGTTTTGCGGCACTAGCTGCGGTAGTAGTGGGTAGTACTGCTTCCCAGCGGTAGTACCACCCTGCCTCCACGGTAGTACCACTCTGGGTCCCAGCCCCCTTGCGCGTCAGTACCGCTAGGGTGGAACGGTAGTACCGCTTGCTAAGCGGTAGTACCGCCCACCCAAGCGGTAGTACCGCTCTCTGCGGGGCTGAGTGGGGGTAACGATTGGATT
Source organism: Secale cereale (assembly GCA_902687465.1). Lineage (NCBI taxonomy): Eukaryota > Viridiplantae > Streptophyta > Magnoliopsida > Poales > Poaceae > Secale > Secale cereale. The sequence goes on along the minus strand of LR738715.1, from coordinate 32,889,580 downwards.
GTCCCCCCACTATATAAAGGGGTCTTCTTCCCCAATGTTGACTCACCTCTTCCCCCAAATACTCCATTGTTGCTCCAAGCTCCATTTTCACCCGATCTCTCTCCCTAGCCTATCAAACTTGTTGATTTGCTCGGGATTGCTTGAGAAGGCATCGATCTATCCTTCCACCAAGAGATATTTGATTCCCCCCACTAATACCTTGCGGATCTTGTTACTCTTGGGTGTTTGAGCACCCTAGACGGTTGAGGTCACCTCGGAGCCATATTCCATTGTGGTGAAGCTTTGTGTTGTCGTTGGGAGCCTCCAAATCGGTTGTGGAGATAGCCCCAACCTTGTTTGTAAAGGTTCGGTTGACGCCTTCAAGGGCACCACTAGTGGAATCACGGCACCTTGCATTGTGTGAGGGCGTGAGGAGAATACGGTGGCCCTAGTGGCTTCTTCGGGAGCATTGTGCCTCCACACCGCTCCAACGGAGACGTACTTCCCCTCAAAGGGAAGGAACTTCGGTAACACATCCTCGTCTTCACCGGCTCCACTTGTTGTTATTTCTTCCCTTTACTTGTGCAAGCTTTCCTTGTTTATCTCATATAGCTTGCTTGTGAGGTTGTTATCTTTGCTTCCTTTAAGTTGTCATCATAGTAGCATATCTAGACAACTTACCTTGTTGCTTAATTTAAATTGGTTAAGAAAAGCTAAAAATTGTTATTTGCCTATTCACCCC
>LR738715.1:32872381-32888678 GCA_902687465.1 Secale cereale | reverse complement strand
CCCCCCGTCTCTTGATTATATTGGATATTTTCAAAAAAATTATACTACAAGCTCTTGCTTTTCGTGGTCATGACGAGTCTACTAGCTCAATGAATAAGGGTAACTTTAAAGAGTTGTTGGACTTGTTCATAAAGAAAGACCCAAAGGTGGCAAAATTATTTGGGGATGCGGGAGATAACCATAAGCTGACATCACATAAGATACAAAAGGATTTATGCAAGGCTTGTGCAAAAGGGACCACAAATGTCATTCTTGAGGAGATTGGAGATAGTAAATTTGCATTACTTGTTGATGAGTCCAGAGATGCATCTATGAAGGAGCAAATGGCTATGTGTTTGAGGTCAGTACATTTGCTTGTGTGTGTGTGTTATTGTAGCCTTATAGGTGTATTTTCTTAAAGTTCTTATATATTAATCATGCTCCTTTGTCTTATGTAGGTATCTCGGCAAACGAGGGGAGGTGATTGAGAGATTCATGGCAGTTGAGCATGTTCCTGACACTAAAGCAACTTCACTGAAGGTAGCTTTGGATGGTATGTTTGGTAATATTGGCTTATCTATGTCTAATTTGAGAGGGCAGGGTTATGATGGGGCTTCAAACATGAGAGGGGAATTTCGTGGGTTGCAAAGATTGATCTTGGAGGAAAATCCTTATGCTCATTATATACATTCTTTTGCCCATCAGTTACAATTAGTGATTGTTGCTGTTGCCAAGTGTTGTTCATCAGTAAGGGATTTTTTTAGTACACAAGCATGGTTGTTAACATTGTTAATGCTTCTTGTAAAAGACATGATCAGTTAGCCCAAGAGCAACATGATGAAATAGTACGTCAAATAGAGTCCGGGGAACTTCTTGAGGGAAAAGGGAAAAACCAATTAACGAACCTTGCCCGACCTGGTGATACACGGTGGGGATCACATCATAAAACATTGTGCCGTCTTGTTGAGATGTGGAAACCAGTTTTAAAGGTATTAGAAAATTTACACAATGATGCAGATAATGTTGCCCAAAGAACCACAACCACGGGGTTGATAAAGCACATGGAGTCTTTCGAATTTGTTCTCATATTGCATCTTATGATTAGATTATTGGGCAAGACTAACAATATGTCACAATGCTTGCAATTGAAAAATCAAAATATTGTACGTGTTGTGGGATTGATTAAAACCACATTGGAGGATATTCAAGAGATAAGGCAGAATGGTTGGGATGAGCTCTTCAAAGAGGTAACAGACTTTTGTGTCAAATACAACATTCTAGTGCCAAATATGGAAGATACAAGAACTGCTAATGGCCGTTCAAGGTCTTGGGGTGGGCAATTGGTAACTTACAACCATCATTTCAAAATTAAAATATTCAATGTGTTGCATGATCAATTTATTGTGGAGTTGAACAACTGCTTTGTGCTAGGTTTCTCGCCCCTCGTTGGTTACCCCAAGTGGAAGGTGTGAGATGTAGTGTTGCGGAAGTTTTTCCTTGGCAAAGATACCAAGGATCGAATCCCAGAGACTCCTAGGTTCAACAAGAAGGTGTCAACTGCTACGGCGCCAGATATTAGCAATCAACGTGGACCTGCACACAGATACAAATAACTTTGCTCCCAACGAGTACAGAGAGGTTGTCAATCCCTCCGGCCTTGTAGTTCACAATAGATTAAACGCAAGTGATAGTAGTGATAGATATAATTGCAATAGTAAATAAAAGCGAAAAGTAAATAGCGGATGTGATCAATGATGGTAATATGGACCGGAGTCTCATGATGTTCACTAGTGATGTCTCTCTCCCAAAAGACGATAAAACAGCTATGTGAGGTAAACGAATTACAGCTGGGCAATTGACAGGACCATGTGCGCAAACCAATGCTGACTATATTGCAAGAAAGGTTGAGGTTCAAAGCAAGGGCGGTACGCCAAAGTAAGTAGACCGAAATCCATCAATATCTACTACTAATCATCCACCTTGAGATATCTATCCAGAACATCTCGCCGGTATTAAGTTGCGAGTCCCACCCATAGTGTAAACTCAATGCAACAGACAACTGCATTAAAAGAACTTTGCGTAAAGTAAACAATCCTTGCACCCGCCGGCACAAGCACCGTTGTTTTCCCCCTTGTGGCAACAGCACATCCCCTAGACTCATGTTTCTGTCACTCAAACTAGTCATCGAGGGGCATGAACCCACAATCAAGCATAACGTTCCCTCTTGGAGTCACTACCTATTACTTGACCAAAGCAATAAATAACAACGGAGAACATGCAAGAATTACTTACGAACATAAATATAAAAGAGGTAGATCAAATATATTACTCAAGCACAATCTGAACATAATCTCATAATCCATCGGATCCCAGCAAACTCGTCATAGCAACAGCATAAGGATTACATATGTGCCTCGATCATGTAGGGCAGCTCACGAGGACTAATTAGTGAAGCACAAGAACGGGAGGAGAACATCACATAGCTACTGGTCATGGACTCATGGTCCAAGGGAGACTACTCACAACTCATCCGGGAGGCGTCCATGGTGGTGGAGAGGCTCCCGGTGGTGATCCTCCCCTCCGGCAGGGTGCCGGGAAGAGTTCTCCTGGTGCTACCGATCTTGGAAGCGGCGGAGGCGGCGGAACAGAGATGAGATCGCGAAAAAAGTTCCTCCCTCGAGGGTTTCAGGAGACGCTTTAAATATATGCCAAAGGGGGGCATCAGAGTGAGCCTCGGGGGGCCCAGGCGCCCCCCGGCGCGGCCCAGGGGGGGCGCCGCCAGGGCGCCGGGAGCCCTGGTGCCCCCCCCCCCCGGCTATCCTTCGGGCGCACGGTAGTTTCTGGAACGCTGATTTTTTTATATAATTTTTCTGGATTTTTCCTGGCAGTTCTCGTAACGTGAAAACCTGAAATACAAAAACAGCCGAAAACAGAAACTGGCACTGGGTGCACTGAGTTAATAGGTTAGTCCAAATATGATCAAAAGTGTATGGAAGTGTATAAATAACATAGCAATATCACCCAAAAGAGGCATGGAGCAAGCAGAAATTATAGATATGTTTTGGACGTATCAACATCCCCAAGCTTAATTCCTGCTCGTCCTCGAGTAGGTAAATGATAACAAGAATAATTTATGTGGTGACATGCTATTAACCATATAGGACTTTTTCATAGTCATATGACAAAAGCTTACTGAGACAATGAATCTATAGTAATTAAGTTGCCTCATGAGAAAATCACAAAGGACTGTAAGTTTTACAATATGATACTGAAACATCAAATAGATTTGCAATGAACATGATGTGCAAATATGATAAAGTGATATCTAGCTTGCCCCCTTTAGTGAAGCAAAACATAAATGCAGGGGCACCTCCAAGGTTTAAGTGATGACTAGATACAATGATTTCAGAATAAACGATATTACAATCATGCAAAAGACAATGCTACTTTGGGACAATGCACATTACACTCAGAATGACAATCATGCTCTCAGTAGTTGGTGCTTTTAAAAGAAGGTGGAGACTCTCGAACCGTGGCTTTTGTTGGCAAGGTTGAAAACTCGTAGTCGGAAACAAAGACAAAACATGTACCAGAGCTCTTGGCTTTAAAACAGAGGTAATAATTTATTTTAGATCATGCATGTTTCGTCAACGAATGCTAGCAGACAACTCAATCACTTTTCGAGATGGACAAGTTTCGAGGAACGGCTCCCGAATGAGGACGATCACATCCTCTTAATCTCCTTTGTTTATCACTGCCAGAGTTTACTGATTTCTCATGAACAAAACGTGAAGGAGGGTTTGTTTGTTATATTATCTTTTTGAGCCGGGCGCACTCAATGCCAGTTCCTTCTCGTATTATGGGTTTGCACATTATACATGCAATCCCGGGGTGAAGCTTGTCCAACTTAAAAAGGTCATGGATTAACCACTACTTCCTCATGAACTTACAACAGAGGCACAAAATAAGAATGCTTTTTCTTTGAATAATTTCGAGATGGCACATGCAAGTCTCCGTTAGGAATGGCAGGTAAATACCATGTAGGAAGGTATGGTGGACTCATATGGCATAACTGGATTAAAGGATGTGGATGCACAAGCAGTCAGTCCGCTTAGTACAGGCGAAGGTTAGCAAAAGACTGGGAGCGACCAACTAAGAGAGCAATGACGGTCATAATCATGCAGAGCGACAAAGCAACATTGAATCAGGCATGGTAGTTATATCGCTACTCAGAAACAAAAGATCATCAAGGCTTGACAGACTTTCTTTACAGTCTTAAATATGCGTGAGCATACGCCAAGTCAATCAAAATAAATTCTCGAAGGAAGATATTACTAAACCATACCACATCATAGGCAAACAAATCATGTTGGTACTCCAATAACACATTGGGAACCCTCCAGCTATTTGAGACTAACCATAAGAAAACATGAACTACTAAGCGCCATCATGCACGTAGCATCTTTATCATAGACATATCAACCAGTGCAACGGAAGCAAACTCTCTTAATAAGGTGAGCATGGTAATTAAAGAGAGTTCAAGCAACCAACTAAACAAAAGCTCTTTGAAAAGATAAGCATGAAAGCTAAGAGTTGAACATGATAGTAGCTATTAAAGGACAAAGAACACACACAGTAAGGATAGACATGAAAATTCTATGTTATGTTCTAGGTAGAAGTGGAGCGTGTTTCTCTCCCACATAAAGAAAGCTGAGTTCCGACTCGTTATGAAAAACTAAAGAAAACTAAAAGCAAGACGCTCCAAGCATAGCACATAACACATGAAGTGATTAAAATATAGTGGAACGAAAGACGAACTGATAATGTTGATGGAGAAGGGGATGCACGGGGGCATCCCCAAGCTTAGACGCTTGAGTCTCCTTGAATATTTATTGGGGGTGCATGGGGGCATCCCCAAGCTTGAGCGCTTGACACTCCTGAATCTTTTTATCATCTTCCCTCGCACACTTGAAAACTCCCTTCATACATAACTCATCATAATCTGATTAGCGAGGTTAGTACCCATAATAAAATAATTATACCTTGCTGGAAATAAAGATATTCTTGAAGGTCTACTGTTTCTCAACATTGCCAAAAGGTTTTTGCAAAGAAAAAGCAAGCTCTTGGTTTGCAAAATGAAGGAAAGGCAAAACAGGACAGAATCTGTGAAAAACAGAACAGCAGGTAGTAATTGATTTGTTCGGGGCACTTCTGCAACTCTAATCAAAAAACTCAGAACAGACGCACAAAAGACAATTATATAGAGCACGCTTTCGAAAAAATTCAGACCAAAAAGATGATCTGGTGATTTTATACGAATTTTTCTATCCAAGGACAGAATCTGTTTCCTGGACAGCACCTCACAACTTTTGAAATTTCTAGCAATCAGAGGCTACACTTGGCACAAAATTGAAAAGCAAAGATACAATGATGATGCTACAGTAGTAAACAACATCAAGACACAACAAAAGCAAAATAAATTTATTCATGTGGGCTGCCTCCCAAAAGCGCTTTCTTTTATGCCTTTAAGCTAGGCATAATGCATATAGATCAAGTTTTATCAAGAGTAAAAGAATAGCTAGCCCGTACAACGGACTCAAAAGGTAACTTGATCTTCTTTCGAGGGAAGTGTTCCATCCCTTTCTTGAGAGGAAACTGAAATTTTATATTCCCCTCTTCCATGTCAATGATAGCACCAACGGTGCGTAAAAAGGGACGTCCCAAAATAATTGGACAAGAAGGCTCACATTCAATATCCATAATAGTAAAATCAACGGGAACATAATTATCATTGACAACGATAAGAACATCGTCGATCCTCCCCAAAGGTTTCTTTATGGAAGAATCAACGAGACGAACACCAAAAGAACAAGAATCATAAGGTTTTAATTTAAGTATATCATATAGTCTTTTGGGCATAATGGAGGTACTAGCTATAATATCACATAAAGCATAGCAAGAAAAGTTGTTTATCTTAATTTTAATCATAGGATCCCAACCATCTTCTAGCTTTCTAGGTATGGAGGCTTCTACTCTAAGTTTCTCCTCCCTAGCTTTGATGAGAGCATTAGTGACATGCTCTGTGAAGGCAAGATTAAGCGTGCTAGTGTGGGGATCTTTGGCCATTCCTTGCAGAAAGGTGACAACTTCTGAAATACTACAATTATCAAAATCAATTTTATCATTATTGGGCAGAATTGTAGTGTCATCCTCTTTGTTTGAATCGCTCTCTATTATAAGAGTTTGAACGTCTTCCCAAGTTTGGGGAAGCTTAGGAGCAATTTTAAACTGAGGCTCATACTCTTTTCCGGGAAGACCATGCCATGGGCATAACCCTCCGTCAAGACTAACATAATCACAAGGTTTATTACTTTTGTAGATCCCGATAGTGGTGATTGGCATAATGGAAGAAGGGGTGTACTCCTCCCATTTAGTGTTTTTGGTGGAACCCATAATAGCAAGCAAGCAAGATAACTATTTCTGTGATTTTCGATAAAAGATACTAAAGCAAAAACTGAAAGGTAAACTAACAAGACTAAAAGCAAAGGTAAAAGATAGCGTGCAACTCCCCTATCTTGAAGAGTGGAGTCCCCGGCAACGGCGCCAGAAAAACTCTTGCTAGGCTTCTCGCCCCTCGTTGGTTACCCCAAGTGGAAGGTGTGAGATGTAGTGTTGCGGAAGTTTTTCCCTTGGCAAAGATACCAAGGATCGAATCCCCAAAGACTCCTAGGTTCAACAAGAAGGTGTCAACTGCTACGGCGCCAGATATTAGCAATCGATGTGGACCTACACACAGATACAAATGACTTTGCTCCCAACGAGTACAGAGAGGTTGGCAATCCCTCCGGCCTTGTAGTTCACAAAGGATTAAACGCAAGTGATAGTAGTGATATATATAATTGCAATAGTAAATAAAAGCGAAAACTAAATAGCGGATGTGATCAATGATGGTAATATGGACCGGAGTCTCATGATGTTCACTAGTGATGTCTCTCTCCCAAAAGACGATAAAACAGCTATGTGAGGTAAACAAATTACAGCTGGGCAATTGACAGGACCATGTGCGCAAACCAATGCTGACTATATTGCAAGAAAGGTTGAGGTTCAAAGCATGGGCGGTACGCCAAAGTAAGTAGACCGAAATCCATCAATATCTATTACTAATCATCCACCTTGAGATATCTATCCAGAACATCTCGCCGGTATTAAGTTGCGAGTCCCACCCATAGTGTAAACTCAATGCAACAGACAACTTCATTAAAAGAACTTTGCGTAAAGTAAACAATCCTTGCACCCGCGGGCACAAGCACCGTTGTTTTCCCCCTTGTGGCAACAGCACATCCCCTAGACTCATGTTTCTGTCACTCAAACTAGTCATCGAGGGGCATGAACCCACAATCAAGCATAATGTTCCCTCTTGGAGTCACTACCTATTACTTGGCCAAAGCAATAAATAACAACGGAGAACATGCAAGAATTACTTACGAACATAAATATAAAAGAGGTAGATCAAATATATTACTCAAGCACAATCTGAACATAATCTCATAATCCATCGGATCCCAGCAAACTCATCATAGCAATAGCATAAGGATTACATATGTGCCTCGATCATGTAGGGCAGCTCACGAGGACTAATTAGTGAAGCACAAGAACGGGAGGAGAACATCACATAGCTACTGGTCATGGACTCATGGTCCAAGGGAGACTACTCACAACTCATCCGGGAGGCGTCCATGGTGGTGGAGAGGCTCCCGGTGGTGATCCTCCCCTCCGGCAGGGTGCCGACAAGAGTTCTCCTGGTGCTCCCGATCTTGGAAGCGGTGGCGGCGGCGGAACAGAGATGAGATCGCGAAAAAAGTTCCTCCCTCGAGGGTTTCGGGAGACCCTGGAATGCTGATTTTTTATATAATTTTTCTGGATTTTTCCTGGCAGTTCTCGTAACGTGAAAACCTGAAATACAAAAACAGCCGAAAACAGAAACTGGCACTGGGGTGCACTGAGTTAATAGGTTAGTCCAAATATGATCAAAAGTGTATGGAAGTGTATAAATATCATAGCAATATCACCCAAAAGAGGCATGGAGCAAGCAGAAATTATAGATACGTTTTGGACGTATCACTTTGCTGAAAGGTCTACTCAATTGTTGAGATGCATTGCTTGTCTTGATCCCAAGAATTCATTTGCCAATTATAATGAAGACAAGCTAGTAGATCTTGCTAATATGTATGCTGCTGACTTCTCTACATATGAAGTTACTTTTGTCCTTAGAAACCAACTAGACTCATTCATTCGGGAAGCAAGAGGTGATCCACATTTGATGAATTGCAATGATCTTGGTCATCTTGCCATGAATATGGTTAAAAGTGACATGCACACAACTTTTCCCTTAGTTTACCGTCTGGTTGAGTTAGCATTGATTTTACCTGTTGCAACCGCAACCGTGGAAAGGGCATTCTCAGCAATGAGCATTATCAAGACCGGATTGAGGAACAAAATGGGTGATGATTGGATGAATCATAGAATGGTATGTTACATTGAGAGAGATGTATTTGTTAGTATCGAAGAATCCAAGATCATTGAGCGATTTCAAGGTTATCGCACACGTAAAGGTGGTTTGCCTCGTCCAACACGTAAGTATTCACATTTTGCATCTATTGTTAATTACTTTTGCCTGCTATATTATGCACTGATTCGCATTTCAAAATTTTGATGATTGAAGGTTTAGCGATGTCTGCTATTGAAGATGTAGTCATGGGAGGCTCAGATCAACCAATCATTTGATTTGGTATCAATCTTCTGTATCATTTATCTATGCCACATATTGTCTTTTGTTTTGACTTGCTTTATTAGTTGACCCATCATGGAACAAATTCTGCCATTGAATATCATGTTTGGTTTCTTATTAGTTATGCAAAACATAGATTGATTTTTATATGTCTTGAAACTGAAGTTTTTTATGGGTAGTTTTTAGCCATTAGTTGTTCGCCTGGGGCGTCAACAATTCCTGGGTCCGCCATTGCATGGAGGCACATGATTTAGCCCAGCCAGCACTCACCCACATAATAGATCAGCAAGTTAATTTCTCTTGTAATAATGCAGATCATCTTGAGGACAGTAGCCCTTTAAAACTGTTGTGATTATGCATGCAATTATAGGAAAATGTAATTCTCAATGTAAATTGTTTGCAGTATGAATGAATGGATTGGCGTCATGGGCGCCTGCGCCTTTGCATGTTCAAAAAAATTCAGTCCTTCGAGAGTTTTTGCACAAAAATATATACAACTCTACTTTAGTGAAAAAGTGTGTGCAAGCAGATGCATGCATGATCCCCATCCAGAGCCTCGAATGTTAATGGCCTGCAAGATCCACAGAGTCATGGATCGACTCTATAATGGTTATTTGGGTACTGATAATTCGATGCAAGTTTTTGGTAAACCACTCCTGTTTTTTTTTTCCAAGAGGCACGGTCGAGTATCTCGCGGAAGCAAATCCGTGTCTCTCGCGAAATCAGAACCATGCTTCTCATGAAAAAAAGAAAGGAAAACACATTTTTTTTACATTTCCGAGTGCACGGCCGTGCCTCTTACGGAAGCAAATCCTTGCCTTTCGCAGAAGCAAAACAATGCCTCTCAAGGCAGCAAAAAATCACGTTTTTCTCAAGGCAGCAAGAAAATGTGTTTTTTTCGTTTCCAAGAAGCGCGGCCGTGCCTCTCGCGGAAGCAAAAGAAATGCGTATTTTCACACAAATTTTTTATATATTTTTGTTTGTCAAAAAGCTAAGAAAGACATGTGAAAAATCAAAAAGATGAAACCCCGAAAAAACACATATAAAAAGCCGAAAATGCGTGCGGTATAAAAAACAATATCCTGAGGGAGGGCGCAACTCATGGCGGCCGCTAAGAGCACGCCAAGTGACGCGCTGTCAGTCCATCCCAAATGAGCTCCTATGAACGCACACACGCACATCCTACCTCTATGAGCATATTCGAGAGACTGAACCGGCATGTCATCTTAAGATTTTACGAAGTCACCGTAGGCGCCTCGTAGTCGATGCGAACATCTCCTCTCGCTGAAAGCGCATCGCCGGAAATTCGACGGGAACATCTCCTCCCGCTGAAAGCGCATCGCCAGAAATTCGATGGGAACATCTCCTTCCGCTGAAAGCGCATCGCTGGAAATTCGACGGGAACATCTCCCGCTGAAAGCGCATCGTCGGAAATCCTAAAGTAAACTCAGAATAAATGCAAGCACCATAATTTAAACCCTCATGGGTTGGGGATACCGAGACGTAGGTTTTGAACCCCCGAGCTAGCCACGGTAGCCACTCGCCCACACACACCTACGTGGTTAACTACAACCTTTTCATTTACTCTTCTTTCTTTTCTTTTCTTTTCTTATTTGTCGCTTTTCCTTTTTATATTTACTTTTTCGTTTAAAATTTTAAATTTTGTGACTTTTCAAAATCGTGAACTTTTTCCAAAATCGACGAGCATTTTTTCATATTTCATGAACTAATTTTCAAATGTGATGAAGGTTTTCTTTAAAATCAATGAATTATTTTTCTAATCGATGAACTTTTTTCCAAATACGATGGACTTTTTCATTTTTATGAACCCTTTTTAAAATTTGACGAACTTCTTTGAAAATCCATCAAGTTTTCACTAATTTGATGAACCTTTTTCAGATTCAATATACAATATTGTAAAATCCGATAATATTTTAAAAACACTGATGATGCTATTTCCAAATTCGATGATGTTTTTTTTTCAAAATCGATGGACTTTTATCGAATTTGACGATTTTTTTTCCAAGTTCAATGATTTTTTCCTTCAAATTCGTGAAAGTTTTTTGAAATTTTCGATTAAAAAAGTCCATGAATATTTTCAGTTCACCATTTTTTATGTGTTTTTCATTTTATTTATTTTTAAAATATTCCATGACTTGTCAAACCGCACTCGAGCGACCATTTTTTTAGAACTAGCGCTAGAGCAGGGGGAATCGAGCGCTCAGCTTATATGGGCCGGTCCAGCAAGGAGGCGCAGTGGGCCATCAGTTGGTGACCCATCCCGAGCGGCTGAGGCCATGCGGCCGAGAATCAATATGGGCCAAATCTTTAGCGTTCTGGGGTTTTATCTTTTGCCCATGCGGGACTCAATATGGGCAAACTCTCCCAGTCCCCTCACTCTCCCGCGCAGCCCTCAGCATCTCCGACCGTCGTCCAATGTGTGGCGTCCAAAAAACAGATTTACAGCGCGTAAGTAGTTTTCTTAGGGCGCTAGAAGACGTTTGCTCCAACAAGCGCTGCAAAATATGCTGCGCGCGCGAGTCCAGCGATCCCGATCAAACGGTCCCATCTACAGCAGCCCAAAGTTTGCAGCGCGCGCGACCGAACGCACTAAATATGCTGCGCACGCTGCATTAGTTATAGCGCGCGCACGCTTTTTGTGCTGCTGCTGGAGACTCAAAATCGGATCCGCGCGCGCTAAAAGCAGTTCTTATACCGCGCATCGCTTATACAGCGCTTCCGTTGAGATGCTCTTAAAATCAAGTTCTCAGCGGGCGGGCAATGCCGCCCGACCTCATGGATCGTCGGTCGACGGCAGAAGTCCGGCTGGCATCACTAGAATGAACGCCGCACGGACCACGACGACCCGACAACATCCTGCGGTGGTAACCAGAGATCGGCATAAGGATATCGATAATGTCGACCGTAAAACCAGCCATGCACCCACAGCACCACCCCAATATTCCGACCGCCCAATTTTGTAAGGTGGTGACCACCACCAGCTCACGGGCGAGCAGCGTGGCATCATTATAGCTGAACCGCGCGCGCTGCAGAAGCTATTTATAGGCAACAAAAAGGGAAGCGACGGTGGGCGTGCGCGACGACCGCGAGGAGGGACGACGTGCGACGAGATCGATGGCGAGGACGACGACCGTGCGCGTGTCGACGGTGTGCATGCTTCTGCTGCTGCTGCTCGTCTCGACGGCCACGGCCGCTGCGACGGAGCGTCCCCAGCGCCGGGACGTGGCGGAAGAGGGCGTGAGCCCGAGTGCCGCCGACGGCGCCCCGGCCGAGAAGGAACCCCCGAGTGGCCACCTCGGCTTCCGGGTCGTCACGGGCCTCATCGAGAAGTACGCATGCATTGCGCGCGCTCTGTAGTTTACAACGGGAAGAGATGACGATCGTTGGTTTGGTTTGGTTTGGTTTGGTTTGCAGGGCCACCGGCAAGAGCGCCCGTCTGGACCTGGAGCAAGAGGAGAAAGTTCATTAGCCATTTTCGTTCCGTTTTGGCGAGCAGGCGGTGGATTATTGCCATGCATGCAGCCGTCAACTTGCTACGCTAGCCGTTTGCGATTAACAAGAAGATGAGATCGCGCACTGTCTACATGCTGTTTGACTGAATATCGTAATGCACTTCTGCCAAATGACAAAGATCCTCTTAGATAGTCTCTGGTGTAAGCGCCCCTGCAAATGATATGTTGTTTTCCTGTTGTTCACAATTTTCCCAAAGAGTGTTTTTCTCCATTTTGCAGCCTGTTTTTAGAACAGTTAGAGGAAACACTTCGGCTATGTGTAAGTCGCCTGAATTCTAAATTTGGGTAAGTCAATTTTTTGACCATTGATATTTTTTTTAAAGATTCGCGTGTTTTTTTTCCTTGTGTTGTGTCATGGCCTCATGGTTTCTTAGGCTGATTTTTGACTTGTCCCTGTTTGAGGTTAGTCAATTTTATCTTTGGCTGAATTTCAAGCCTGTCACACACCGAAGCTACTATATGACGCGTGCAATGTTCCTAATATTTTTTGTAAAATGGGAACAAAATTTGAAAAAGGGAACTTTTTTTGCATCTGTGAACAAATTTTGAAACTCCGAACAAAATATGGAAAGGGCGATTTTGTTTTCTATTTTCCAAACTTTTTTGAATTTGTGAGCAAAAAATGAAACATGATTATTTTTCTAACTTCTGAATAAAGCACGAACAATTTTTAAACTCCCGGATATTTTTAGTTTTCGAACCAAAGTTGAAACAGCAACTTTTTGAAGTTTTGAACAATTTATGATAAACTCAATATTTAATGATAAGCACGAACATTTTTTAAATTTGTGAATAAAAATTCGAAAATGAAAATAGGGACTATTTTTCAACGTCTGAAGAATTTTTGAAAAGGACAAACTTCTTTTAAAACGGAAAAGCAAACACTTTTGAATTACTGAAGAAAATTTGAAAATAGGATTTGTTTGAGGTTTTGAAGAATTTCTGATAAATGCAAAAAAGATTAGAAAAAAATAAAATTGAAAGAAAAAAATAGAAAAAAAAACCCTGAAAGGAAACAGAAAATACATGTCAATAACCTCCTAGAAGATTCCCAAAACCGAAAATACCCGGCTAGGACGATTCCAAAAACCAGGATCGCGAGAATGGGCCGGCTCAGATCAACGCTCGCTTGCCAAGCCTAAGCAAACGATCAATAACTTGACATCACCATCATATAGGGTTTTCCATCACACATTCCCTATTTTTTTTGTATGTGTTTTTTTTTTGCTTTTTTGTAGGTTTTTTTTGTTATACATGGGTATTTTTGGCATGTTGGATGAGCGAAAATGTACACATGCAAGTACTATACATTTAAAAAATATTTACACTAGAATGTGAAAATTGCACTATTATATCCTTATTTTTGCAATTTCAGTACAAAGTTGTGTGGAATTTTTTTAAGTTTGTTTCTTTTTAAAGGGTATAACAACAATACCACTAATTTATTTATTTTTTTGGAAAATTAAATATTTTGTTTTTAGATTTTATTTCATTTTCTTTTTAATGGTAATACCGATGCCACTAATTCATTCATTCCTAGAAATCTTACTTTGCAAAATTTCATTATTATGTACTTATTGTTGCATATTACAAAAAAAAAATTAGTAAATTATATGCAAATTTTCTCTTTTTATCATTTCATTTCTTCTTAAAGGGTGATATCAATGCCACTAATTCATTCAATCTTACAAAACTTGTTTTGTGAAATTCCATTAGTATATGCTTATTCTTGAATATTACAAAAAAAAAGAGTAAAACATATGCAAATTTTCTCATTATTTATATTCTCCATGTTTCTTCTTAAAGGGTGATATCAATGCAACTAATTCATTCTTTCTTAATTATTTTATTTCTTGAAGGCAATACCAAGACAACTTTGTTTGGGAAAATTTCTCTATCATATATGCATTCCCGCATATTATTAAAAAATGATTTATTTGTAATTTGTGTGCAAATTTGGTCGTTGTTTTTTCTCCTTAAAGGTAAATACCAATGCTATTAATTCATTCTTCCTTAGGAAACCTCATTATTTTGATTTTGCTTTCGTTGGCACTTTGTTTAATTTTTGATTTAGAGGTAATTCCGATGTCAATAATTCATTCCTTCTTAGGGAACTTCCATTTATGAAAATTTGGATAATATGTGTTTATACTTGCATTTTTTAAAGTGATTTTTTAAATATTTTTTGTGCAAATTTTATGTCGTTTGCTTTAGTTATTTTCTTTATTCTTAAAGGGCAACACCAGTGCCACTAATTCATTCTTACTTAGAAAACTTCATTTATTAGTTAATATTCCATTTCCTTTCTTCTTAAGAGGTAATACCAAAACTACTTATTCATTCTTTCTTAGAAAACTTTGTTATTTTGATTTTGTTTTTGTTTTTGTTTCGTTCCTTCTTTAATGCTAGTTGCAATGCCACTAATTCATTTCTTCCGAGGAAACTTTTGTGTGTGTGAAAATTGCACTATTATATTCTCATTACTGCATATTATAAGAAACAATAATTTGTGTGCAACATTTAGTTATAGTTTTTATTTGCATTTTCTTCCTTCTTAAAGGGTAATACTAAAGCCACTAATTCATTGTTTTCCTAGAAACTTCATTATTTTGATTTTGATTTAGTTTTCCTTTTCTTTCTTTTATTGATAACACCAATATCACTAATTTATTCCTTTATAGAAAAATTATTTTTTTGTGAAATTTCACTATTATATGCTACTAGTAGAATGTACGTGTGTTGCCACGACCATCTGAATTATTTTCTCATGTTATATATAAACATAATGTATGTTAATTTCCGCATGTATAGAAAAGATAGCCAGAAAAAAAGCAAAAAATAACAGAAACCACTCCACATGCAATGTAAGTTCATTAAAAATGAGTAATTGGTCTACTTGATGCATTTAAGATATTCTTGTACAATTTCAAGATTGTTGTTTTTAGCTTCATTTGCATGATGCTTGAGCAAGCATAATAAAAATTCCTTCGATAATAAGTAAATAGCTTTGTATTTTTAATGTCATGATAATAAAATATATAAATTTACATGTCCGTGCCCATTGGAATATCAACCGCCGATATACGTTGCCAAATATATACTTTGAAATTTGGGTTTCGCTATTTGAAGTGCGTCGTTGAAGTCCCTCTCAAATCTGAGTAATTTCATTGCATGCCTCAGAGTTTTACTCTCTCACAATTGTGATGTATAGAGAGGATCCAGAATGTATACATGACATTCATGTTTGTGGCAATGCACATGCTTCATACACTCAAAGAAGAACAATTATTTTATGCACCTCTTCTGGTTATGTAAAACTCGATGAGTTTCCAGTCTGGCCCATCATCATTAAGTTGGTCTCTATGCGAGTCGACATTTTCAAAGTATCATGCAGGTCAATATTTTTTGGCGTAGTATCAAGTGAAAACAAGGTTTCAATGAAAGCCTGGAAAGTCTCCTCGTGGACCGTCAGATCCACATAGAACGGCACAGATCTGAGAGGGGATCCCACTGGCCACTTAAACGCGGTTTATAGATAACTCCTTCTTTTACCACAAAGTCCTTTGACGGTTTGACCACCATGGATTCATCGTCAATCTCGTGCCTGTGATAGATACTTGCCCCACGCCGGCCACGACGCATCCTCCGACGCGGGCGGCCATGATTTCTCTCCCTCTACCCGCCATGTTCCTTGTGCATATGCTATTTTTGACTCGCCCTTCGGAAGACACGTTGGCGCCGCCTCTCCACGATCTCATCGCTCCTCCATCCCCTGCCATGCCTCAACCTCCTCGTAGCCAAGCAAGCAGCAACATAGTATCTGATTCAGGTACTAATAGTACTACTATGACATCATAGTTTTATTGCCTCAACCTCCTCCTAGCAGTGGCGGAGCTAGAGAGGAACTTCAGGGGGGCAGATGGTAAAACCTGCAAACTTGAGGGGGCTAAATACTTTTTTTTTCTCATCTAAGCTGTCTACAAAGAATTCCTTCACA
>LR738715.1:32853843-32872285 GCA_902687465.1 Secale cereale | reverse complement strand
CCCATGAACACACATAGCTCCGCCACTGCCTCGTAGCCCTCCACCTGATGTAGTAGAGTCAGTAGGTGCATCATGGTAACCTCAACGTCATAATTTTCCTTCTTCAATTGATACTTTTGAGCATCTGAATTGGTCTTTCTGTTCACCTCTTCGTCAGTTGGCCTGTTTGGATCCCTCAGTTAGAGTTAGTTTGGACTTAATTAACCAAAAATATCCAAACATGAGGGTTAGTTTGGGTTAGATGCGTCTAACCCATCCAAAAAAACTAACCCACCCAAGAGGTGCTTATTTGGGTTAGTTCTCCTCGGGACCACTATTTTTTTTCTCCCGTTCTTTCCGCTGCAGATCCCTCTCCACTTTCTCGAAGCTTCTCGTCCTCTCCCTCCCTCCCTCTCGCACCATCCGTGAAGGCGCCTCGCCGTATCCGCGCTCCCGTCCGTCGCCGGTAAGCAGCCCCACCCTATCTTCCTGTTCCACCCCCCTCGTCTCCCCGCGGCACGTCCGCCCGTCGGTAAGCAGTAGCGGCTCCTTGCGCGGCCCATCCCCGTCGGCCTCGGCCAGCGCGGCTCCTTGCGTAGGGACGGCGGATTCGGCCGGCGGGCAGCGCGATAAGCCAGCGTGGCTCCTTGCCGGGCGCGTCCCCGTCTGTGGCCAGCACAGCTCTCGACCAGGGCACGCCCATAGTAGCCAAATGATTGAGAACGAATATTTATTGTCAATCTAACCCTGTCATCCAAACACCTCTTTGACTAGAGTTAGTTCAGGGTTAGTTCAGTGTTAGAATCTAACTCTAACCTTTAACCGAGTTAGAGTATCCAAGCAGGACTAGTATACTGCAGCATGTACAACAGTGATGGGCAGTAGACTATATTTTGCTATGTAAACTGTACATTGTCAGTACAAAGACATTTCTGAAAGTTGTCTTGTTATGTAGCCTCAACCTTAAGTTACTGTTTTACCAAGTTTATCACTGTCTTTCCAATTCATTGCTTCGCATGTTCCCGTGGGTTTGTTGCTGTTTGCTGCTGCATCTGGCTAGATAGCTGGTTGTACTCTCATCTGGCTTGATCCTGGCAAGATGAACTTCTGTCCATTTGCGCACTGTTGTCAGTTATGCAGCATGAACCAAATAATTCTACAACTGATTCATTCCATGAGTCAAATAAACTGCACCCAAAATTCACGTTGGATCTTGAGTGACATCAATAGATATAAACATGCATGGACATATTACATGGACGGACTATATCATTAAATCAGTGTACATCACAAATTTCTGTACAAATTAACAAAGAGCAGCAACAAAAAAAAGCTTTGATGAATTACATGTATGTAAGGGCATCTCCAGCCGTTGGCTCCCCAGGAGGGGCTAAAAATCGCCCCCTGGAGGCGTACCGGCGCTAAACCGCGCACTGGGGGCGTGATGCCCCCCAGTCGCGGCCCCCACGGTTTTTTGAAAAGTTCAAATTCGACGCAAACACGCCTCAAATTTAACGCAAACATTGGCGAGTTCGTTCAAAATTAAACTTATTTTACAAAAAAAAGAAAAAAAAAACTAGCGCGGGCTACCCCCGTCGTCTCCCTTGCCGCCCGCCTCGCCGCCCGCCGTCCGCCCACGCGGTTCTACATGCCGAGGAGGCTGTAGAATCGCGTGTAGTCGCCGTCGTCGTCGTCGTCGTCCCCGTCCCCGCCTTCGCCGTCCCTGCTGCATCCCTCCCCCGGTTGGCGCGGCGGGTTGGACGGTCCGGGGGCGTCGTCGTCGCTATCGAGGAGCACGACGCCGTTCTCGTCCTCGCGCCCACGTTTGCGGGCGGCGATCTCCTCCGGGGCCCGGCACTGCCGGACCATCTCCTCGCGCAGGTAGTCGTCGCGCGACCACCGCATGGCGTCCTCATCGGAGAAGCCGCGCCTGGCTATCTCCTCGTACTCCGAGGGGAGGCCGGGCTCCGCCTTGGGCTCGACGAGGGCGCCGGAGCTGCGGATACGCGCGCTGACAGGCGTGTCCAGGGGCTCCGGCTTGACGGGGCGGAGGTGGAGGCAGGGAGAGCCACCGGACGAGGAGGAGGACGCCCCGGGCTCCATGCGCCTCGGCATCCAGGAGCTTCCACGGCGGCGTGAGAAGGACGGGGCAGCGGGGTACTCGAGGCGCGGCGTGTTGCCGCCCTCGATGTACTCGAGGATGGACTCCAACGTGCGACCGGGCATGCCCCACCACCGGCGCCGGCCGTCGGCGTTGAACCTGTCGGAGGGCACGACGACGTTGGTGGCCTCGAGCTGTCGGCGTGCCGACGGCGGAAGTAGGGATCCCAGATCGGGCTGTCGGGGACGTACCGGGGCCCCTCCCTCGCCGCACGCGGCAGGGACGAGCAGATACGTGCGATCTCCGCACGTCGCGCCGCGCCGGTAGGTAGCGGTGGCACCGGCACGCCGCCGGCGCTGATCCTCCATGCCCCGGGCACCCGCATGTCCGGCGGGACCGGGTACTCGGCCTCGAAAAGGAGGCGAGCCTCGTCCTCGTGAAGATGACGGCGCCCGAATCCATTCGCCGCCACGCCATCGTCTGGAAAGCGCTTGGCCATTCTTCTCAACTGGGGACGGCGAGAGGAGGAAAGGGGCGCGTCGGCGGTGGATGATCTGTGTGAGTCTCCGGCGCGCTGGCGGTCGGCTTATATAGGCGGAGGCGCCGCGTGGTAGGCTTGGCCTGCGCGTTACGCGTGGCGGCCGAGGGACGCGTCGCCCAGCCTTCACCGCGCCGCCCGTGAGGCATCAATGGAGGCTGACCGGCGCGGCAGCGCGCGCAGCTTTGGCATTGATTCGCCGCGGGAAACGAGGCGATGAGGACGACGAAGCGGCGAGAAGAGAGTCGAGTCGCTGACGCGGTGGGCCCGCGGCTCTTCGCGCCAAAAACGATTCGCCCGGCGCCCCCGAGCGACCCCAGCGCGTCGGGTTCGGGTTGGGTCCGCCGGCGCCAATTTCGGCCCGAGCCGGCGAAAACTGGGCTCTTGGGGGCGCGACTGGGCCGATTTTTTGGCGCCGACGGCCGAAAAATCGCCTGGGGGCCTTCTTGGGGGCGCGGCTGGAGATGCTCTAACCATTCACAACATCAAACATCAGAAAAGAGAGGTAAGAGATGTTGCAGAATCGAAGAAGGTCGCCGCAACCGGATGTGACTCAGGTTCAGGTCATGGCCACTGGTTCTTCCATCTCTGTGAATGGTGCAATGCAGAGCGAGCTTGCTGGCTGTGGTGTGGAGCACGCAGGCTTTGGTGTCGCCGGCGCAGCCCCGCTCCACCGGAACACAGTCGCCGTCGCCCGGGACTCGGTGAGGCTACGTGGGCCGAAAAGAGGAAAAAACATTCTCCCGCGGGGTGCGCCCAACACCAATACGTGGCGGGGATTGGGCGCACTCACAACCCATGAAAAGTTCCTGCTGGGTTTCCCCCGAAGGGTACCCCTTAATTCGGTGGACCCTATTTAGCGCATACGACGCAGGATGACGCACAAACGCGCAACCCCCGCTCCCTCGTGCGCACTTCTTTGCCGACCCATATTCGGGGCTGGTTTGCCCCTGCTTTTTTCATTTCATATTTTCCTTTCGTTTTGTTTCCCGATTTTCAAAAAATGTTCTAAAATTTTAAAATATTCCAAATTTAAAAAAATTAACATTTTTTTGTGAATTTGAAAAAGTGATTTCATGAATTATAGAACGTGATTTTAACAATATTCATGAATTTAAAAAATTGATCGTGAATTCATAAAATCTTCATGAATTTTACAAAATGGTTGCAAATTTGGAAACAGTTCATGAATTTCATTAAATGGTTGTGAATATAATAAATGTTGAAATTTTGAAAATATAATTTAAATTTCAAAAAATGTTGAAACTTTTCAGTAAATATCCATGAATTTAGATAATGTTTATGAATTTCAGAAAATTCTCGCGAGTTTAAATTTATTCATAAATTTTAAAACATGTCCGTATATTTCAAAACAAACCACGAGTATTTTTTTGTTGAAAAAAATCACTATTTTTTAACCATTTCCCCAAGTTTTTAATTAAGTAAAATAAAAGAAATGTAGAGAACATAAAATAAAAAAAGAAAAAGAAAAAGAGAGACAGAAAACGGAGGTTTCTGTTTGCAGTAATAGACTTATAGGCTGGGCCATTTCCGTGGGCGGGGGTGCGCGTCTGGTCGCTATCCGCCGACCGGCGCGGGGAATAGGATTCGCCTTTCTCCAGTTTCCTCTTCGCAGTACCATCGGCTGCCTGCGAGATTCCCCTCCCCCCCCCACCCCACCCTGCTCCACTCCGACCTCGCCGCTCTCGCACCACCACCGCACCGCCCCCCTCCTCCCGGGAAGATGGCCGCGGCGGCGCTGGCGAACGGGGACGTGCGCGCCGGCGGCGGGGGCGCGGTGCCGCGGCCGACGAACCCGATGGTCACGCCCCTGCTCACCGACCTCTACCAGTTCTCCATGGCCTACGCCTACTGGAAGGCCGGCAAGCACCTCGACCGCGCCGTGTAAGCACCCCGACTCACCCAAGCCCCCGCTCGCTCTACCTGACTGTATGCGCGTCGTTTGCTGTTGAGCTCCGCGGCGGAGTGACGGTTCAGGAACAGTGGGCAGTTTCCGGCTCCGCCGAATCAGGCGCGGGGGAGGCCCAGTTTGGTGTCGTACTTTAGGATCTGTTATGCACCGCCGTGTCCCGGATTCGAGCGAGCTCCGGGGAGCTCTCGTGCTGTCAAATTTGGGCTAGTGTGATGTCTGTCTGTTACTAATTCAGTTATTAGCTAGTGTTCCATTTAAGGGACTATTAGGTTCGATGTATAAAACTTGTGTGGTGGAGATTTTGGCGGTTGCTCCATTATTGCGGAACAGTAGAAATTGGCGGTCGTTCTTATTGGGAGAAATAAACAAACCATGTTTGATGTAGCCTAAGCAGAATCTGAGACGAAAACTTATGCTGATGGAGTATATGGCAACTGTGTATAGATTCAGTGATACCTACCATTTATAAAAGCAAGCAGTAAACCAAGTATCAAGCTTGCTTGGGAATGTTTAAAACCGATGTAAATAGCGTACAACCAAGTGTACTGTTTCCGGAGGTTATATTGAGCATAGCTGCAGTGTTAGTTAGGACCATATGGAAGAGGCCAGCCACGTGCACTAAGGCGGACTGGAATGCAAGATTCTTTTACGACGAGCATAGCTGCAGTTTCTTTGTATCCCCTGACTGGAAATGCGAGATTCTTTTACTACGAGTATGTTCTGATTAGCCGATATGAAATTGTATGCTACTGTTGCCATTCTTCTACTTGTCCGTCTTCTAATTGAGTTATCATGCTCTTGTGCTTGTTGATGTTTATTGTGAACCTACTGTTTTCAGCTTTGATCTTTACTTCCGGAAGAGCCCCTTTGCTGGTGAGTTCACCGTCTTTGGCGGCCTTGAAGAGTGTATACGGTTTATCGCCAACTTCAAGTTGAAAGAAGAGGAAATCAATTTTCTGCGCACTGTGTTGCCTACCTGTGAGGTAAGAATGCCGATGTTGTACAAAAAATGTGGATCATTTTATGGGAAATCCTGCACTCTATCCAGATTATGCTCATGCTCATGTATGAATGGCTTTATTTGAGTTGAATGCTCATACAAGTGGAAGGATCAGGGTAGTGGGTACTAAAGGGATCCTTCTGGATGCCCGCTGAACCCACCCACCATCCAAAATGCCTATGAGCAAACAAAACCCACAATATAATTTTAGTTGTCACTCTCAAGTAGACTCATTCTTGTTTAGATAACCATTTTCATCTTTGCGTTCAACTAAATCTGTATGCCTGCTTTTCTTTTGGTAGGATGGCTTCTTTGAGTACCTCAGTTCGATTGACTGCTCAGATGTTGAGGTTTATGCCATCCCTGAGGGCTCTGCCGTGTTTCCTAAGGTTCCACTGATGATAATCGAAGGACCTGTTGCGGTAAGTACCAGGAGATGTTTAACAAATAAAATTCATAGGTGTCATATGTTACCTTACTTAGTTTTGCCTTTAATTTTTTTGTCCCAGGTTGTCCAACTTCTTGAAACTCCATTTTTAAGTCTGGTGAACTATGCTTCATTGGTTACTACAAATGCTGCAAGGCACCGCCTTGTAGCAGGAAAGCCGAAGAATTTACTTGAATTTGGACTTCGACGGGCTCAAGTGGGTCTTACTTAGTTTCGTTTTGCTTCTTTTGATCCATTATCCTGAACATGGACTTATGAGCACACGTCTATCAGGGGCCGGATGGAGGAATCAGTGCATCAAGATATTCTTATATGGGAGGATTTGATGCAACAAGGTATGATCTGCTCACACAATGAGCACAATATGCACCTTTACAATTTTCCCATAGTCTCTTTCTATCTGCCTTTGAACATTTTTGTTATGTCTTCATAGGTCTTAGCTTCGTAATTTTTTTGCTGGGTACTCATGGTAGGCGATATATCTTTGAGTTTCTTCTGCTACTGAATACTGATGCAAAACTATCGTTAACTATCTAGATTATGATCACATGGTTTCTTGAACTGGACTATACAGTTATAAGACTGTTAAGTCATCATTAGATGATAAATATTCTTACTCAATACTTGAACATGTGAACCAACTTGAAGTTATACTGAAGGCCGTACAATGCTTATCCAAACAGACATTTATCATAATAAGCAACAATCTGACATTCCTACCCGGGCAGCAATGTTGCAGCAGGAAGGTTGTTTGGGATACCAATACGTGGGACTCACTCACATGCATTTGTGAGCTCTTTTCTGGTTAGTAGTTACTTTCAAGTCTTGCTATGCTTATGAATAAATTTTCTGATGTTTGAGACTTCCTTAACTTTGTTGTTTAATAGTTGAAATGTCAATCCTGTCCAGGAAAGAAACATCTGCCATGTTCTAATAATTCTTCGTGGATAGGCTTGATGTTCTCCAGAATGTATCCGACATAGATTGTGTTTATTACCATTCATCTAGCACAAGCTTGCTTCTTTCCCTAGTTCCCCTCTTTCATCTCGCGCAATTCCAGTTTGGACCAACTATTTCATACTTTGAGAAAGGATCCATCCAGATAGAGTATGCATTTGGGCCAAAATTTCCCAACCAGTTGCACCTGTATTGAATACATAGATGAACATAATCATTCATCAATCTGTCAATATTAGTCAATCCCTTTGGCATTGATATGCAAATGCAAAATAGTGAAAAAAAAACATATATATTTGGTGAGCGAAGCTAAGCATATGACTATCAAATAGTTAATCATAGCATCTGGCTAGTATGGGCAAAAATCTAAGTCACTTAATTTTCACCCAGTTAAGACACAGTAGATCTGATCATTTAAAAAAGAAACCCATCAGGTAAATGTACAAGATGCAGTATGTTTTACATCATGAACCTTGCAACTTTCATTAAATTTGTTTGACCCTGAATTTCGTCAAATTCTAAGTTTTTTTGGGTGAGAACTAAATCTCTTTTTTACCATTGGTATTCTTTGCTAATGTATTCGTTGACTGTAGGGTCTTGATGAAATCATTGACAAAGCACTTTCTAGCTCTGATGGTTCAAACAAATGTGAAGACTTTGTCTCTCTAGTGCAGAATTGGCTGGTTAAGATTCAGGTGTGATAAAATGCCAGTTAATTTTTTAGTTCCTTTGCTCAAGTTACTGAAGCCTTATATAAACTTTTCCTCTTGATAATTTAAACATTATTTGATGATTTTGTTTGGCTGTACCTATTTAAATGCTTTTTAGCGAACAAACTTCATACAATTGTTGTCATCTTATATAGCCTATTAGAATAAGAGGTTAAGAGGTATAGTCGAAGTTGAGGTGACTAGTTGTTAAAGTGCCACTTGAAAACTATTAAGCATAACAGTGTGGCTTTACAGTTTAAATTATACATATTACATATCAGAAATATTGTGCTTATCCATGAAGGTTCTCTTCCTTGCAAGTTGCTACATAAGTCCTCTGTAATTTGTTTCTATAGAACTTATGGCTAGTAATTTATGTTTTAAGTATTCAAGATCTGTCCTTACATTCTTTTCAGGATGCTAGTTCATTGTGTGGTTCCTTTGGCGAAACAAATCAAAGTGAGTTGGCTGCATTCACGTCATATGCACTGGCATTTCCAAACTCCTTCCTGGCCCTGGTGGACACATACGATGTTAGTTAATCTTGCTCTGCATTAGTGCACTCACTTTCTACGCATAGCCTTCATATTTATCTGTTCAATAGTTTTTTCAAAGCCGACTAACTTTGTCGATGCTGTAATAATTCATTAGTGTTACTTAAAACATGTTTTCTTTGACATGCTTAAACTGAGTTGTTTCTGTATGTTCCTTCTTTTATGGTTATGGATTAAAATATGTATATCTAGCCCATATATGTTGAATCTTCTGTTCATGTAACTGTTTTAAATTATTATCTAAGCCAAATTTAAAATGTGGTACTGTAGGTGCCTCCCCTACAATTTTCCTTTTTTCTTTCTTTTAAAATGTGTCCCCTTGACTTTAACAATTGTACTCTAGTTATTTCAGGACTGACCTTGACAGAACTAATGCATTAACTCAGGTTATATATGGGCATGGTTGATGTTTAAGTATGTATCGTTGCTAGGTCATGAGAAGTGGAGTGCCAAACTTCTGCGCTGTTGCTTTAGCCCTCAATGATATGGGGTACTATTGCCTCACCACTTCTTTATATTTTTGTATTTTCTTCTTATTGGCCCAACTTGCTTCTGTTACATGTGAAGTTATAGCTGATGATAACACAAAATAAAATGAAGCTTTCTCCTGGGTGTGTTTCCTTGCTAATACTTTTCAGATACTTTCTAGTTTCTACATGCTAGTTTGTTTATTTTGAGTTTTTCTTCCATTATACATAAAAGTTGCATGTTTGAATTCATATGCATGGACTAGCTTTATTTTTCATACCTAATGGGTCACTGATGCCTAACTTGTTGAGCCTAGACCTCACAGCGTAGACATTTGATACCAACCATGTGCCCTTGTTGTGATATGTAACATTAATTATTGTCAAGTCTCCTGTATTTTGAACAAGCATCTTGAGCATAAGCAGAAACACCAACTGGTCATACCGGCCCATTCCTTTGCTTTAGAAATTTAGGCTTCTTGATTGCATTTTTTGGTTACTTTAGGAATTTAATTACATCCCTTGCTGAACTTTAGGTGTAAGATCTGCCTGCAACATTTGTTAGCTGCTGTTTGAACAACAAATGATTTAAAAGAAGGGATGGATTTAGTTGATAGGTCTGGCTAGTGACTATATTCGACTTCCTTATCGCACTTGCGTATTTTAGCTGAAATTGGATCTATTATTGATTCATAAACCTTAGTTGTTAAGCATTAATGAAAACTTTCCGTTTCAGGTATAAGGCAGGTGGAATTAGGTTAGACTCTGGCGATTTAGCATATCTTTCTATTGAGACACGCAAGTTCTTCTGTGCAATTGAAAAAGAATTTGGGGTTGTTGGCTTCGGAAAAACGAATATTACAGCAAGCAATGATCTCAATGAAGAAACAATTGATGCATTGAACAAGCAGGTAAGCTGTACTCTAGAAGTCCAGATAGTTTGCTGCATACCACACCCTTCGAGCTATTATTAAGTTTCTATATTTATCTAGTGAAATACCTTGAAAGTTTTTCAAACAATTTTACATTCAGATGGTTGCTACTTGTTAATGGTTTTGGTCATTTGGTGGTTTTGCCATCTGATAGTCTTTGCTGGTTTTAATCAACCGTGATAGTGAGTTAAAAGTATGCCCAGAATTGTAAAACTAATTTTAGATAAATATTAAGAGTAAACTTACCCAGCTGGTCCTGACAATTGACAACTTACTACTCCAAGTTTAAGGTTTGCTTCAAAATACTTGGTATCAGTCTATCATCTGCTGAATGAAACTTTTGCTGTATTGAAATCCAGCGCTTAACATGCCTGTGAATTTGATGGATATGCATCTGCTCTGCTCAAAGACATCTGTTTTTGTGCCTTCACCATGGTCGATGGCTTGGTGAATGACTATTGACTTTTTGTGTAGGGCCATGAGGTAGACTCATTTGGCATTGGCACCTACCTAGTTACCTGCTATGCACAAGCAGCACTTGGTTGTGTATTCAAGTTAGTTGAAATTAACAAACAGCCTCGCATTAAACTCTCTGAAGATGTCACAAAGGTATATATATGTTATCACCCATTAGTATTTCAAAAGAAAAAGATATATAGCTTTAGCAACCTCTGGTCTACCAGAATGACTAATTTGTAGTTCTACGCTCCAGGTGTCGATACCATGTAAAAAACGATGCTACAGATTGTATGGAAAAGAAGGTTATCCTTTAGTTGATATAATGACCGGACAAGACGAGCCAAGCCCAAAGGTAAACAATATTCATGTTACGCTTGAGCAGTAAGCCTTCACCAAAGAATGTGTCCACTTCAAAACTCTGCTCCCAAGCATGTACTTTCTCATAATTAGTTACCTGAAATGTATATGTTTGTGGGCATGATCATTATTGCATTCCTTGATAGGTTGGTGAGAGGATTCTGTGTCGTCACCCTTTCATCGAGTCGAAGAGAGCTCATGTTGTTCCACAGCATGTCGAGGAGTTATTAAAGTGCTACTGGCCTGGAACTTCATGTATGTGTATCCACTCGAGTAGCTTCTACTGTTCTACATAAAATATAGTCCATCTGAATGTATACGTCATAAATCATAACTTGTGTGTCTCAAGTTGAAAAGGACATTGATGCCAATCTTTATCCTCTTGTCAATGCCAAAGCCGTGCGAAGGGAGGAGCTGCCATCCCTCAATGAGAACAGGAGTCGGTGCATGCGTCAGCTGGAACGGATGAGGCCGGACCATCTGAGGAAGTTAAATCCAACACCATACAAGGTTCGACCAATTACTGTTAAGCTTGATGCCACTTATCTGATCCCCTTGCATCTCAATCTCACCATGCACACGCACTCTGCGTGCCTCTTGATCAGGTGAGCGTGAGCGCCCAGCTCTACGATTTCATCCATTTCCTGTGGCTCAACGAAGCTCCAGTCGGCGAACTGCAATGAAGAAAGATGACAACGGGAGTATCCAGCACCGGATCGAATCCCGATAGCCTGTTTCTCTTTTCAAGAATAACGGTGTGTGTATCTTCGACGATACACTGTAAGGTGTTCATGTCGAAAGGACACGGCAGGAACATATATAGTGCTCAGGTGCTCATGCACTATCGACTTAACAGAGTACCATGCTGTTGTGCTCTGGAAAAAACAATATAATTCTCTTGCAAGGATATGAAATAATAATGGTGAGAAGCTGTGGTGAAATATGGAAACTATCTTTGCCTCAATTTCTATGAACTGCACCCTGGTATACATTGTGTTAGGGAATTAGGATGTCTTTGATTCACATGATTCTGAAAACGTATAAATAGAAAAAAAAACATAGAATTGAGATGCCATGCCATGTTAAATCCCACATGAGTTTGTACTGCAAGTTGTTTGATTATATTCATGGGAAAAATGTAGGAGATTTTCTGAAGGATTAGGTGCATGCCATAGTTGTTAGGCGACTACTCTGCGCCGGCGCACCGGCCCAACTTTGGGCCGGCCTGCTGCCTACCGTTCGATGCGACACCGCGTGACCACCCTTAGATCTGACGCCTTCTTCTCTTACCTCGGTCAACGCTGCCAATCCCCCACAACCAATCCTTCATACAGCGCTGCCTCATCCCTCGACGCGCGTCGGATTTGTGTGGGCTGCAGGAGAGGGCGCCGCCCATCGTGCCGGCTCCCCCGAGCGCCGTTGCCCCCGCCAACCATCTCCTCGTTGCAGGCTCGTTCATCGCGGATGCAGCAAATCGGGGCAAATCCGCAGCTGTAGCAAAAAGAGCTCCAAGTTGCATATGCAGCAAAAACGCAGCCACGGTTCCAGCTCGGCGCAGCTTACTGCGACCATGGCCTCAAACGGCATGGTCACCGCCGCAGCTCTGCGTGGTGACCATCCCAGCTCGCCGCACGTCGTAGCTTTTTCCTTTGTCGGTTGTAGCAATTTTGTTTGCGGGATGTAGCCCCCGCCGGCCACAAACGCCGATTGTAGCAAAAGTTTCCGCCGGTGGTAGCTTTTTCATTGCCGATAGTAGCTTTTTCACGGACAGGTTGCAGCTCCCTGTTCGACAGTTGCAGCCGTCTGTTTGCCGTCGTCGTTTGTAGCAAAAATGTCTGCCAGCCGTATCTTTTTTCATTGCCTGTAGTAGCTTTCTCAAAGACGAGTTGCAATTTCATGTTCGACGGTTGCAGATGTCTGCCGTCGTCGAATGTAGCAAATCAGTTCACCGGTTGTAGCTTTTTTTATTGCCGGTAGTAGCATATTTTGCGGGTGGTTGCAGCTCCCGGCGTAGGTGGTTGCAGCTCTCATGCCCCCTCCCCATGCCAGCTCCCTGACAAGCCGGTTCCAACAAATTTTCTTGCTGGTCATAGCAAAACAATGCAGCTAGGTCCTGTCGCCTGTCGTAGGCAGCGTTGGAGCACCCCCGTGTGGTCTCCGCCCTTGCAGCACCCCGGTGACAGTCGTGGCACCCCGGGTGGAGGTTTGCGGCACTGGGTGGCTGCGGGCCTAGTACGCAGGAGGTGGAAGGAAGGAACAGGGAAGAAGAAGAAGAAAAAGAGGAAGAGGAGGACCAAGGGAGTGAGGCATGCATGAAAGAGAAAGAAAGTGACATAGGAAGAAGATAACCAGAGAAAAAAGAGGAACGATTGGTGGCGGGCCCAGGCAAACGTGTTGTGTGGGCGACTGGTCAAACATGCGTGAATACTAACGCACGCTAGATTCTATTCGATCGCACGGCGCGCGTGCATCCGGCGCAGCGTTCAGCCGGCGCGCCGAACGCAAACGTTTCCCTAGTTGTTATATACTCCTCCCTCTGTTCGAAAATAACTAAAGTGGTTTTAGTTCAAATTTGAACTAATAAAGAACTTTCTCTTGTAGTGACGTGGACTTAAACCGGATTTGTTTCCTCGTACGAGTACAACTCGGCTTCACATACGAATCGGATTCGGAGCTC
The DNA here is from genome assembly GCA_902687465.1 of Secale cereale. Lineage (NCBI taxonomy): Eukaryota > Viridiplantae > Streptophyta > Magnoliopsida > Poales > Poaceae > Secale > Secale cereale. The sequence continues at coordinate 32,859,173 of LR738715.1, read as the reverse complement.
TTCGGAGCTCCTAACAGAGTCGGATTCGCCTCTCCGGGAGTCCATATATGGCGGACGCTGCCTGCCCCATGGACACAGCGCAACGTACCTACTGTACATGTTTGGTTTCGATCCCATGGCGGCCGGCGGAAGGAGCAGCGGCAGCAGCACGGTGGATGCGGCTGAGAAGCTTCACAGGCTCGCCGAGCAGCGCTTCCTGGTTGGCGACGTGGCCGGGGCGCTCCGGGCGGCGCGGGAGGCCCAGGCGCGCTGCCGGTCGCTCCCGGGGCTCGCGCACGCCCTCGCCGCCTACGAGGTCCACGCCGCCGCGGCCGCCTCCCGCGCCAGCGGCAGGAACTGGTACGCCGTCCTCAGCGTCGGCGCCCGGACGTCGCTGCCGAGCGGCGGCGTGGGCGGCGGCGTCTCGCACGAGGACGTCAAGCGGCGGTACCGCCGGCTCTGCCTCGTCCTTCACCCCGACAAGAACCGCTCCGCCGCCGCCGACGGCGCGTTCAAGCTGCTCCAGCAGGCGTGGGGCGCGCTCTCGGCCCTCCACCCGCCCGCTCCCCGCGACGCCGCGGCCACGGGGGTCACCAAGCCGCGCTCTGCCCCTACGCCGCCGTCGCCGCGACCCCGCCCGCCGGCGCCTCCCGCTCCTGCCGCGAAGCCCAGTTACCACCGAAGGCCACCGCCGCCTGCAGCCAGCAACGCGCCCAGGGACGACGACAAGGGGCGAGCCGGCGCCGGCGACACGTCTCACAGCCGGCCACCGCCACCGGCCGCCCACGCGCCCAAGGCCGAGAGAGCCCGTGCGGACACACATGACGGGCCGGCGTCTGACGCGAAGCCCGGCAACCACAGCCGACCACCGCCACCGGCCGCCTCCGCCGCCCACACGCCCAAGGACGAGGGGTCCGGCACGGACACGCACACGCCGCCGCGGCGCCAGGGGAGCAGGAGGTTCGCGTGCCCGGCGCGGTGCGCGCACTGCGGCGCGGCGTTCGCGTCGTCGACGGTGTCCGTGGGCACCTGGCACCTCCACTGCAAGGCCTGCCACAGGTACGCCAAGGTGTGCGTGCGCAGCCCCTCCAACGCGGAGATCTGCAGGTGAAGAAGCTGCGTCCACGACCAAGATGGAGAGGGACAGATGATGATATGGCTAGCTGGTATGCCATTTTTAGTTTACTCGTCAATGCATGTCTCCTTGTGTTTTTCTCTTGTCAGGAGAGGATGTGTAGGTGCTGCGTGCGTCCCTAGGTGTTCATGTCTGAAATCCTTGGCGCCGAGATGAGGTGCTAGTGCTACTCTAATTCTCTGAAGTCTGGAACCGTTCACTGTGATCTTTTTGTTTTCTATATACTGTACAATAATATGCATTTTGTTACTTGTCTCAAGGTAGGAGAGGAGAGGAAGACATGCTATGTATGCTATGTACTCACTTGGTTCGGGCGGAATATTATCCATATCTTGCACAGGTAGTACCTATTAACCGGAACTTCATGAAAAACCATGCCTGATGTCTCCAACTTTCAAAGTATGATTTTTTTGGTAAAATAAGATTATATAATGTTGAATATATTTTGTATAGGCAGTATATCGCATGTATATGTAGGATCATTTCCTACCGATCCCCGCCTCCTAGTTACCATGTATAGTCGAGGCCGCGGGCTCCTCATTGTAAATATATACTTGCGTGTATGCATTCAATCAATTGAGAGTTGCATTGCCAAACATTATGGTATCAGTTTCCCTTCTACGATCCCTTTCCTAAAGCTTCCGCGCCTCTAGGCCGCCGCCGCCGCACCACCGCCGCTGCGCCTCTAGGCTGTCGCCGCCTCTCCACCGCTGCCGCCGCTCCTAGCCGCGCCGCCGCCGCACTCTTCCCTGCCGCCGCTGCCTCCATCCAGCCGCCGCACCTCCTCCCCGCTGCCGCTGCTTCCTTTCAGCCGCCGCACCACCACCTCCCTCCATCGCTATGGCTTCACCAAGATCATTCGCCTCCGGTTTCAACCCATTCGCCGGCCCCGATCCCGTCCTCATCCGCGACATCGACATCCACCGCCGCGTCCCCGTGTGCCTTGATCACTCCACCTCCGCCTACTATGCCTGGAAGACATACTTCAATCTAGTGTTTCGCGAGTATCATCTCCATGATCACGTCGACGGTTCCGTTGATTCCAGCCGCATGCATGACGATGCTGAGTGGATGACCATCGATGCTACACTCATTCGTTGGTTCTACCTCACCATCTCCCGCGATCTCTTCCACACGGTGGTCACCGACGGGGATGACGCCCTCGCCGTTTGGACCAAACTCAACGGGCTCTTCACCGACAACCAACTCCAATGCCGGGTTTTTCTTCAGCAAGAATTTTTTGGGTCTCATCAACTTGATTCTTCTATCGATGATTTTTGCATGCGCCTCAAGAAACTTGCAGATGAGCTTCGTGATCTTGGCGAAATCATCTCCGATGAACTCCTCCTCAGCACCCTCACCGCCGGGCTCAATGAGGAGTTCGGCAACGCTGCCTCGAACCTCACCTTGATCCCGGAGCCAACCTTTCCCAAGGTCGTGGCTTATTTGCGTCTGGAGGAGCGTCGCATGAAGATGGCGAAAACCAGGGCTACCCATGTCGCCCTCACCGCCGGGACTTCCCGCGGCGGCCCGCCACCGCCGTCTCCACAGGCGCCCGCCCCGCCGCGGTTTCCTCCACCGGCGGCCGCATACGGGCAGCACCCGCCACCCGCCGGCTTCTTCCAGGGGCCGTCGCCCCAGCCGGCCTCTTCTGATCGTCGCCGTGGTGGGCGTCGCGGTCGCAGAGGCAACGGCCAAGGCGGCCAGCCGCGCCAGCCACAGGCCACCGCGCCGTGGGCCGCGGCCCAGAACCCGTGGACGGGCCTGGTTCATGCGTATAGCATGCCAGTGCCCCGCCCGCCCGCTCCCAGCCTTCTGAGCCCGCGCTCCGCCTCGCATCAGGCGCTGTTCGCCGCGCCCCAGCAGGCGCCGTACGCCGCGCTCCCGCCAGCGCCGTACGCCGCGCCCTCGCCAGCGCCATATCCAGCGGCGCCCTATGCCGCGGCGCCCTACGCCGCGCTGCCCGCGGCACCTTACGCCGCTCAGCCGTCGGCGCCGCCACTCCCGCCGGCCCCATGGGACCCGGCCCTTCTTGCGGCTCTCCACTCCGCCCCCTCACCGGCTAACTACACAGGTGGCGGCGATTGGTACATGGACACCGGTGCCACCGCTCATATGGCTGCCAATCCGGGTACTCTCCACACTTCTTCTCCCGTCCATACCTCCAATCGCATTACCCTCGATGATGGATCATCACTTCCCATTACACACATAGGCCATGCTTACTTTCCGTCTACATCCACACTGATATCATTATCTAACATACTTGTGTCTCCCGACCTCATTAAAAAATCTTGTTTCCGTTCGTGCTCTTACTCGTGACAACCCTGTTACCATTGAATTTGACATGTGTGGTTTTTCTGTCAAGGACGCCCGTACCCGGATGGTGCTTCACCGATGTGACAGCCCCGACGAGCTCTACCCGGTCCACCCACCCGCCTCCACCAATTCATCTCCGGTCGCCCTCTCCGTCGGTGTGGACCTTTGGCACGCTCGCTTGGGACATCCGAACGACACCACTCTTCGTCATATTCTTCGGAGTTTTTCTTTCACTTGTAATAAGACCGACGGTCACACTTGTCATGCATGTCGTCTAGGCAAACATACTCGTCTTCCCTTTAGCACTTCATCCTCGGTTGCATCGTATCCGTTTGAACTACTTCATAGTGATGTGTGGACCTCTCCAGTTGCGAGTAATACCGGTTATACTTACTATCTCGTCATTTTGGATGATTTTTCGCACTATGTGTGGACCTTCCCATTACGGCGGAAATCCGATGTCATATCGATTCTTACCGCCTTTTACTCATATGTCACCACGCAGTTTGGTCGCTCCATTCATGCCATCCAAACCGACAATGGGAAGGAATTCGACAACCTTGCAGTTCGCAATCTCCTCGCCACACATGGGACGATTTTTCGTCTCACCTGCCCCTACACCTCGCAACAAAATGGGCGTGCCGAACGGGTACTACGCACTCTTAATGATTGCGTCCGCACTCTATTGTTCCATGCTAATGTGCCACCCCGCTTCTGGCCTGACGCCCTCGCCACCGCATCACTCCTTATCAACATCCGGCCATGCCGCGTTGATAACCCTCAACCGTAAGGGATCGAGATAGTCTTCGCGGGTAAGAATAACCCAATTTATTGATTCGACACACGGGGAGCCAAAGAGTATTTATAAGCTTTAACAGTTGAGTTGTCAATTCAACCGCACCTGAAATATACTAACTTACAGCAAAAGATAAGTGGTAACAGTGATATGATAGTGATGATAGTAATAGTGAAAATAAACAACAGAAGTAAATAGCAGTAGTAAATAGCAGAAATAGCAACTAGTGACAGGCAAGGTTTAAAATACTGTAGGCTAGGGAGATGGATGGTTGGGCGTTGCATGGATGAGATAGTTTCTAACTCGGGGCACGGCACACGGAAAAGTAATGATCATCTAGGCAAATATCAAACATTAGGCATGTATCCCGTAGGTAGTTGTACGCGCTTGCAATAAGAACTTGCACAACATCTTTTGTCCTACCATCCCGCTACGAACGGGGCCAAAAGGAACTAATGGATATTAAGGTGCTCCTGTCAAAGAGCACCGGAACAAAGCAATGAACTCAATGGATACATGTAATCCTCAAACTACGGACCATCCTCTTTGGTGTCCCAAGCTGTCACTTTTGGGATCGCCGGTTCCGAACCGTAACAGGTGCATACAACTCATAGATAGGATCAAGAACACAAATATATTCATGCAAACACATATGGTTCAGATCTGAAATCATGGCACTCGGGCCCTAAGTGTCAAGCATTAAGAATAACAAGTTGTAGCAAAGATGATAAACACCATACTAGATGATAGGCAACATGTCCCCAACAATCTGACGAACTATTACATGATCTAACTCATCCAATCCCTAACATCCCCTTCGCCTACAGCAAGGGAATTACTCACACATGAAGGGGGAAGTCATGGAAGGATGATGGAGTGGTGATGATGATGACGATGGCGACGATCTCCCCTCTCCGGAGGCCAAATCAGCCTCCAGATTAGCCCTCCCGAAGAAGAACAGAGGGTGGCGGCGGCTCCGCGACGAAAAACAGCGAAAGGACTTCCGATCTGGCGTTTCTGCATTGCGAGGAAAAATACGGGCTAAAGTAGGGCACCAGGGGGTGTGGGCCCCACCCAGGCGCCCCCCCGGCGCGGCCCGGG
>LR738715.1:32835242-32853758 GCA_902687465.1 Secale cereale | reverse complement strand
GGGGGGGAGGGGCGCCCACAGGGCGCCTGGGCACCCCCTGGCCCCCCTCTGGCCCACTTCTGGTATTTGGTTTCTTCGGGTGCGTGGATTTTTCGTGAATTTTCGTGGATTTTTCTGAGATAGTTAAAAATCCGTTTTCCTACACACAAATAAACCATACAGGCAGCTCTGCTGAAAACAGCGTCAGTCCGGGTTAGTTTAGTCCAAATCATGCAAGAATGAGGTCAAAACAATATCAAAAGTGTTTGGAAAAGTAGATACGTTTGAGACGTATCAACTCCCCCAAGCTTAGCATATTGCTTGTCCTCAAGCAATTCAGTTCAACGAACTGGACGCGACAAAGAAAACTTTGACAAACTCTTTTGCTTTATTAGATGTATATAAGCATGTACTACGAAAAGAGTTTAGCAAGTATTGAAACAGTACTTATGAAAACAATGCAAGGAGCAATCCTACTTTCAAGTGACCAGTCACAAATAATCAAGAGTAAACAATATATTACTGAAAATCAAGACAAGATCACATTGCACATAGCTTGAGCATATTAAGGTGGTATCTCGCTAGCCTCCATGAGTGAAGCAAAACATAAATGCAGAGACTCCTCCAGAGTTTTAAAGGAGACTAGAACGAAGAATTTCAGAATAAATCATATTACAAACATGCAGAAGACAATGTAATACTTTGGGACAATGCACATTACACTCAGAATGACAATTATGCTCTCCTAGTCAGTGCTTTGAAGAAAGAAGGTGAGACTCTCGAACCGTGGCTTTTATTGGCAAAGTTGAAAACCCGTGATCGGAAACAAAAAACTAAACATCTACCAGAGCTCTTGGTTTTAAAAACAGAAGTAAACATGTTTTTGAGAGGTGCATATTTCGTCAACGAATGCTAGCAGATAACTCAATCACTTTTTAAGCCAGACGAGTCTCGAGGAACGGCTCCCGCATGAGGACGATCACATCCTCTTAATCTCCTTTGTTTATCACTGCCAAAGTTTTCTGATTTCTCATGAACAAAGCGTGAAGGAGGGTTCGTTTGTTATATTATCTTTTTGAGCCGGGCGCACTCAATGCCAGTTCCTTTTCATATTAGGGGTTCGCACATTATACATGCAATCCAGGGGTGAGACTTGTCCAACTTAAAGAGATCATGAATTAACTACTACTTCCTCATGAGCTAAAACATAGGCACAAAAAGGGAAATGCTTTTGATTAATTTCGAGATGGTACATGAAAGTCTTTGTTAGGAATGGCAGGTAAATACCATATATAGGAAGGTATAGTGGACTCATATGGCATAACAGGTTTAAAAGTTTTGGATGCACAAGCAGTCATTCCGCTTAGTACGGGTGGAGGTTTAGCAAGAGACTGGGAAGCGACCAACTAGAGAGCAATAACGGTCATAATCATGCAGAGCGACAAAGCAACATTGAATCGGGCATGAAAGTGATATAACTATTCTAAAACTCGAAGATCATCAAGGCAAAGTAGACTTTTTAGTCTTAAACATGTGTAAGCATGTGCCAAGTCAATCCAAAAATTCTCTAAAGGGAAATACCACCTTAGTATACCAGACTATGAGCAGTGCGATGCATGTAGATCATTTCAATATCACATTATATACTCTAGTTATTGGAGACTAGCCACAAGGAAAGCATGAACCACTGGAAGAGCATTGTAAACATAGCACTATGTCGCTACAAGCTGGTCTCTAGATCATAAGTACAGGCATATGTACAAAAGTAGAAACAATAAGAGTTCATACCGGTCTTCCTTGTTGCTTCCTTTCAGTCGATCTTCGTCATTACTGCTTGTCACTTGCACGATTGAACGTAGGAAATATAATCAAATGCCATCACGGACTCGAGCTGATCTCTGAAAACAAAGCAAACTAAATAGAGAAAGGAAATCTTTTTGGGTTTTTCAAAGGTTGAATAAAAGCAAAAGAAAAAAGAAAATCTTTTTGTTGTTTTTGCAAATAGAGGAATAAAGAAGAACGGGTAAAAACTTCGAAAAGATCAAAGTGAATAAAACGGATAATACAATGGAAAAGTGAGAAGGGCACGTACTCCCCCAAGCTTAGGCTTTTGGCCTAAGTTGGTAGCAGCTACTGCCCCCAGGAGCCTCCTGCTCCAGGGGTATGGTGGTGAGACCAAGGGTCGTAGAAGGATGATGGCGCGTACACCGAACTCCTCGGAGTCTCCCACGAGGAAGGCTCCGAACGCCAAACAGAGGAAGACCCTTCACCAAACTCGGTGGCGGTCTCCTCCTGAAAATGTGGTATCTCACCGTGCCTCTCCTCGTCGGGCACAACCCCCTCCATGGGGTTATGGAACTGATGCTGGACCATGAACTCATCGAACTGGACAACATCAAAGGACCATCCGTTCCTGCGAGAAAAATCAAACAAAAGAGGTGCAGGTAGACGGATCTCGCGTTCCGCGGTAGTTCCGAAACGCAAGATATAAACAAGGTTATCAAGCTCAGAACCCATGGTAACAAACTTATGCCTTTTCATAGCAGCAAGATCAAAGCTTAAATAAGTAAAAGGAGTATCATCAGGATGTGGGGTGACTCCAAGATGCTCTAAGATAAGTGTGGCATAAATGCCACCATATAAGTCCCCCTTGTTACCGTTCATAGCAAGGCGTCGAGCAATTAAGGTACCAATATTATAATCAAACCTCCCTGAGAGGGCTGCTGCCAGGATAGCAATATCCGGAGCAGAAATGTTGCTCGTGTTGTCACGAGCTAACACCCCTCTAGCAATATAATATGCAAAATACCTGAGGTGAGGAAACAAGATACTAGAGATCTTCGACCGATGAATATCCCTCGTACCCATGCCGCAGAAAGAGTTGATGACGGTTTTCAGCTCGGAGGGCTGAGTGGCCATCCTTGCCGTCCTCCCAACGTTCGACACACCTATTACTTCACAAAAATTTCCCAGAGTCATGGTGATAAGATCATTATAAATTTTAAACTCAATAGCACATGATTCAGGATTATATCTAAAACTGTTAATGAAAATGGAGGTGAGTTTCCGATACTGAGTAACACGGCTCGTGACGAGTCGTGTCAAACCTGCATTAGCACAAAGATTATAAAACTCATCCTTGATTCCCGCAGCTTCCATGAATTCATCACATGGATATGTCATTGCATGTGCTGGACTTGTGTCTTCCAACAACTCCAGGGGCACATGATCCTCATTATAGCTCACCCTGGCAGTCGTTGGTGAAGCTGCGGCTCTAGTGACTCGATCGGAGTGTGCGGGCCTCCTCTTCTCAAGCCATCCTTTTGCCCTTCCTAACAAACTCATTTCTGAATTTTTTTACAATTTACAAAAAACGAGGATTAAAACAAAGTGAGCTAAGGCAAACTACTCAACTCACTTGCCCAAGGCATAAACTTGCATCAAAACTTGGAAAACAACTTTCTACACATGCATGCAAGCTCATCTCTACAGCACCAAGAACTACTAAATACTCACAAATGAGGCCACCAATAAAAAATCTAATTGGAGGGGTGGAGGAGTCACATACCAGGGAGTATTTGCTCAAAATTTCAGCTCAAATGATGGGCTGTAGAGAGAGATCGAAGAATCGCCCCCAAGAACAGCAAGAACAAGAAGAACACGACCAGAACTCGGGTTTCTGGAAAAAGAGAGAGAGAGGGGAAGAAGAAGTACCTGGAGGGGGGTCCCGTGGGCCCCAGGCGCCCTGTGGGCTGGGCCGCGCCAGCTGGCCGCCTGGGCCACTGGTAGCCCCCCTGGCTATCCCCAGGACTTTCCGGGTCTCTCCCGTTGTGGAAATTTTTTATATAATTTTTCTGGAATTTTTCTGAAAACTTCACTGTTGAAATTTTTTCGAAGTTCAAAAAGCTGCGAAACTCTCTGAAAACTTGAAGTAGTTAGTAGTATTGTGAAGCTTCAAAAACATAGATACTTGGTACAGCAAGTAGGACAATACTAAAAATAAATGAAAACATAGAAAGCTCAACTTTTTATCCATATAAAACACGTTTACTAGTAAGGTTGATCAAGTCTTACCAACAAACAAGCGATATATAGAGCAAAAAGTATCACCTCCTACAAGGTAATCACTGAACTTTTACCTTGATGGACATTGTCCCTACCATGATAGTTTTGTATTTGTGAGGCACATGTAGTGGACAGTCCCATTCCAATTTTCACGGTCTCGATATTCTCTATAGAGTTGAGGGCATGCCTCCTGTCGGTCTTCTTCGGAAAATATACCGTGTGTTCTTTATCATTCACATGAAAGGTAACCTTCCCTTTGTTGCAATCAATAATAGCACCTGCGGTGTTAAGGAAAGGTCTACCAAGAATAATGGACATGCTCCCATCCTCGGGCATGTCAAGCACAACAAAATCAGTAAGAATTAAGCAATTAGCAACTTCAACTGGAACATCCTCACAAATACCTATCGGAACAGCGGTTGACTTGTCAGCCATCTGAAGAGAGATATATGTAGGAATTAGTTTCTCTAAACAGAGCCTCTCGTAAAGAGAGAGAGGCATAACACTTACTCCCGCTCCAAGATCACACAAAGCAGTTTTGACATAATTATTCTTTATGGAGCAAGGAATGGTGGGTATACCTGGATCACCGAGCTTCTCAGGAATCTTTCCACTGAAAGAATAGTTAGCAAGCATAGTAGATATTGCATCATTAGGAACTTTTCTTTTGTTAGTGACAATATCTTTCATATATTTCGAGTACGGAAGTAACTTAATAGCATCAGTCAAAGGGATTTGAAGAAAAAGAGGTTTAATCCATTCACAAAACTTATTGTAATGCTCTTCTTCTTTAGATTTGATGGACTTTCCTGGAAAGGGCATGGGTTTCTGTACCCATGGTTCTTTCTCCTTCCCATGTTTTCTTGCGATGAAGTCTTCTTTAGTGTACCTCTTTCGTTTGTCAGGTGCTTCTTCCTCTCGAACTTCAGGCGGATCATTCTTCTCATTATCATTACCTTCAGGTTCAGCACCGTCTTCAGTCTCAGCATCGGAGATAGATACACTGTTGGGATCAATAGCTGGCTCTTCATCTGCAATAGGATCATTAGAATTGTCAGTCTCTTTATGTTTCTTTTTCTTATTTGGAGAGACAACAATTTCTTCTTCCTGCATTTGAGAATCTTGCTCGATTCTCTTCGGATGTCCCTCTGGATAAAGAGGATCTTGAGTACTAGTTCCTCCTCGGGTCTTAATCCCAAAAGCCTGCAATTTATCTTGTTTGGCATTGTTAGCAAGCAAATCTCTTTGCACATTAGAAATTTGATTAAGCTGAGTTTGAACCATATGAAAATGCTTCACAAGACATTGAACATCATTAACTGTTCTATCTAAAACACCAAGCAACTTTTTGATAGCAAGGGAATTATCATGCAACTGACTTTTTATCCTCTCATTAAAATGATTCTGTTTCGTAATAAAGTTATCAAACTCATATAAACATTGATCAGGAGGCTTACCATGAGGGATGTCACTTGCGTTGAAATCTAAAAGAGAGTGTACCTCTACCATAGGAGGGTGAGTGGTAGGCTCACACAGCTTCTCAATAGGGGGTAGATTCTTCACGTCTTCAGCTTTAATACCTTTCTCTTTAATAGACTTCTTTGCTTCTCGCATATCCTCGGGGCTTAGAACAAACATGCCCCTCTTCTTTGTTGGTGGAGGTGGTTCAGGGACGGACCAATCTTCATGGTTTTTGGCAATCCTGCCCATTAAGTCTTCCGCGTCGTCCGGTGTTCTTTTCCTGAAAACACAACCAGCACAACTGTCCAGATAGGACCTAGATTCATCAGTTAGACCAGCATAGAATATATCAATTAATTCATTCTTAGGAACTCCATGTCCTGGTCTAGCCTGAATCAAACCGCAGTACCTCCCCCAAGCTTTAGGGAGGGACTCATCCTGCAACTGTTTAAAGTTATAAATTCTTTGTAAAGCAGCATGTTGCATATGAGCAGGAAAGTACTTATCAACAAAAGAGTGAGCTAAATCCTGAGGACTCTTAATAGAACCGCATGGGAGTGAATCATACCATGCTTTAGCACCTTCCTTCAAGGAGAAAGGAAGAAGCTTGGTCACATAGAAGTAGCGTATCTTCTCATCTGTGGTAAACAGGCTACCAAGTTCACCAAGTTTAGTTAGGTGTGCAATAGCATCATCATTTTCTCTGCCATAAAAGGGGTCAGCTTCAACCATAGGTATAAGTGAAAGATCAACAGAGAAATCAAAGTCAGGATCATCAATGCATATAGGAGATGTAGCAAACTCAGGATTAGGAACGGTTTTGTTTTTCAGAGAGTGTTTTTCAAATATTTTCTTAATAGTTTCAGGGTCAGAGCCGGCAAACTCTGTCAGTTCCCTGCATAAATCCTCATCAAGTATATAGTAATCATCATCAAGAAGCCTCTCCTGGAGTTTACTCAAATCAGGAAAATCATAAGTTTCACCAATAGGGTAGCGAGTAACAGGAAGTTCAATTCCATATTTTTCAGCAGCAGCAGTAATTTGTTTCTCAAGAGCATAACCAAGCGAACTAATATCATCATCAAAAGTAGTAGAAGAATCATCAAGAGTATCAGACATAGTAACAGATTCAGTAGAAGCATCATGTGGTGGTGGTGAGGTAAACTTACTCATAACCGAAGGTGAATCAAGCGTAGCACTAGTGCCCAGAGCAGTACCTCTTCTTGTAGTGGATCGTAAGATCGGAACCTTGGGGTCACCTTTCTTACCCATAGTGAATAAAGTGCAGCAGGTAGGATACCTCAAGTAGACTTGTAAATATTGCTATGCTCCCCGGCAACGGCGCCAGAAAACGGTACTTGATAACCCTCAACCGTAAGGGATCGAGATAGTCTTCGCGGGTAAGAATAACCCAATTTATTGATTCGACACACGGGGAGCCAAAGAGTATTTATAAGCTTTAACAGTTGAGTTGTCAATTCAACCGCACCTGAAATATACTAACTTGCAGCAAAAGATAAGTGGTAACAGTGATATGATAGTGATGATACTAATAGTGAAAATAAACAACAGAAGTAAATAGCAGTAGTAAATAGCAGAAATAGCAACTAGTGACAGGCAAGGTTTAAAATACTGTAGGCTAGGGAGATGGATGGTTGGGCGTTGCATGGATGAGATAGTTTCTAACTCGGGGCACGGCACACGGAAAAGTAATGATCATCTAGGCAAATATCAAACATTAGGCATGTATCCCGTAGGTAGTTGTACGTGCTTGCAATAAGAACTTGCACAACATCTTTTGTCCTACCATCCCGCTACGAACGGGGCCAAAAGGAACTAATGGATATTAAGGTGCTCCTGTCAAAGAGCACCGGAACAAAGCAATGAACTCAATGGATACATGTAATCCTCAAACTACGGACCATCCCCTTTGGTGTCCCAAGCTGTCACTTTTGGGATCGCCGGTTCCGAACCGTAACAGGTGCATACAACTCATAGATAGGATCAAGAACACAAATATATTCATGCAAACACATATGGTTCAGATCTGAAATCATGGCACTCGGGCCCTAAGTGTCAAGCATTAAGAATAACAAGTTGTAGCAAAGATGATAAACACCATACTAGATGATAGGCAACATGCCCCCAACAATCTGACGAACTATTACATGATCTAACTCATCCAATCCCTACCATCCCCTTCGCCTACAGCAAGGGAATTACTCACACATGAAGGGGGAAGTCATGGAAGGATGATGGAGTGGTGATGATGATGACGATGGCGACGATCTCCCCTCTCCGGAGGCCAAATCAGCCTCCAGATTAGCCCTTCCGAAGAAGAACAGAGGGTGGCGGCGGCTCCGCGATGAAAAACAGCGAAAGGACTTCCGATCTGGCGTTTCTGCATCGCGAGGAAAAATACGGGCTAAAGTAGGGCACCAGGGGGTGTGGGCCCCACCCAGGCGCCCTCCCCGGCGCGGCCCAGGAGGGGGGGGCGCCCACAGGGCGCCTGGGCACCCCCTGGCCCCCTCTGGCCCCACTTCTGGTATTTGGTTTCTTCGGGTGCGTGGATTTTTCGTGATTTTTCGTGGATTTTTCTGAGATAGTTAAAAATCCGTTTTCCTGCACACAAATAAACCATATAGGCAGCTCTGCTGAAAACAGCGTCAGTCCGGGTTAGTTTAGTCCAAATCATGCAAGAATGAGGTCAAAACAATATCAAAAGTGTTTGGAAAAGTAGATACGTTTGAGACGTATCACGCGTTCGCGGCAACTTTGCACCACACCATCTGCTTTTTGGAAGCCCGCCATCCTATGACGACCTTCGCATCTTCGGGTGCCTTTGCTATCCTAGCATCGCCTCCACCACTCCTCATAAACTTGCTCCTCGCTCTCTCGCATGTATCTTCTTGGGCTATCCTTCCAACACCAAGGGCTACCGCTGCTACGACCCTCTCTCACACCGTGTTTTCACCTCCAGACACGTTTACTTTGATGAAAGGGTTTTTCCGTTTCAGCAGGTACCACCATCCGACTCGCCGACGACTTCCTCACCGGCTCCTGGCGACTCGGCTTCGGGCTCCCTCGATGCGCATCCGCGCCCACGGGCCCGCCTTGGGCCGCCCTGGCTTCGGTCCCCGGCCCCACTCGAGGGCTGCAGGCTTGGCGTCGGGCCCCACTGCTTTGGGCGATGCAGTGGCGCCTCCGACACCCTCTTCTTCCGCGACAACAGTCGCGTCGACGCCTTCCTCGCCTTCTACGCCAGGCTCCCCGGTCGCCTCGCCCACGGCAACCACGTCCGGCTCGGCCGCGACGAGCGCGCCGGCTTCTCCCATGCCCGGGTCGCCCGGGTCCACGCTGGACTCTCCCGCGCCCTCGACAGGCTCGGCCGCAGCGGGCTCTTCTTCATCACCTTCGCCCGCTGCCGCTCCGGCCTCGCCGCCACCTCGCATGGTGACTCGTGCCCGCACTGGTGCGCTCCGCCTGAGCCAGTGGTACTCTGCCGACGAGTATCTTCTTGCGGCCTCTACCTCGGCGTCATCACCCTACCATCGTCGGCTCGAGCGGCTCTCCATGATCCTCATTGGCTCGCCGCGATGCAGGAGGAGTTTGACGCTCTTCAGCGCAACCGCACCTGGCAGTTGGTGCCTCGGCCGCCGCACGCCAATGTGATCAGCGGCAAGTGGGTCTTTCGTCATAAGACCCGACCCGACGGGACTCTTGAGCGCTACAAAGCTCGTTGGGTCGTTCACGGTTTCCGCCAGCGTGCCGGTGTGGACTTCACCGACACCTTCGCACCGGTTGTCAAACCGGGCACCATCCGCACTGTCCTACATTTGGCGGTTTCTCGCGCTTGGCCCGTTCACCAGATGGACGTCTCCAACACGTTCCTTCATGGCCATCTCGCCGAGCAGGTCTACTGTCAGCAGCCCATCGGCTTCGTCGACGCCACTCAGCCGGATCACGTGTGCCTGCTCTCGCGCTCGCTCTACGGGCTCAAGCAGGCCCCTCGTGCTTGGTACCAGCGTATTGCTGCATTCCTTCAGCAGCTCGGATTCGTCGCCACTCGCTCGGATGCTTCTCTATTCGTATACCAGCACGCTGGTGGGATGGCCTTTCTGCTGCTCTACGTCGACGACATCATCCTGACTGCTTCATCGACCGAGCTTCTTCGTCAGCTCACGGCTCGTCTCGGCACCGAGTTTGCCATGAAGGACCTCGGTTCTTTGCACTACTTCCTCGGGATCGAGGTAGTGAGGCGTGCGGACGGGTTCTTTCTTCATCAGCAGCAGTACGCCCAGGAGTTACTCGAGCGAGCCGGCATGTGATACGTCCAAAACGTATCTATAATTTCTGCTTGCTCCATGCCTCTTTTGGGTGATATTGCTATGATATTTATACACTTCCATACACTTTTGATCATATTTGGACTAACCTATTAACTCAGTGCACCCCAGTGCCAGTTTCTGTTTTCGGCTGTTTTTGTATTTCAGGTTTTCACATTACGAGAACTGCCAGGAAAAATCCAGAAAAATTATATAAAAAATCAGCGTTCCAGAAGCTACCGTGCGCCCGAAGTACAGCCGGGGGGGGGGGGGCACCAGGGCTCCAGGCGCCCTGGCGGCGCGCCCCCCTGGGCCGCGCCGGGGGGGCGCCTGGGCCCCCAGAGGCTCCGCTGATGCCCCCCTTTGGCATATATTTAAAGCGTCTCGCGGAAACCCTGATTCCGAACCCCTTTTCTCCAGACGCGATTCCGATCTCCGCCGCCATCGCCATCAAGCTTCGGGGGACCAGAATTCCTGCGCCGGCACCCTGCCGGGACGGGGAAGTGCCCCAGATTCATCTCCATCGACGTTGCTTCCTCCCTCCATGATGCGGGAGTAGTTCCTCCTCGGGGCTGAGGTTCTTACCAGTAGCTATGTGGTCAATTCTCTCTCCCATGATGTGATCTTCGTTGTGATCATAGACTATGTTAATCTAGGGTGATCCCATGATATTTCCCCTTCCTCTATGTATTGGATTGATGTACTCACTTGTCTTTATCTAGTATAATCCCCGAGACCAAGGTGACAGCGGTCTATTGGACATGGATTAGAACAATATTTTCATGAGTGATTTCCTCTCTTGTGTGTTGATTGAAGATTGAGAGTCTCTTGGTGCTTGTCTTTGACTATCCTTTAGATATGTTGTGGTGATTGTGGGACTCTCTTTGGATGGCCGCGGTGACATTGGGAAATCCTTAGATTGATAACTACGAACTTTGAGGTGTGCTTTTGTAGGCCTACATAATTCTCGTCCTCTCTTGACCACGAAGGAATGACCTCTGAGTGCGTCCCCTTTGCATGTTTTATGGGAAATATCATGTGATTCGATTATGTTAATGTTGTTGGGAGTTGCCACTAGTGAAAGTATGAAGCCTAGGCCTTGTTTCCACCATTGCAATACCATTTGTGCTCACGTTTACCACTTGTTTGCTTGCTGCACTTTTTATTACAGATTTATATTACTTTGTTTTGCCATCCATATCACTTGCCATTTAACATCTCTTCGCCGAACTAGTGCACCTATACATCTAACAAGTGTATTAGGTGTGTTGGGGACACAAGAGACTTCTTGTATCTTAGTTGCAGGGTTGCTTGAGAGAGACCATCTTCAACCTCTACTTCCCTGAGTTCGATAAACCTTAGGTCATCCACTTGAGGGAAATTTGTTGCTGTCCTACAAACCTCTGCGCTTGGAGGCCCAACATAGTCTACAAGAGTAGAAGCGTGTGTAGACATCAAGCTATTTCTAGCGCCGTTGCCGGGGAGGTGAGCGCTTGAAGGTATATCTTTAGATCTTGCAATTAAATCTTTTTGTTTCTTGTTTTTATTTCACTAGTTATGCTTATGGACAACCTTGTTATTGGATCGTTGCTTGCGGGAAGACGCCCCACACCTGTGGTGGTTGCCCCCCCCTACTGAAATTGTGCCCTATAAAATACCAGCTGGTATTATCGATTATGTTTTGGCTAATCGTTATGCAGGAGACAAACATCCCGGTGAACACTTGCTATATCTGTCACAACTATGTTCATTATTTAAGCTTGCAGGTGTATCAAGGGAGTTTGTCATGAGGAAATTATTTGCCTTGTCACTGAAAGGAAAAGCATTGGAATGGTATAGGCTACTAGATGACTCTCACCTGCTGGATTGGGAAGAGATCCAGTCTCTCTTTTACTCCAAGTTTTATCCTCTTCATGAAGTCCATGAGAATAGGAATTATGTTTATAATTTCTATCCTCATGACGGAGAGAGCATAGCTCAAGCTTGGGGGAGACTGAAAACGTTAATGCTAAAATGTCCTAACCATGGGCTCCCCAAAGATATGATTATTACTAATTTCTATGCGAGGCTTTCTCGACAGGATAAAGATTTGCTCGACGCCTCCTCTATGGGTTCTTTCACAAACAAAAAGATTGATGCTAAATGGGAACTCCTTGAAAGAATTCAACGCAACACTGAAGATTGGGAGATCGACAAAGGTAAAGAGTCAGGTATAATTTATGAGTATGATTGCATTAAGTCCTTTGTTGAAACTACAAGTTTTAATAAGTTTAGTGCTAAGTTTGGACTTGATTCTCAACTCCTTGTTGATTTCCTCAAATCTTTTGCTTCACATCTTAATATGCCTAAGGAGGATTGGATCAAGTATCATAAACCTTTTAAAGAGACTTGCAAAGAAAATGAAATTGTTCATGATGATTGCAACATGCATGATCCAATTCCTAAAAATGAAGTTTTATATAAGCATGTTAATTTTTGTGGAGTGGATAGACCTTGTGAAAGGCCCATGATTGAAGAAGAGAAGTATTGTAAGCAGCATAAGCATGAAAGAACAATCACTTGGGTCAGAGATTTAAATGAAATTGCTAGAGAATTGTGTGACCTTTATCCTTTTACTTGTGAACTTTGCCGTATAGAGGGTCACTTTAATTTTCAATGCATGAACTTTCAAAACATAACTGTTAACCGGTTGTGTGATAAAATGATCACCTCTGATCTTTATGATGAGCTTATGTTATTTTTGATGTGTGAAGAGTTATCAGAAAAGACTTCTTGGCTGGATGATAATGCCATAGGAATAAAAAACACTTTGCAAAATTGCCATCTCTATTGTGTTGTTAATTGCCATGAAAATGATTACATAATTAAGATTAGAAAGGAGGGAACTTTACCAAAGTATAAAAATGTCTCTTATATTTCTGCTAATAAAAA
The DNA here is from genome assembly GCA_902687465.1 of Secale cereale. Classification (NCBI taxonomy): domain Eukaryota; kingdom Viridiplantae; phylum Streptophyta; class Magnoliopsida; order Poales; family Poaceae; genus Secale; species Secale cereale. Next base: position 32,840,997 of record LR738715.1, on the reverse strand, counting down.
GGAGAGTTTCTCCCAAGTTTCCCCTATTGTTTCTAATGATAAACCAGGATATGTGGAGAAGCTTCATCTCCAACCACTCCCTCCTAAGGTGAAGAAGAAGAAAAAGAAGAGGAGGAGGAAGAGGAGCAAGAAGGAAGAAGAATGGGTATCAACCTGGCCTGAGCATATTCCTCCCATCAACTTTTATCCTAACGGTTGTAAGTTTAAAGAATAAGGTGAAGTTTATTGCCTTAATTATCATCTTGATGATACGTCCGTAGGTACTATTGAAGATGATTTTGATTATGACATGCATGTTACTTATTGTGATTGGGAAAATGATGATAATGCTACTTATGATCTTGAAAATCTTTTTGGTACAAACTCTGAAAGTGAAGATATGGGAAGCTCTAAGCTTGGGGATGATAGGATTGCAAATCCTTTACCCACTAGTGATGTGATAATTGATAATTCTCTTGCTAGTAAGAATAAAGACAACATGTTTACAAATATAGTTGCTAGCAATGATAATGCTCTTCTCTACCATGATGATGTTATAACTCCAATCTATAGTGATTATAAAGGTACCTATGACATAAGGAGAAATTATCCTTATGAAACTTGTCATAATCATGGAGGGAATTACTCCCTTGTTACCCTCCTAATATACAATTAATCTATAGTGTTCAAGTTGTTTATGATAGTCCTACTCCCACTATTACCAATGAGAAAGATTATGCTTATGTGGAGAGTGAGAGTACCTTTTTTCATGTGGATCATGGTAACAATGCTTTATGTGATGCTTATATTGTTGAGTTCATCCATGATGCCACTGAAATTTATAATGAGAGAGGGAGATTTGGTTCTAAATATCTTAATAATAAGAAGTTTCCTCTCTTTATGGTGAATATTTTGAAGTTATGCTTGTTTTGCCTTCCTATGCTAGTTGCTTTGTGCTTTAATGAATTATTCTATTGCAATATTCCTATGCATAGGAAGCATGTTAGGCTTAAATGTGTTTGGTATTTGCTTCTTGATGCTCTCTTTTGTTCTCCAACTCTTATTCCTACGAGAGCATCCTTAAAGTCTTATGCCTAGCTTAAAGGCATAAAAGAAAGCGCTTTTGGGAGGCAGCCCACAATGAATAAAACTTTATTTTGCTTTTGTTGTGTCTTGATGTTGTTACTACAGTAGTATCATCATTGTATCTTTACTTTTCAACTTTGTGCCAAGTGTAGCCTCTGATTGCAAGAAAGTTCAAAAGTTGTGACGTGCTGTCCAGGAAACAGATTCTGTCCTTGGATAGAAAAATTCGTATAAAATCACCAGATCATCTTTTTGGTCTGAATTTTTTCAACAGCGTGATCTATATAATTGTCTTTCATGCATCTGTTTTGAGTTTTTTGATTGGAGTTGCAGAAGTGCCCCGAACAAATCATCTACTACCTGCTGTTCTGTTTTTCACAGATTCTGTCCTGTTTTGCCTTTTCTTCATTTTGCAAACCTAGAGCTTGTTTTTTCTTTGCAAAAACCTTTTGGCAATCTTGAGAAACAGTAGAACTTCAAGAATATCTTTATTTCCAGCAAGGTACAATTATTTTATTATGGCTACTAACCTCGCTAATCAGATTATGATGAGTTATGTATGAAGGGAGTTTTCAAGTGTGCGAGGGAAGATGATAAAAAGATTCAGGAGTGTCAAACGCTCAAGCTTGGGGATGCCCCCGTGCACCCCCAAGAAATATTCAAGGAGACTCAAGCGTCTAAGCTTGGGGATGCCCCCGTGCATCCCCTTCTCCATCAACATTATCAGTTCGTCCTTCGTTCCACTATATTTTTATCACTTCATGTGTTATGTGCTATGCTTGGAGCGTCTTGCTTTTAATTTTCTTTAGCTTTTCATAACGAGTCGGAACTCAGCTTTCTTTATGTGGGAGAGAAACACGCTCCACTTCTACCTAGAACATAACATAGAATTTTCATGTTTATCTTTGTTGTGTGTGTTCTTTGTCTTTTAATAGCTACTGTCATGTTCAGCTCTCAGTTTTCATGCTTATCTTTTTAAAGAGCTTTTGTCTAGTTGGTTACTTGAACTCTCTTTAATTATCATGCTCACCTTATTAAGAGAGTTTGCTTCCGTTGCATTGGTTGATATGTCTATGATAAAGATGCTACGTGCACGATGGCGCTTTGTAGTTCATGTTTTCTTATGGTTAGTCTCAAATAGCTGGGGGGTTTCCAATGTGTTATTGGAGTACCAACATGGTTTGTTTGCCTATGATGTGGTATGGTTTAGTAATATCTTCCTTCAAGAATTTATTTTGATTGACTTGGCGTATGCTCACGCATATTTAAGACTGTAAAGAAAGTCTGTCAAGCCTTGATGATCTTTTATTTCTGAGTAGCGATATAACTTCCATGCCTGATTCAATGTTGCTTTGTTGCTCTGCATGATTATGACCGTCATTGCTCTCTTAGTTGGTCGCTCCCAGTCTTTTGCTAACCTTCGCCTGTACTAAGCGGACTGACTGCTTGTGCATCCACATTCTTTTAAACCAGTTATGCCATATGAGTCCACCATACCTTCCTACATGGTATTTACCTGCCATTCCTAACGGAGACTTGCATGTACCATCTCGAAATTATTCAAAGAAAAATGCATTCCTATTTTGTGCCTCTGTTGTAAGTTCATGAGGAAGTAGTAGCTAATTCATAATCTTTTTAAGTTGGACAAGCTTCACCCCGGGATTGCATGTATAATGTGCAAACCCATAATACAAGAAGGAACTGGCATTGAGTGCGCCCGGCTCAAAAAGATAATATAACAAACAAACCCTCCTTCACACTTTGTTCATGAGAAATCAGAAAACTTTGGCAGTGATAAACAAAGGAGATTAAGAGGATGTGATCGTCCTCATTCGGGAGCCGTTCCTCGAAACTTGTCCATCTCAAGAAGTGATTGAGTTGTCTGCTAGCATTCGTTGACGAAACATGCATGATCAAAAAAAATTATTACCTCTGTTTTAAAACCAAGAGCTCTGGTACATGTTTTGTCTTTGTTTCCGACCACGGGTTTTCAACCTTGCCAACAAAAGCCACGGTTCGAGAGTCTCCGCCTTCTTTTAAAGCACCAACTACTGAGAGCATGATTGTCATTCTGAGTGTAATGTGCATTGTCCCAAAGTAGCATTGTCTTTTGCATGATAATGATATCGTTTATTCTGAAATCATTGTATCTAGTCATCACTTAAACCTTGGAGGTGCCCCTGCATTTATGTTTTGCTTCACTAAAGGGGGCAAGCGAGATATCACTTTATCATATTTGCACACCATGTCCATTACAAATCTATTTGATGTTTCAATATCATATTGTAAAACTTTCAGTTCTTTGTGATTCTCTCATGAGGCAACTTAATTACTACAGATTCATTGTCTCAGTAAGCTTTTGTCATATGACTATGAGTAAGTCCTATATGGTTAATAGCATGTCACCACAGAAATTATTCTTGTTATCATTTACCTACTCGAGGACGAGCAGGAATTAAGCTTGGGGATGTTGATACGTCCAAAACGTATCTATAATTTCTGCTTGCTCCATGCCTCTTTTGGGTGATATTGCTATGATATTTATACACTTCCATGCACTTTTGATCATATTTGGACTAACCTATTAACTCAGTGCACCCCAGTGCCAGTTTCTGTTTTCGGCTGTTTTTGTATTTCAGGTTTTCACATTACGAGAACTGCCAGGAAAAATCCAGAAAAATTATATAAAAAATCAGCGTTCCAGAAGCTACCGTGCGCCCGAAGTACAGCCGAGGGGGGGGGGCACCAGGGCTCCAGGCGCCCTGGCGGCGCGCCCCCCCTGGGCCGTGCCGGGGGGGCGCCTGGGCCCCCCGAGGCTCCGCTGATGCCCCCTTTGGCATATATTTAAAGCGTCTCGCGGAAACCCTGATTCCGAACCCCTTTTCTCCAGACGCGATTCTGATCTCCGCCGCCATCGCCATCAAGCTTCGGGGGACCAGAATTCCTGCGCCGGCACCCTGCCGGGACGGGGAAGTGCCCCGGATTCATCTCCATCGACGTTGCTTCCTCCCTCCATGATGCGGGAGTAGTTCCTCCTCGGGGCTGAGGTTCTTACCAGTAGCTATGTGGTCAATTCTCTCTCCCATGATGTGATCTTCGTTGTGATCATAGGCTATGTTAATCTAGGGTGATCCCATGATATTTCCTCTTCCTCTATGTATTGGATTGATGTACTCACTTGTCTTTATCTAGTATAATCCCCGAGACCAAGGTGACAGCGGTCTATTGGACATGGATTAGAACAATATTTTCATGAGTGATTTCCTCTCTTGTGTGTTGATTGAAGATTGAGAGTCTCTTGGTGCTTGTCTTTGACTATCCTTTAGATATATTGTGGTGATTGTGGGACTCTCTTTGGATGGCCGCGGTGACATTGGGAAATCCTTAGATTGAGAACTACGAACTTTGATGTGTGCTTTTGTAGCCCTACATAATTCTCGTCCTCTCTTGACCACGAAGGAATGACCTCCGAGTGCGTCCCCTTTGCATGTTTTATGGGATATATCATGTGATTCGATTATGTTAATGTTGTTGGGAGTTGCCACTAGTGAAAGTATGAAGCCTAGGCCTTGTTTCCACCATTGCAATACCATTTGTGCTCACGTTTACCACTTGTTTGCTTGCTGCACTTTTTATTACAGATTTATATTACTTTGTTTTGCCATCCATATCACTTGCCATTTAACATCTCTTCGCCGAACTAGTGCACCTATACATCTAACAAGTGTATTAGGTGTGTTGGGGACACAAGAGACTTCTTGTATCTTAGTTGCAGGGTTGCTTGAGAGAGACCATCTTCAACCTCTACTTCCCTGAGTTCGATAAACCTTAGGTCATCCACTTGAGGGAAATTTGCTGCTGTCCTACAAACCTCTGCGCTTGGAGGCCCAACATAGTCTACAAGAGTAGAAGCCTGTGTAGACATCAGCATGCTTAACTGCAAGCCTGCACCTACGCCTATCGACACGAAGGCTAAGGTCTCCGCTCTTGAGGGCACTCCAGCGCAGGACGCCACCTTCTACAGGTCCATCGTCGGGGCTCTTCAGTACTTGACGCTCACTCGCCCCGACTTGCAGTACGCAGTTCAGCAGGTGTGCCTACACATGCACGCTCCCCGTGACTCTCACTGGTCCCTGGTGAAGCGGATCCTTCGTTACATCTGCGGCACTATGGCCCTGGGGCTCACCTTGACGGTGTCTTCCTCCACTGACCTGGTGGCTTATTCAGATGCTGACTGGGCTGGCTGTCCTGATACTCGTCGCTCCACCTCCGTCTACTGTGTCTACCTCGGGCCCTCTCTCATCTCGTGGTCGTCTAAACGACAACCCACGGTGTCCAGATCGAGTGCCGAGGCTGAGTATCGTGCTGTGGCCAATGCTGTTGCCGAGTGCTCCTGGTTACGACAGCTTCTCCAGGAGCTGCACCTTGGCGTGGCCAAGGCTACCGTTGTCTACTGCGACAACGTCTCTGCCGTCTACCTCTCCGCCAACCCCGTTCATCATCGTCGCACGAAGCACATCGAGCTCGACATCCACTTCGTGCGTGAGCAGGTGGCTCTCGGCCACATCCGGGTCTTGCACGTTCCCACCGCTCAGCAGTTTGCCGATGTTATGACCAAGGGGTTACCGACGACTACATTCGAGGAGTTTCGGTCCAGTCTATGCGTCACAGATGCCGTATCGACTGCGGG
>LR738715.1:32806133-32818394 GCA_902687465.1 Secale cereale | reverse complement strand
CCCCCCGCGACCGCGTTGGCGGCCACACGGCAGCGCGGTTGGGGAGGTCGATCGTGATGAGGAGGCTGGACCAACACTGATTTCAGCAGATGGAGGGAAGTTGAGGATAGAGGATGAATATGACATGTGGGGCGTAAACGTCAACGAAAGCAGACTGTGATCCGGAGCCAAACGGATCCAAGGTTGATATTGACCAGGATTACAGGGTAACGATTTCAGGGATATAGACGTTAGGGCTTGATTCCGAGTTTCCGATGACCTACACGAGTATAAGGTTTAAAAAAGACTTCTCTCTTGTTGTAGATAGTGGGATATTTTTGTTTAGACAGCCAGCAAACCCTTCATGTTGAGTAACGGAAAACGCTACATTACCAAGTTAAAAAATACTCCCTCCGTCTCATAATATAAGAACGTTTTTGACACTAGTGTAATATAAGAACGTTTTTGACACTACACTAGTGTCAAAAATGTTCTTATATTATGGGACGGAGGGAGTAATAATCTATGGCCGGCCTGAAAAATGCGTCGTGCAAAAGGTGGCTTGGATGGGAAGGCTTGGGTTGTGGGCTGTGGCTGGTTTGGTTATCACTTAATCAGTTTCAGATTGAAGAAAATGACTAAATTAGTTTCATTATATTGACCATAAAATAAAAAATATTCATATACTGAAACACACTAGAAAAGTTTGACAGCCACAAAGCCAGAACAATAAGCTACAGCCTACAAATCCGACAAGGCCTCAAACGGAATGTTCTGTTATCCAGTGTGAGCAGGTGCAGGAAGCAAGAAACAGAGTGAAACGGCGGTCAGTGTGGAGACTTGATTTTGCTATAAACTTTTGGTTATATCATACTCCTACAGGATGCAGGCAATGGGGTCGTCGGTCCGCGGATTTTTCCTCCAATTTGATCGTCTTCCACAGGGATCAGAAAGATTTCATTTCGAGGTTTTTCAATCTGCTGCACCAACTGTATCTAATAATCAATAAAATAGGGTCAATGCTAAAAAAAAGACAGTTGAATGTTTTCCCAAAATACCAAACTGGTGACTTTTGGCACAACGACTAAAGATTGATGTGGGGAAACAAAATTTGGAAGCATCACCCATCTACAAGGTTTATAATCCGCTACTGCAACTTCAGGTACAAAAACTTTCAGCTAGACTAGTCAACAGCGGATTTTCAGCCCATGTTCAAAGATTCTAGTCGGCTAGGCCGTCGTCATACGCTCACGCGCATGGTCAGCAGAAGACAAACATATCCTTGTCGGAAGAAATCAGCCTCCGCGCAGACGACGTTCCGACGATCCGCTCCAGCTGCAACAGAAAATGCCGGCCCATGTTAACTTGTTTGCTAGGCGCTCGAACACAATCAACTTAACAAAACACTACAGAAGAAATCCAATGTACTACTTCCTCCGTCCCAAAATACTTGTCATCAAAATGGACAAAAAGGGATGTATCTAGAACTAAAATACATCTAGATACATCCCCTTTTATTCATTTTGATGACAAGTATTTTTGGACGGAGGGAGTACTATATATGAACCAGTTATCGACTATCAGGCTCCAACATGCTTTTTCCAATGTGGTCCAGATTGTAACTTTGATGCACCACGAACTTGGTAGCTGCGGTGCTGTACATGGAACCAAACTTTTACATGAAACGGTTGTCTCACCTTAAGGAGGTCCAGACGAGAAAAGAGCACATTGCACCTGGGATTTCCTGATTCACCGAGCATATTCACAAGCTGAAAGAAAAGAAAACCCCGGGGTCAAGACAGATAAATCTTTTAGAACTTCGACAGCACAGCTTCAGACATAGCACGTACTGCACGGTCACAATCTAGTCAATACATACCTCTGGATAGAAATCTTTTCTCCCTGGCAATGAGTAGACGACCAAATGATGTCCTCCCCTGATCTGCATATTCAAAAAGCACGAGTTTAAACATTACACAAACGAACACTCAGGTGCTTGTTCATCAACGGCAGCAAGAGCACACGTCATAACAAGTTCTCAAGGGAGGGCCTTTTAGATGCTACGACCTTGTATCTGTGGAAGAAGTGAGATCTCTCACTATAAAGCAAGATCTTCTTCTGGCCCTCAAAGAACCAGAGTCTTGCACGAGATATATCCTGCTGTGACGTCGCCCTAATATACGAGCACATATACAGTTAATATACACGTGACAAAAAAAAAACATATTCTCCATAAAAATGAAGACTGAGAGCAGACCCCTTTTAGGTGAACAAATAATATAAGCTACAAGAATAAGGAAGGTCCACTTACTCCCCAATTCTACAGAAAGACGCATCCTGAGATTTTAAAAAACTGCTCAGCCTAATGTATTCAAAATAGGAACTGGCGAATAGTAGCACTCCACCCTGCATATTTGCAACAAGCAATTAGAGAAATATTGCACATGATATTTCCAATCTACTAACATAAAATTTTCCTCCAACATGGTGCCATTTTCAGACAAGTATGGCACATCCACCGACAAGATTTACTGCAAAATGCACAACATTCTGGTACACCTCCGACAAATACTGTTGTAAAATTTTCCTGGGCGATAATAACATTAAGTATGTACATCCCACTGCTACAAAATGCACTGGCGGAGCTTAGTGCAAGCAAAATGGGCCTTGGCCCGCCCAGTTTTTCTGCAACTCAATGGGCCTTTAGACAAAAAGGAGCCATGGAGGGAAAAAATGTTGGGCTTTCTTCAAGATGGCCCGCCCAGTCATTTTGTTGTAGCTCCGCCACTGACAAAATGGTATGTTTGTTTATATCCCTCCAAAATGCTATGTGTTGTCAGATGCAGACATAGTTTCTTGAATTCTTACCCCCTAACGTTTTAATTAACTATCAGGGCCTAACTCCTACAGGTTGACATCTAAAGCTAATCCTCCTACAACGTCAGAAATACCAAATTTAAGTGAACATGACAGCATTGCATGTCGAGAAATACCAAATTTAAATGAACGTGACAGCATTGCAGATATTACGACTATAGAAGAAACAATACCTCATCTGACTCCTGAATCTTTGGGTACACCTGTATCATTACATCACAAAATAGTCAATAATAGGATATACATATATAGAAACGAAAAAGAATGTTAGAGCTGTTCGAATAATTAAGAGTCATGACCATAAGAAGTGGCCAAATAAAACTGTATACGACCTCATAATTCTACACAGCACCTAACACTGAAAGCGGTTAGTTGTGAGCCATGATATCATGTGGGATCAGCACTTCTGTCTACAACTACATGTCCCAGCTTGTTGCTAATTTTTGGTGTAGCTAAACCATTTTTCATAAAATTGTCACAACATGGAATCCCCATGTCTGAGTTTACAATTTTGCTGGAGCACTTGATTGATTGGGTTTAAACTTGTTATTTCTCAAGGCAGTAAGGCGAGCACGCACCGCCCTGACGCCTAAGCGCCTAAGGCGGGTGCCTAAGCGCCTAGGGCAGGCAAAATTGCAAGGCGCTGGCAGGACACCTTGCTGCCTAAGCGTCCAAAGCGGGACGCCTGCATTACGCCAATGCTATAAATCCTTCTGCTCGTTCTTGCACACAACTTCTGTTGAGGTCGGCGAATGGCCGACAGCCACTGGCCTTGATGGAGCGGATTACACGCAGAACGACACCAAGGTGGTTTCCGTCCATACTGCATTACACGACTGCAATGAGAATGAGTTTCTCCAATAGATCCGCACACGGTTGCTGCAGGCTCAGCAGCCTACCAGGAAGCACCATGACAGGTGGCACCATGAGCTCCAGCTCACTCTTCCCGTCAGCGCACTAACACGATGCCTGCCCCCGCCCAGAGTGCTCCATGCCCTCATACATCATGAAATCAGTCATGTCCTTGTCCACTGGGAGGGCACAGCTCCTAATAATGCTATTTGGGAGCACCTTGATGAGTTTGTCCCACACTACCCTCAGTTTCAGCTCGAGGACGAGCTGCTTGACAAGGAGGGGAGAGATGTCATGTGGGGCATGACATACAGCCACCGGCAACGAGGACCCATGGCTGTGGACACAGCGGAGAAGGCACAGGCTGATTTGGAGGGGGCACCACATCCAGATAGGATTTAGGCTGCTTCCCCTTACTAATTGTTTACATACAGTAGTTTACACATGAATTAAGTACTGTAAAAGGACAGGTGATAGTTGTGAAAATGAGCTGAATGTACTAAACTCCATAAAGCATTTGTCAAGCATGCATTACAAGGACAAATGGACTGACCTTCGTGCAGAAATATTCAAAGCGGGCATCATCAAGTTCACCAATAGAAGATGCATCAAATCGTTCATACACCTGTGTAGTGATTGGACAGTGAAAACCATTTGTAATTTCATCAATACTGTTTTAGCACTAAGATGTGTCTGTTGAGTGAGCCCATCCAAAATTTATTAGAAAACTCAGCAAAAGCCGTCATTCTTGGCATCAAATTTTGTTCAGATGCACTGGACATATCTGGACAGTAAATTTGCAATGATGCGATGGGAGTCTGGAGAGACAATGAATTAACTGACCTGTCGTATTTCAAGCTGTATTTTGGGAAGAACACCTGTAAACTCAGTCGCCAGCTTAACCTGAAAAGGTTGAGTTCCGGCATGTTAGAAACATGAGTCCAACACGGAAAATAGCTTAGTGACTTCCAGCATACTATATACCTTCCCCTCGTAATTTAGACATAATCCGTTGAACAAAGCATTCATCTCTGCTCAGCAGGCAAAAAATTAGAACATAAATAGGTTTTTAAGTAAATAAGTAGATGACGATGCAAATAAATAAAAGGTTCACTCTATGTAGCACAAGTAAGAATAGAATAGCAAGTGTCACTTTACACATGCACAACTAATGCAAACAATTTTGAATACCAAAGAACCATGCATAACACCAGGGGACACATACACCACTCGCAAAAATAATAATAATGTTTAGCAAATATAAATGCAGATCATGATTAAAAGCATAACTAGTTTAATTTTAGGTTCATACTGAAAATTCAACTGAATGATAGAAGCTGAAGCCTAGAAAAATTGGAATCCAATGATGGCCAGAGTTCCAAGTGAAATTCCATACCTGGTGTAAGATACGAACTTAAGATTATTGTTTGCCGATAGTACCGTGCTTGCTCATCCAGGTACCTTAGCCAAATAAAGAAAATGTAACAAGCATGAAACTGACCTCACAAACTAAGTCTTTTTGCAGTTCACAATACAGTGAGTAAGCATCTTATACTCTTATAGATAGAAGTACGGCAATAGAAGATCCCATACAAGAATGAATATCCACGAAAAAAAAGAATTACCATGGCCTGATCCGCATCACATTGGTTACATGCTCTTTTGATGGCAAATGATTTAATTGTTCAAGAACGGCATGCAGATGCGACCAATTCTACATTTATAAATAACACAGTTATTTTTACCAGCAGGCATCAGAAAATTAGTACAGCAAATTATTTGAGTTGGAGTTTAACCTGCATAGATATCACATCTGCGTAATCAACCACCACTATCTGCACAGAACAAATGTATTGATAGTTTAGACCTTGTACAGAGAAAAAAACTGAATGTGCACAGTTACTGTTCCTTTCTGGAAGTCTATGTTGATTTGTCATGGCTTCAACTATACAAATTGAAACACAGGGTTTCTTATTACAATGCATTAGCAACTCTGAAGTACAAGTTTTAAAATATTCACGAGTCAAAGAACTACAACTTTTAAAATACACCCAAATCAAAGAACTAGAAGTTAATAATTCAATGAAATACAAGGTTTAAATTAAACATCATTGAGCTACGGGTACTCTGGACAAGTGTTGCAATAGCCAGAGCTCTGTCAATTACCATTTGGACACATCCCAAGCATAACATTCTGGAGCAATTAACAGGAATTGACGTGTAGTTTATTAAAACGTTTGCCACTGAACATGCAGCTAGGGAAATTTAATTTGAAACTTATACCCCCTTGAAAATGATAACAAAATACTTGAACTTTCAAGAAATTCATTCAATCAATGTTTACAGACTGAAATAGATTATTTACACATACTAATGGTTAACAAAAAAGAACTAATATATAGGACTGGAGATAGTAGTAAATACAAAATAGTATATGGATTCGAGTGGAACTAACTTCAATTGATGACAGGAAATCAGAATCGTTTTCCTTGGGACGTCCCTTTTTCTTGGTAACTTCACCTCCATCAATTTTCTGATAACAGGCAGGTATAATAAGGTCAGTTGCCTATGAGGTGTCCCCAGAACAATAAAATATACAGCTGCTAGGCGCATGAGTAATCATGACTAATTAAGTGTATTAAGAAACCTTTGTTAAAGAGTACTTACAAGTTTAAGTGCTAAAGGAGACGCAACTATGATATCAGAAGCGTAGAAATTGCTGTATAGCTTAACAGATTTCCTGCAGAAGCATTGGTTAAAACATTAACTTCTTAAGAAATCTTATATAAATATAGAATCCTACGTAAATATAAAAATATCAATGTGAAAGGAATAACGAATTTAACGACATATGGTTTGCTAAAAGCATGAGATCTCACAGTGCACGATAATAAAAGAGTAACCAAAAGGTTCACAAAACACAAAAGATATTGAAACATTTTACAAGGAAGACTTCACAAACAAGTGAATATGAGTTATAATTATAATTATTGTAATTGATTCTGCTTCTGAATCACTTGTCCTCACAACTACAATTATTACAAGGAAATATCAACAGCACGCTTACTTTGTAAATTTTATTCCAAAAAGAAAGTGATCTTCAACATCCCCAGCAAACAGAAGGTTAAAGTCTGTTGGTTTTGAACTATTTGGCTCCTCCAGTTCATCATCTGATTCGCCAAACTCTTTCTTGAATTGTCCCATAGAATTATCCTATGAATGAAGGTAAGAAATCTCTATTTCTTAGCACCAGAGCAAAATAATAACTGAACCAGCAACCATAAATTATATATGCAAATGATTTGCAGATCCAAATGGAATTCATGATATAATCTGGGAGATTATTTCATAGAAATTGATATTCAGATGCTGTCTATAAGAGTAGCTGCAAAGGTGAATTGTACCTTTTGTGTCAGCGGAGATAATTGGATTAATCTCTTCACAATGCGCCGTGCAATGCTTTTGAGAGGTAACAAGAAAAGAACCTAAGGTCATGATATAATATAATACAAAAGAAAACAGCAATTAGTTCAACAGATCAAGGTACAACAATATTATAAGTTGTGTATAAATGGAGGTACAGCAACATTTACTCTTAACAAAATGAAACATAGCATTTACTTGATAAAATAGTGCAGTTAATTGTCAAGCAACTGTAGCCCAGCACACATCTATGCAATACGTCATGCCAAATAAGATACCGTTTTCTCAAATATGTTGCGACTATCTGACATATACCTTTGGACGTGTAAAACCCTGATCGCGATATGAGTCGTCCTCCATAACATCTGTGTTAGCATCATTCCTAAGCTTCGCATCATTCTTAATGACAACATCTCTTGTCCTATGAATATGGCTCAACTGCCATTGCAGCAATATTGCACATTAGTCAGCATCATAACAGGTACAGTAATAATGCTACCAAATAGGGATTGTGAAACTTACAGCATGCATAAGATATGCGTCCATAGTACTGGAATCCACCTTACTACCCTTAAGATAAAATGGCTTCTTATTACAATGCATTATGTCACGATAGCTATTACCTGTAATAGATGATTAGGATTAGAAATACACTTACAAAAGTGATAGAGAAAGCGCACTTAGGGAGGAAGCATGACAGGTTAAGCCACAATTTGTCTTAGATCTGCTTAATTATACGAGAAACAAGGTGTATAAATGGAGTTGGTAACTTCTTATGTATGCTGAAAGCCTAAAACCATATTGGTAACAATTCTTTTCTCAAAAATAGTGAGAATATGGATCAAGAAAAGACATGCACATCATAATCTTTAGGATAGGGGAACCACAAAAGGTACTTTAAGTTTCTATACACCAAATTCACCAAGACGGGCACCTGACAAAGTAGGATTAATAAACATCACCAATTCTCAGGGGCGTTTACTGTTTTCAAAAGTTATGGACGATATTAACTGGTTCTGCAGAGGGGGGAAACAGCAGACCCCACCCATCCACCCACCTACCCAACAAAGACACCCACCCAAAACATGTTCAGCCTTCAGGTCGAGCGGAAAAAATGAAAGCCCACATCTGGGTCAGTTGAGAGCCTTAAAGGGGTGCGGTCTTCCATCTGGAAGAATGTATCTTAAAATCTTACTTTCCCCTACTAGCAGAATGGGCAGAGAAGCTCCTGCTGGCTTCTTTGGGAAAGAAAAGGTCTGCCTAGTTCACTTTGGAGATCAGTTTGAGTTACCACACATAAACACGTAGAATAAGTATGTCATCGCATGGAATTTACAGTTGTAAGTCCCGATCCAACTAAAAATATGGCCACTTTTCTGTTGTTGGGATGTGCTACAAGAATTAATCAGAAATACGGATCTTCGCAAATTCTAAAAAACTAACTCTGTTATTCGTCTCAGGCAGCACTATTGATTAATTAATACTAGTATATCTTAAGGTAATGAATGGCATGTGCTTTTAGTAGGCACCAATTCTAAAGTGGGCAACTTTAATGTTCTACTGAGTCATGTCATATATGAAATAAGGCACTAACTAAAAGATAATCAAATAGGAAAACTTACAAAGTGAGAAGAACCTCGATCTATTATTCAAGTCATCAGAGAGGATTTTTTGCCAGTGGTCCTTCAGCTTTCCTTTGACATCAACAAAAGGATCATCAGAAGCTTCCTGAAAGAACAAACCATTAAGAATCAGGTTTCAATACGAAGCTGCCTGAAGCATTTATTATTCAGAAAGTCATGCCTGCACTAGTAATGGAGCTGATAACTCAGCACGACACAGTTGAGTAACTTGGTAACTAATGTAATGGGTCAAGTACACAAACACAGAGGAGCAGGGACAAATATTTCAGCAGGACTTGCCCGTTGAAAAAGCACACTTCACGTACCACTGCAAACATATTGCAAGTAACTGCAGATGGCTGTGGAACAGAGAAATGCACCATAGTAACCCCTCACAAAAAGTGTTATAACATGAACATAGGTCATAAGGTGATTTAAACACATGATGAACATGAAATTTTGGTCTTCAAATTACACATTATATACAGCTATCAAAGGCTCAAGTTCAGTGACCCGCATTTCAAGGAGAAACAAGATAATCAAAATAATTTAATGAGAGCATATGATGATGAAATAATTCCATGAAGTACCTTAATTTTTTCACCTGTTCCAACCCATTTGGATTTTGGAATGTCCTCTGCAGGCATCTCCCATTTAAATTTACTCTTCTGATTCACTAATGCATTGACTTCATCATTTGCTAGCACGTGAGTAACGTGACGCTGAAATGAACTGGAACATACAAAAAGGGGTGGTGTTAGAACGAGTTATATGAACATATCATACATATAATGCAATGAAACAAAATGATGCAGTAGAGAAAACATCAAACACACATTCTTAAACCTAGTAGACATGTAGGACAAAGATAGTGGCATAATACACTATAACCAAAAACTGAATGACCGATATCATATAAACTAATATAATACTTGTCCATTTACAATAGCAATAATATGCGTCCCAGTCACTGAAGAAAAAAAAGTGGATATTGTTGCATTAATAGCACCAACCATGACGACTCCATTTCATCAAAAGCATCATGTTTATTGCTTATGATATCATGTGCCTCATCCTCGCTGGAAACATTGCAATCATCTGAGTCATCGTCATCATTCTGATGTAGGACTTGAGGGCTCTCATTGGATGGTTTCTCACGTCGAGCAGCCTTTGCTGCAATGATTCCAGCTGCATGCAATAAGCCAATAGTTAAGTAATTAAGCGCCAAAAATGGAAAAGGGCATACTGATACATTGCGCATCACTGTGCAAAGAATATTGAGCCAGTCATAATGTCAGCCAAAATAACACCAATCTAGCATCAGTAGCCTCCCTACAAAATACTTGGTTGGTGAAACCTATGAAGAGCACCTTTCCGCTTTATGTTACTAGATGCGAAATGTACAACCCAATAGAAAATAAACATACCTCCAAGAGCACAAAAACAGTAGAGAATAAACCATACGTCCAAGAACACAAAAAAGGCAAAGTTTGGTTCAAAATGAATAGAGATGAAATTGAATTAGAAGAAGAGGTGGAGTAGTCTATTTCATATTAGAAAGAAACGCTTTCAACCATGAAACTACACCACTTCCAATCCACTAATAAGATCATCAAAACTCTACGAATAACCTGGAGAAGGTTCAGAAATCATATATCTAGGTTGGACAGTTACATACTTACTGAGTCTTAAATGGATGGCCCCAGCACTAGCCATTGTCATGGAAATAAATTCTTTTTGAAGTATGCCCAGACATTTTTCTAGCATGTGCCACTTTCTAGCCTGTACTACCACGGTGCCTCAGTTTCTAAGTACTGAGAAACTAAACAACTGAACCCAGAAATAGAGTTGTCATTTACTCATTTTTTTCCTCTAGACTAGAAACTGTCTGCCAAAGAGAGAACACGGTAACGAAAACCAAACCTGAAGAGTCAGGAAGATCGTCGTCAAGCACCGGCCTTTTGGGCTTCTCACGGCGCCTCTTCTGACCTGAAGCCACACGAACAGCGACAAGAGGGGAGGGAAACTGAGCAAGGCACAAATTCAAAGCTTCAGGCAAGAGGCCGCGACTAAGGTTTCATACCTCGAGGAGTGGCTGTTGGAGGGACGGGCTTCAGCTTCGCCATCACTAATCAGTGGCTACCAGTACGCCAAGCTTACCGGTGGGGCGTCGGCGCAGGGGGCAGTGGCCGGAACCACGGGACCGCGGGTCCGCGGCGACCTGGGCGCGCGTCCGGCCGGGTTCGACGGTGTCAGCGGCTCTTGACGGGGCTGGCTCGTTGGCGAGCGGCGCAAGAGGCGGCGGCGGCGGCAGGGAGGAAGCCGAGGGAGGGGGGTCAGGGCAAGAGGGCGCGGCTTCGCTGAACCTTGACCTTCCAGTCGCTTCAGTTTGGGCCGGCCCAAGGTGCGTTTCTTTTCTGGTTCTTTTTTATCTTATCTTTTTTCTTTTTCTGTTTCGTTTTCTATTTCTTCTCTTTTTCTTTATTTTTTTACTAACAAATATGCCTGTGCGTTGCAACGGATGATTATGCAGGTGTGGTAGATATAAAGAAAAGTCAGAATCAAATGCCAGGATGAGATAAGAACTTTTAAAATGTCATCTCACAAACTACGTCTAAGTGATGTCATAATGAAATAAGGGACTTCTAAAAAGTTATTTTAAAAATAAAAAATGTGATGGTCTGATCACGATTTGATTTTCTAAAACGTCGTAATGAAATATTTTTTGGCTGAGTAAACTACATTGATGGATCCTCCTTTATTCATTCGGTAGTATTAGTGTAGCATCGGATACATGGATTTGGATAACCTCACTAGGCGCGTTATCCATCCAAACATTCGGAGAAAATCCAGCTAATCTAGCTAGTTCATGCTTCCTGGTCTTTTTTTTTAGTAATTCTTCCATGCCTATTCTTCTTTTTTCTTTTTCTTTTTTGAGCAAAACATCCTTGTTGACTTTTTTAGGGAAACATCTTTGTTGACTTTTTTAAAACACCTGTAGCTTTATTGATACTCATAACAATTACAGATAAATTATTTTGGACCTAAAATCCAAGAAAATACTTTAAAGACTTTGGTAAGAGAGTGCAATTAGACTGGAGCAACATCGTTGTCACTCTTTCACCCGCACGAACATTATCAATAATGATTTTTGAAAGTGCCTTGAGTCACCCATCTAAAAAGATAGAAAGTCTTGATCGATGAACGTACTTGGGTCGGGGATGATCCCCTAGAAGTGTAAGCCGTCGAATCACTATATATTTACCATGGCGTCGTTGAAAGATTTCACCTCCACAAATAATCAAACCAACAAAAAAAAGATTGACACAACAACATAAACTCATCAAATCCAAATAATTGAATCTGCAAGGGCAGAAAACTCTCTAACCTCATGGCACTGCCAAAACGTACGAGAGGAAATTTATTCTCATAAAACAACAATGACCAGTAGGCGTTGACGAAGAACATAGAGGTCTTGAAGATCTGAAGCCCCCCCCCCCCCCCCCCC
>LR738715.1:32742177-32802484 GCA_902687465.1 Secale cereale | reverse complement strand
CCCCCCCCCCCCCCCAAAAAAACTGATGGAGCCGACTCTAGGTGGGCTTCAGATGGGCCAAAGCTATTGCTAGCGGACCTGAGCAGTTATCTAGTAAGCTTTTCCAAAAAAAAAAGTTACCTAGTAAGCTGAACAATGGCCAAGTAGTTTGGCCCGTCGGTGATAATTAAGCTGTCAGTCATGTTTGTAATTAATTTTCAGTTTCGAATCTTTACTGTCTCACGAGTAGTATGAGTTAGCGAGGCACCATAATTCCACGGTCATTTCACCTGGAATTGGGTAAACCAAACCCTATCTGAAATGCAATGGCAGGAAAAGTGGCCCCATCGATCCAAGTAAGTAACAACAGAAGGTGTTATTTCTTCAGCAGTACAGTGGTTGTCGCAAACATGGAAAGTGATTTTGGACGGTACAACAATTTTTCTGTAGTACAATGCAGGTCAGGTGCCGTAGTTTATATTTTGCACTCTGCAGAATAGTCTTTCGAATAGTAACTTCGGACTCAAAATAATTAAAACCGAAGCTTTCATAGCTCAGTTGGTTAGAGCACCCGTTTAGTAAGCGGGAGGTCTTGAGTTCAACTCTCAATGAAAGCACATAACTTTTTCATTTTTTGCGTTTTCTAAGGCAGTTTTTCTAAATTTTCCGTGGTTTATCAGTATTTGCGTTTTTTAAGGCAGTTTTTCTAAAATTTCCGTGGTTCCTCAGTATTTGTTTTTTAATATAAAATCATCACCTTTTTTTTTACATTTCTACTTGTATAACCATGATTCGTCTTCCAAAATAAAGTTTTGTGATTATTCTAAGTGTGACTTTCTAAATTTCGACCAAGTCTATTGGAATATTTGTTAAAGATCTGGAATGTGAAATATAAATAATGCAAAATATATTTAATAATAAATCTAATGAAGAAAGTTAAGTATCATAGTTGTTGATATATTTTATATGGACTTCGTCAAAATTAATTGAATTTGACTTAGTATAAGTCTAGAACTACAATTATTTCAAAACAGAGGGAGTAAAATCATAACTTTCTTTTGGCAATTTTGTACTTGTATAACCATTTCCCCATTGTCTATATAAAACCGTCAACTTTTTTATGATTTCATAACACCCCTCTCCCCTAGTAATGCTCTAACCACATTCACCTTTGGTGAAGGGCCTGAATCCACATCAGTGATGGTATTTCCAGTAAAGTAATCATGCACGTACAACACACAACCAATTTGATAGTTTTTTAAAGAAGTTTGCCTTGCTGTCTCGCGTTACTGCGACTCTTTCCTATTGAGAAACAAATGTTGCTAAAAGTGTGTCCGTTCGGGAATCTAAGCTATGCTATTTGTCGAGATGAAAATGCTCATTTTTGCATCAGGTCGTTGCTCCCTCATTTCTCCACTTAAAGTATGGTTCGTGCCCTTCGTGCTCAGCTTCTCAGCATGACAAGTTCTTGGCTTAAGGTATAGGGGTTGATGTCCATGGCGACGATGCTTCCTATTTGTTGTGGTTGAGCTCTTGGTGCTTTTATCGGACCGTGGGACGTTTTGCAATACTTTAGTCTGTAATATGGAATGCTTTCTCTTGGCGCCCATCTTATTCACAAAATTGGTCGTGGCCTGATATATTTGAAGGGATATAGAGCAATCATAGAATGTTTTTACAAATATAATTTTTGAATTAATGAGTTTCCCAGATTAATTGCAATGAAAATGTGGTTACACTGTCATAACTATGTGATTCCCATGCCTTCGTGAAGAGCATAAGTTTCCAATCTCTTGCAAGCTATAACAACACACTTTCCAGTCTCATTCTAGATGATCACACCCACTAGTCCTGATTGAAGGTCTTCCGTGAAGCTAGCGTCCATGTTCACCTTAACCCATCCATCCCTCGGAGGTGTCCATCCGCCTTGTGGTGGCTTTATCAATTTTTTGCATGCTCTCACATAGTTTGTCGCCAATGCTCCAATGGACACTTCTGCTCGGCTAGGGACTTAAACCGATTCGAATTCACTATTTGTATTCTCTCCAACCAAATATACCAATCCCATGTTGGAGCCAATTTGGCTAGCCTGACACCCACCATTTACAGTGCCTTGCACTACACCACAACACTGCAACCCCAACAACTAGGTTGGTCGGGAATACAACTTCCGCCCACAAAACTCGATCGGGAAAGAGTATTGCCGACCGATGTTGTTTTTTGGGTAAAGTCCAGACGGGAAAACCCTTTCCCGGCCGACATAGGTTTCCCGACGGGCTGCTTGACGGCAATAGTGTATCTTTCCCGACCAACAGTCTATTGGGCCTACCATGGGCCTTTCCTGACCAACAGTCCATTGGGATAGCCATGGGCCTTTACCGCCCAACTATGTGACGGGGTATTCTTTCCCGACCGACATTTTGTTGGGCCTGACGTTAGCCTTTCCCAACCAATTGTCAGACCGGGTTGGTTTTGCCGACCAACAGCCAGATAGGGGTTTCTTTTGCTGTCAAACAGTTCATTAACACTTTTTTAGCCAACCACATCTTTAATTAAGCTACGGTACTGATTGTCGCATACATATATTTCATGTGTTCTAAGCATAATCACCAAGACACCATACATCAGCCTCACTCACATCCTGGTTCAGCAAACATTTTTTATTCCATGAACTATCACATACATACACTCGAGTCTGTTCTAATATAACCACCGAAACACCATACACAAACTTCACAAAAGGACAACTCAAAGATGCAAGTATGAGACATCAGTTGTACAAAATTAAAGCCAAAACATCTAGTTAACGTAGATCTATGGCTTCATGGTTCCTTGTGAGTGTGGTCCTTTTATTTTCTTCCTACAAAGTTAAACAATTCTCAATTATAATATGCTACTAGAAACTAGACTACGGTACCAAAATGCCAGCATAGAGGATCATCACATTCTCAAAAAATATAAATAGTAATAAATACAGAGAATTCAGTAACCATGTTTTAACACCAACATTGATCCTCGGCTGAGACCACCCCAACCGGCCCACCATCTCCATAAGGAGTTGATAGGTCAGCATAGGGGTTTGTTTCTTCTCTTTAAAAATAAGATAAATTACTCTATTGGCATAGGCAAAAAAACTGGAGTACGTCTCATCTTGAGGTAGCAGAAGCGTTTGAAGCATCTATTTCCGTTTATACAATTAACTATATATTATATAAATCATTCATCATTCTACATTTGTAGTATTGTCAGCGTCTCATTGAGGTCAATTTCGCTTTTCGTCATCTGACAACTAATGAGCAATGCTTATCAAGCTGTTTAATTTGTTTATCAAGGACTACACTTGTACAAAGTTATATACAAATTTGTAGATCTTACTAAGAACATCTTAAGTAACTAGGCCTAACGATGATGTACTTTCCATAGTAGATATGTGCTAAGCATAGAGTTTTTTGAACTATTCTTCCTGAAAGGAGATTGACTAGCCGGTGAGTACAATCCTTATTTTGACTTTAAACTTCATGCAATAAATAGGATAGGTCAAGTTAACTTCATATGCCTGCTTAGAAAAGATGTTTTTTTTATCTAGCTATGCTCAACATAAACACGCTTTGGTGCAATGTGGTAGCTACTGCAGTGATGTGGTACCTTGTCCCAACATTGATTGATGCCCTCACGGACATATAAGAAATATTGCTCCACTACCTACAAAAGAAAAGGGTTTCTTCAGATCCTCACAACTAAGGTATAGACATTCATCAAGATCTGTAACAACAGATATAGTATCTGAGATAGAAGATGTAAACACTAGAGTGACCAAAGGCTCACAAAATAGTGAAAATAGGTGTAAATATTGATATACTCAGCCAAATACAGTTTAGTGCTTAAACATTCACAAGTAATTGCTGAAGGGAAACTCAAAATAAAATGTACTCCCTTCGTTCCTAAATATTTGTCTTTCTAGACATTTCAAATAGACTACAGCATACGGATGTATGCAGACATATATTAGAGTGTAGATTCACTTATTTTGCTCCATATGTAGTCACTTGTTGAAATCTCTAGAAAGATAAATATTTAGGAACGGAGGGAGTAAATGTTAAGTGCATAGCTTGGCACAGTTAAGGTCAAGACACCAGTGTTGGGGAACGTAGTATTTCAAAAAAATTCCTACGATCATGCAAGATATATCTAGGAGAAGCATAGAAATGAGCGGGGAGAGTGTGTCCACGTACCCTCGTAGACCGAAAGCGGAAGCGTTTAGTAACGCGGTTGATGTAGTCGAACGTCTTCGCGATCCAACCGATCCAAGCACCGAACGTACGGCACCTCCGCATTCAGCACAAGTTCAGCTCGATGACGTCCCACGAACTCTTGATCCAGTTGAGTGTCGCGGGAGAGTTTCGTCAGCACGACGGCGTGGTGACGGTGATGATGAAGTTACCGGCGCAGGGCTACGCCTAAGCACTGCAACGATATGACCAAGGTGTGTAACTGTGGAGGGGGGCATCGCACATGGCTAGGAACAATTGATGTCTGTCCAAGGGGTGCCCTCCCCACATATATAAAGGAGAGAGGAAGGAGGCGGCCGGCCTAGGAGGGGGTGCGCCAAGGGGGGAGTCCTACCTTTCCTAGTGGGAGTAGGAGAAGGGGGAAGGGAAGGAGAGGAAGAGAAGGAAGGAGGGGGCGCCACCCCCCTAGTCCAATTCGGACTAGGCTTGGGGGGGGGGGCGTGGACTAGCCCTAGGCAGCCCCTCTCTCTCTCCCCTAAAGCCCACTAAGGCCCATTAACTCCCCGGGGGGTTCCGGTAACCTCCCTATACTCCGGTATTTATCCGGTGACCCCCGGAACCCTTTCGGTGTCCGAATGTAACCTTCCAATATATCAATCTTTATGTATCGAGCATTTCTAGACTCCTCGTCATGTCCGTGCTCACACCCGGGACTCCGAACTACATTCGGTGCATCAATACACATCTATTGGGGAACGTAGTATTTTAAAATTTTCCTACGATCACGCAAGATCTATCTACCAAATACATAGCAACGAGAGGGGAGAGTGTGTCTACGTACCCTCGTAGACCGGGAGCGGAAGCGTCAAGTGACGCGGTTGATGTAGTCGAACTTCTTCGTGATCCAACCGATCAAGCACCGAATGTACGGCACCTCCGCGTTCAGCACACGTCCAGCTTGATGACGTCCCACGAGCTCTTGATCCAGTTGAGCTTCACGTGAGAGTTTCGTCAGCACGACGTCGTGGTGACGGATATGATGAAGTTACCAGCGCAGGGCTTCGCCTAAGCAATGCGACAGTATGACCGAGGTGTGTTTCTGTGGAGGGGGGCACCACACACGGCTAAAACAATTCAACTTGTGTGTCTTTGGGTGCCCCCTGCCCCCGTATATAAAGGAGCAAGGGGGGAGGCCGGCCGGCCCCTTGTGATGCGCCTAGGAGGTGCAATCCTAATAGGAATAGGATTGCAATCCTATTCCTAGTAGGAACTACCAAAAGGGAGAAGGGGGAAAGGAAGGAGAGGGAGAAGGAGAAGGAAAGGGGCGCCGGCCCCCCCTCCTTCCTTGTCCAATTCGGACGAAGGGGTGGGGGGCGCGCGGCCCAGCCCTGGCCCTTCTTCCCTCTTTCTCCTACGGCCCATTAAGGCCCATAGCTTCCCCAGGGGTTCCGGTAACCCTCCCGGTACTCCGGTAAATTCCGAAACTTTACGGAACACTTCTGGTGTCCGAATATAGTCGTCCAATATATCAATCTTTACGTCTCGGACATTCCGAGACTCCTCGTCATGTCCGTGATCTCATCCGGGACTCCGAACTACCTTCGGTACATCAAAACTCATAAACTCATAATACCGATCGTCATCAAACGTTAAGCGTGCGGACCCTACGGGTTCGAGAACTATGTAGACATGACCGAGACTCATCTCCGGTCAATAACCAATAGCGGAACCTGGATGCTCATATTGGCTCCTACATATTCTACGAAGACCTTTTATCGGTCAAACCGCATAACAACATACGTTGTTCCTTTTGTCATCGGTATGTTACTTGCCCGAGATTCGATCGTCGGTATCTCTATACCTAGTTCAATCTCGTTACCGGCAAGTCTCTTTACTCGTTCCGTAATACATCATCTCGTGACTAACTCATTAGTCATTTGCTTGCAAGGCTTATTATGATGTGCATTACCGAGAGGGCCCAGAGATACCTCTCCGACACTCGGAGTGACAAATCCTAGTCTTGATCTATGCCAACACCACGAATACTTTTGGAGACACCTGTAGAGCATCTTTATGATCACCCAGTTACGTTGTGACGTTTGATAGCACACAAGGTGTTCCTACGGTATTCGGGAGTTGCATAATCTCATAGTCATAGGAACATGTATAAGTCATGAAGAAAGCAATAGCAGTAAAACTAAAAGATCATAGTGCTAAGCTAACGGATGGGTCTAGTCCATCACATCATTCTCCTAATGATGTGATCCCGTTGATCAAATGACAACTCATGTCTATGGCTAGGAAACATAGCCATCTTTGATCAATGAGCTAGTCTAGTAGAGGCATACTAGGGACATACTATTTTGTCTATGTATTCACACATGTACTAAGTTTCCGGTTAATACAATTCTAGCATGAATAATAAACATTTATCATGATATAAGGAAATAAATAATAACTTTATTATTGCCTCTAGGGCATATTTCCTTCAGTATTCCACTTGCACTAGAGTCAATAATCTAGATCACATCACCATGTGATTATCACCAATAGTTCACATCACCATGTGACTAACACCCATAGTTCTCATTGCCATGTGACCAATACCCAAAGGGTTTACTAGAGTCAACAATCTAGTTCACATCGCCATGTGATTAACACCAAAAGAGTACTAAGGTGTGATCATGTTTTGCTTCGTGAGAGAAGTTTAGTTAGCGGGTCTGTTACATTCAGATCCGTATGTATTTTGCAAATTTCTATGTCTACAATGCTCTGCATGGAGCTACTCTAGCTAATTGCTCCCACTTCCAATATGCATCCAGATTGATACTTAGAGTCATCTGGAATAGTGTAAAGCTTGCATCGGTGTAAGTCTTTACGATGAACTCTTTATCACCTCCATAATCGAGAAAACATTTCCTTAGTCATCCAGTAACTAAGGATAATTTTGACCGCTGTCCAGTGATCTACTCCTGGATCACTTTTGTACCTCCTTGCCAAACTCATGGTAAGGTACACAACAGGTTTGGTACACAACATGGCATACTTTATAGAACCTATGGCTGAGGCATAGGGAATGACTTTCATTCTTTCTCTATCTTCTGCCAAGGTCGGGCTTTGAGTCTTACTCAACTTCATACCTTACAACTCAGGCAAGAACTCCTTCTCTGACTGATCCATTTTGAACTACTTCAAAAACTTGTCAAGGTATGTACTCATTGAAAAAACTTATCAAGCGTCTCAATCTATCTCTATAGATCTTGAGGCTCAATATGTAAGCAGCTTTACCGAGGTTTTTCTTTGAAAAAATTCCTTTCAAACACTCCTTTATGCTTTCCAGAAAATTCTACATCATTTCTGATCGACAATATGTCATTCACATATACTTATCAGAAAGGCTGTAGTGCTCCCACTCACTTTCTTGTAAATACAGGCTTCACCACAAGTCTGTATAAAACTATATGCTTTGATCAACTTATCAAAGCGTATATTCCAACTCTGAGATGCTTGCACCAGTCCATAGATGGATCGCTGGAGCTTGCACACTTTGTTAGCACCTTTAGGATCGGCAAAACCTTCTGGTTTCATCATATGCAACTCTTCTTTAAGATATCCATTCAAGAATGCAGTTTTGACATCCATTTGCCAGATTTCATAAAATGCGGCAATTGCTAACATGATTCGGACAGACTTAAGCATCGCTACGGGTGAGAAAGTCTCATCGTAGTCAACTCTTTGAACTTGTTGAAAACCTTTCGCAACAAGTCGAGCTTTGTAAACAGTAACATTACCGTCAGCGTCGGTCTTCTAGAAGATCCATTTATTTTCGATGGCTTGTCGATCATCGGGCAAGTCAACCAAAGTCCACACTTTGTTCTCATACATGGATCCCATCTCAGATTTCATGGCCTCAAGCCATTTTGCGGAATCTAGGCTCATCATCGCTTCCTCATAGTTCGTAGGTTCTTCATGGTCTAGTAACATGACTTCCAGAACTGGGTTGCCGTACCACTCTGGTGCGGAACGTACTCTGGTTGATCTACGACGTTCAGCAGAAACTTGATCTGAAGTTTCATGATCATCATCATTAGCTTCCTCACTAATTGGTGTAGGAATCACTAGAACAATTTTCTATGATGTACTACTTTCCAATTCAGGAGAAGGTACAATTACCTCATCAAGTTCTACTGTCCTCCCACTCACTTCTTTCGAGAGAAACTCCTTCTTTAGAAAGGATCCATTCTTAGCAACGAATATCTTGCCTTCGGATCTGTGATAGAAGGTGTACCCAACAGTCTCTTTTGGGTATCCTATGAAGACACATTTCTCTGACTTGGGTTCGAGCTTATCAGGTTGAAGCTTTTTCACATAAGCATCGCAGCCCCAAACTTTTAAGAAACGACAACTTTGGTTTCTTGCCAAACCATAGTTCATAAGGTGTCGTCTCAATGGATTTAGATGGTGCCCTATTTAACGTGAATGCAGCTGTCTCTAAAGCATATCCCCAAAACGATAGTGGTAAATCGGTAAGAGACATCATAGATCGCACCATATCCAATAAAGTACGGTTACGACGTTCGGACACACCATTACGCTGTGGTGTTCCGGGTGGCGTGAGTTGTGAAACTATTCCACATTGTTTCAAATGAAGACCAAACTCGTAACTCAAATATTCACCTCCACGATCAGATCGTAGAAACTTTATTTTCTTGTTACGATGATTCTCTACTTCACTCTGAAATTCTTTGAACTTTTCAAATGTTTCAGACTTGTGTTTCATTAAGTAGATATACCCATATCTGCTCAAATCATCAGTGAAGGTCAGAAAATAACGATATCCGCCGCGAGCTTGAACACTCATTGGTCCGCATACATCTGTATGTATGATTTCCAACAAATCTGTTGCTCGCTCCATAGTTCCGGAGAACGGAGTTTTAGTCATCTTGCCCATGAGGCATGGTTCGCAAGCACCAAGTGATTCATAATCAAGTGATTCCAAAAGTCCATCACTATGGAGTTTCTTCATGCGCTTTACACCAATATGACCTAAACGACAGTGCCACAAATAAGTTGCACTATCATTATTAACCTTGCACCTTTTGGTTTCAATATTATGAATATGTGTATCACTACAATCGAGATCCAATAAGAATAGACCACTCTTCAAGGGTGCATGACCATAAAAGATATTATTCATAAAAATAAAACAACCATTATTCTCTGATTTAAATGAATAACCGTCTCGCAACAAAAAAGATCCAGATATAATGTTCATGCTCAACGCTGGCACCAAATAACAATTATTAAGGTCTAAAACTAATCCCTAAGGTAGATGTAGAGGTAGCGTGCCGACGGCGATCACATCGACTTTGGAACCATTTCCCACACGCATCGTCACCTCATCCTTAGCCAATCTTTGTTTAATCCGTAGTCCCTCTTTCGAGTTACAAATATTAGCAACCGAACCGGTATCAAATACCCAGGTACTACTACGAGCATTAGTAAGGTACACATCAATAACATGTATATCACATATACCTTTGTTCACCTTGCCATCCTTCTTATCCGCCAAATACTTGGGGCAATTCCGCTTCCAGTGTCCAGTCCATTTGCAGTAGAAGCACTCAGTTTCAGGCTTGGCTCCAGACTTGGGTTTCTTCGCGGGAGTAGCAACTGTCTTGCTATTCTTTTTGAAGTTCCCCTTCTTTCCCTTTGCCCTTTACTTGAAACAAGTGGTCTTGTTAACCATCAACACTTGATGCTCTTTCTGGATTTCTACCTCCTCCGATTTCAGTATCGCGAAGAGCTCGGGAATTACTTTTGTCATCCCTTGCATACTATAGTTCATCACGAAGTTCTACTAACTTGGTGATAGTGTCTAGAGAACTTTGTCAATTACTATCTTATCTGGAAGATTAACTCCCACTTGATTCAAGCAATTGTAGTACCTAGACAATCTGAGCACATGCTCACTGCTTGAGCTATTCTCCTCCATCTTTTAGCTATAGAACTTGTTGGAGACTTCATATCTCTCAACTCGGGTATTTGCTTGAAATATAAACTTCAACTCCTGGAACATCTCATATGGTCCATGACGTTCAAAACGTCTTTGAAGTCCCGATTCTAAGCCGTTAAGCATGGTGCACTAAACTATCAAGTAGTCATCATATTGAGCTAGCCAAACGTCCATAACGTCTGCATTTGCTCCTGCAATAGGTCTGTCACCTAGCGGTGCATCAAGGACATAATACTTTTGTGCAGCAATGAGGATAATCCTCAGATCATGGACCTAGTCCGCATCATTGCTACTAACATCTTTCAACTTATATTTCTCTAGGAACATAAAATATAAACGGGGAGCTATATCGCGAGCTATTGATCTACAACACAGATATGCTAATACTACCAGGACTAAGTTCATGATAAATTAAAGTTCAATTAAATATATATTACTTGAAGAACTCCCACTTAGATAGACATTCCTCTGGTCATCTAAATGATCACGTGATCCAAATCAACTAAACCATGTCCGATCATCACGTGAGATAGAGTAGTTTTTAGTGGTGAACATCTTATGTTGATCATATCTACTATATGATTCACGCTCGATCTTTCGGTCTCCAGTGTTCCGAGGCCATATCTGCATATGCTAGGCTCATCAAGTTTAACCCGAGTATTCTGCGTGTGCAAAACTGGCTTACACCCGTTGTATTTGAACATAGAGCTTATCACACCCGATCATCACGTGGTGTCTCGGCACGATGAACTTTCGCAACGGTGCATACTCAGGGAGAACACTTATACCTTGAAATTTTGTAAGGGATCATCTTATAATGCTACCGTCGTACTAAGCAAAATAAGAAGCATAATAAGATAAACATCACATGCAATCAAAATATGTGACATGATATGGCCATCATCATCTTGTGCTTTTGATCTCCATCTCCAAAGCACCGTCATGATCACCTTCATCACCGGCGCGACACCTTTATCTTCATCGTAGCATCGTTGTCGTCTCGCCAACTATTGCTTCTACGACTATCGCTACCGCTTAGTGATAAAGTAAAGCAATTACATGGCGATTGCATTTCATACAATAAAGCGACAACCATATGGCTCCTGCCAGTTGCCGATAACTTTACAAACCATGATCATCTCATACAAAACCGTATAACTCATCATGTCTTGAACATATCACATCACAACATGCCCTGCAAAAACAAGTTAGACGTCCTCTACTTTGTTGTTGCAAGTTTTACGTGGCTGCTACGGGCTTAGCAAGAACCATTCTTACCTACGCATACAAAACCACAACGATGTTTCGTCAAGTATGTGCTGTTTTAACCTTCACAAGGACCGGGCGTAGTCACACTTGATTCAGCTAAACTGAGAGAGACAGACACCCGCCAGTCACCTTTAAGCAACGAGTGCTCATAACGGTGAAACCAGTCTCGCGTAAGCGTACGCGTAATGTCGGTCCGGGCCGCTTCATCTCACAATACCGCCGAAGCAAAGTATGACATGCTGGTAAGCAGTATGACTAGTATCGTCCACAACTCACTTGTGTTCTACTCGTGCATATCATCTACGCATAGACCTGGCTCATGATGCCACTGTTGGGGAACGTAGTATTTTAAAATTTTCCTACGATCACGCAAGATCTATCTACCAGGTACATAGCAACGAGAGGGGAGAGTGTGTCTACGTACCCTCGTAGACTGGGAGCGGAAGCGTCAAGTGACGCGGTTGATGTAGTCGAATTTCTTCGCGATCCAACCGATCAAGCACCGAACGTACGGCACCTCCGCGTTCACACACGTCCAGCTTGATGACGTCCCACAAGCTCTTGATCCAGTTGAGCTTCACGGGAGAGTTTCGTCAGCACGACGGCGTGGTGACGGATATGATGAAGTTACCGGCGCAGGGCTTCGCCTAAGCAATGCGACAGTATGACCGAGGTGTGTTTCTGTGGAGGGGGGCACCACACACGGCTAAAACAATTCAACTTGTGTGTCTTTGGGTGCCCCCTGCCCCCGTATATAAAGGAGCAAGGGGGAGGCCGGCCGGCCCCTTGTGGCGCACCTAGGGGGTGCAATCCTAATAGGAATAGGATTGCAATCCTATTCCTAGTAGGAACTACCAAAAGGGAGAAGGGGGAAAGGAAGGAGAGGGAGAAGGAGAAGGAAAGGGGCGCCAGCCCCCCTCCTTCCTTGTCCAATTCGGACCAAGGGGTGGGGGGCGCGCGGCCCAGCCCTGGCCCTTCTTCCCTCTTTCTCCTACGGCCCATTAAGGCCCATAGCTTCCCCAGGGGTTCCGGTAACCCTCCCGGTACTCCGGTAAATTCCGAAACTTTACGGAACACTTCCGGTGTCCGAATATAGTCGTCCAATATATTAATCTTTACGTCTCGGACATTACGAGACTCCTCGTCATGTCCGTGATCTCATCCGGGACTCCGAACTACCTTCGGTACATCAAAACTCATAAACTCATAATACCGATCATCATCAAACGTTAAGCGTGTGGACCCTACGAGTTCGAGAACTATGTAGACATGACCGAGACTCATCTCCGGTCAATAACCAATAGCGGAACCTGGATGCTCATATTGGCTCCTACATATTCTACGAAGATCTTTTATCGGTCAAACCGCATAACAACATACGTTGTTCCTTTTGTCATCGGTATGTTACTTGCCCGAGACTCGATTGTCGGTATCTCTATACCTAGTTCAATCTCGTTACCGGCAAGTCTCTTTACTCGTTCCGTAATACATCATCTCGTGACTAACTCATTAGTCATTTGCTTGCAAGGCTTATTATGATGTGCATTACCGAGAGGGCCCAAAGATACCTCTTCGACACTTGGAGTGACAAATCCTAGTCTTGATCTATGCCAACACAACGAATACTTTTGGAGACACCTGTAGAGCATCTTTATGATCACCCAGTTACGTTGTGACGTTTGATAGCACACAAGGTGTTCCTACGGTATTCGGGAGTTGCATAATCTCATAGTCATAGGAACATGTATAAGTCATGAAGAAAGCAATAGCAGTAAAACTAAACGATCATAGTGCTAAGCTAACAGATGGGTCTAGTTCATGATACGTCCAAAACGTATCTATAATTTCTGCTTGCTCCATGCCACTTTTGGGTGATATTGCTATGATATCATACACTTCCATACACTTTTGATCATATTTGGACTAACTTACTAATCCAGTGCACCCCAGTGCCAGTTTCTGTTTTCGGCAGTTTTTGTATTTCAGGTTTTCACGTTTCGAGAACTGCCCAGAAAAATCCAGAAAAAATATATAAAAAATCAGCGATACGGAAACAACACTACGTCCGAATGGCAGCCTGGGGGGGGGGGCACAGGGGCTCCAGGTGCCCTGTGGGCGCGCCCCCCACTGGGCCGCGCCGGGGGGGGGGGGCGCCTCGACCCCCAGAGAGCCCCCTGGTGCCCTACTTTGGCATATATTTAAAGGACTCTCCGAAACCGTCGAAACAAGACTTCTTTTCGCGATCCCATCTCTGTTCCGAACCCGCCGCCGCTCCCAAGATCGGGAGCACCAGGAGAACTCTTCCCGGCACCCTGCCGGAGGGGAGGATCACCATCGGGAGCTTCTCCACCACCATGGACGCCTCCCGGATGACTCGTGAGTAGTCTCCCTTGGACCATGAGTCCATGACCAGTAGCTATGTGATGTTCTCCTCCCGTTCTTGTGCTTCACTAATTAGTCCTCGTGAGCTGCCCTACATGATCGAGGCACCTATGTAATCCTTATGCTGTTGCTATGTTGAGTTTGCTGGGATCCGATGGATTATGAGATTATGTTCAGATTGATCTTGAGTAATATATTTGATTCACCTCTTTTATATTTTAGTTCATAAGTAATTCTTGCATGTTCTCCGTTGTTATTTATTGCTTTGGCCGAGTAATAGGTAGTGACTCCAAGAGGGAACGCTATGCTCGATTGTGGGTTCATGCCCCTCGATGACTAGCTTGAGTGACAGAAACATGAGTCTAGGGGATGTGCTGTTGCCACAAGGGGGAAAACAACGGTGCTTGTGCCCGCGGGTGCAAGGATTGTTTACTTTACGCAAAGTTCTTTTAATGGAGTTGTCTGTTGCATTGAGTTTACACTATGGGTGGGACTCGCAACTTAATACCAGCGAGATGTTCTGGATAGATATCTCAAGGTGGATGATTAGTGTAGATATTGATGGATTTCGGTCTACTTACTTTGGCGTACCGCCCATGCTTTGAACCTCAACCTTTCTTGCAATGTAATCAACATTGGTTTGCATTCGTGGTCCTGTCAATTGCCCGGCTGTAATTTGTTTACCTCACATAGCTGTTTTATCGTCTTTTGGGAGAGAGACATCACTAGTGAACATCATGAGACTCCGGTCCATATTACCATCATTGATCACATACACTATTTACTTTTCGCTATTTTATTTACTATTGCAAAACACTATCTATCACTACTATCATATTGCTTTTAACCCTTTGTGAACTACAAGGCCGGAGAGATTGACAACCTCTCTGTACTCGTTGGGAGCAAAGTTATTTGTATCTGTGTGCAGGTCCACGTTGATTGCTAATTGCGCCGTTAGCAATTGACACCTACTTGTTGAACCTAGGAGTCTCTGGGGATTCGATCCTTGGCATCTTTGCTAGGGGAAAACACTTCTACTTACTGCATCTTACACCTTCCACTTGGGGTAACCAACGAGGGGTTCGAGGCCCATCAAGGAATATTTTCTGGCGACGTTGCCGGGGACTCCACTCTTCAGGATAGGGGAGTTGCATGCTATCTTTTACCTTTGCTTTTTAGTCTTGTTAGTTTACTTTTCATTTTTGCTTTAGTTCCTTTTATCGAAAATCACAAAAATAGTTATCTTGCTTGCTTGCTACTATGGGTTCCACCGAGAACACCAAGTTGTGTGACTTCACTAGTCACAACAACGATGACTTTATCAGCACACCTATCACTACACCTGCCACTTCAGCACCTTCATATGAAATTAAACCTGCTTTACTTAACTTAGTCATGAGAGAACAATTCTCCGGTGCTGTCATTGACATGAAAGAGGGTAATATAAAATTTCAGTTTCCTCTCAAGAAAGGGATGGAACACTTCCCTCGAAAGAAGATCAAGTTATCTTTTGAGTCCGTTGTACGGGCTAGCTATTCTTTTACTCTTGATAAAACTTGATCTATGCATTATGCCTAGCTTAAAGGCATAAAAGAAAGCGCTTTTGGGAGGCAGCCCACATGAATAATTTTTTTGCTTTTGTTGTGTCTTGATGTTGTTTAATGCTGTAGCATCATCATTGTATCTTTGCTTTTCATATTTGTGCCAAGTATAGCCTCTGATTGCTAGAAAGTTCAAAAGTTGTGAGGTGCTGTCCAGGAAACAGATTATGTCCTTGGATAGAAAAATTCGTATAAAATAACCAGATCATCTTTTTGGTCTGAATTTTCTCGACAGCGTTCTCTATATAATTGTCTTTCGTGCGTCAGTTCTGAGTTTTTTGATTTGAGTTGCAGAAGTATCCCGAACAGGTCTATTACTGCCTGCTGTTCTGTTTTTCACAGATTCTGTCCTGTTTTGCCTTACCTTCACTTTGCAAATTGAGAACTTACTTTTTCTTTGCAAAAACCTTTTGGAAATCTCGAGAAACAGTATAACTTCAAGAATATCCTTATTTCCAGTAAGGTATAATTATTTTATTAAGGGTACTAACCTCGCTAATCAGTTTATGATGAGTTGTGTATGAAGGGGGTTTTCAAGTGTGCGAGGGAAGATGATAAAAAGATTCAGGAGTGTCAAGCGCTCAAGCTTGAGGATGCCCCCGTGCACCCCCAAGAAATATTCAAGGAGACTCAAGTGTCTAAGCTTGGGGATGCCCCCCGTGCATCCCCTTCTCCATCAACATTATCAGTTCGTCTTTCGTTCCGCTATATTTTTATCACTTCATATGTTATGTTCTATGCTTGGAGCGTCTTGCTTTTAGTTTTCTTTTTTTTAGTTTTTCATAACGAGTCAGAACCCAGCATTCCATTATGTGGGAGAGAAACACGCTCCACCTCTACCTAGAACATTACATAGAATTTTCATGTCTATCTATGCTGTGTGTGTTCTTTGTCTTTTAAATAGCTACTATCGTGCTCTGCTCTTAGTATTCATGCTTATCTTTTCAAGAGCTTTTATTTAGTTGGTTGCTTGAACTCTCTTTAATTACCATGCTCACCTTATTAAGAGAGTTTGCTTCTGCTGCATGGGTTAATGTGTCTATGATAAATATGCTACTTTCATGATGGTGCTTAGTAGTTCAGGTTTTCTTATGCTTAATCTCAAATAGCTGGGGGGTTCCCAATGTGTTATTGGAATACCAACTTGGTTTGGTTGCCTATGATGTGGTATGGTTTAGTAATATCTTCCTTCGAGAATTTATTTTGATTGACTTGGCGTATGCTCACGCATATTCAAGACTGTAAAGAAAGTCTGTCAAGCCTTGATGATCTTTTATTTCTAAGTAGCGATATAACTACCATGCCTGATTCAATATTGCTTTGTCGCTTTGCATGATTATGACTGTCATGGCTCTCTTAGTTGGTCGCTCCCAGTCTTTTGCTAACCTACACCTGCACTAAGCAAATTAATCATGCAATACATAGCTCATGGGAAAGTAGCCTAAAAACTATTGTGGTAAAGAATATGTTGCTTATGTATCTTATTTCTTATGAGTTGCTTGCTGAGCGGTAACCATGTTTCTGGGGACGCCATCAACTGTCACACTTTTGTTGAATATCATGTGAGTTGCTATGCATGTTCGTCTTGTCTGAAGTAAGGGTGATTTACCGTGGGTTGAATTAATATGCATATTGTTAGAGAAGAACATTGGGCCGCCAACCAAAGCCATGCATCATGGTGGAAGTTTTAGCTTGGACCTTAATCCTCAATCTCTCATGAGAATATGCTTATGCATTAAAGAGGAGTCCATCATCTATTTTCTATGTTGTCCCGGTATGGATGTCCTCAAGTTGAGATCTATCAAAAACGAGAAATCAAATGCGATCTATCTCCTTGGACCTTTGTACAGGTGGCATAGAGGTACCCCTTTGTGACACTTGGTTAAAACATATGCAATGCAATGATAACCCATGGGGATCCGAGCTAATTAGGACAAGGAGCGAGCACTATTGGTATTCGATGCATGAGGCTTGCAACTTATAAGATGTTTTATACATGACACATATGAAGTACTACTACCGTTGGCACAATTGCTTCCATGTTTCAAAATAAAAAGCTCTAGCACTTCAAGCACCAACAACTGAGAGCATGATTGTCATTCTGAGTGTAATGTGCATTGTCCCAAAGTATCATTGTCTTTTGCATGATTGTGATATCGTTTATTCTGAAATGATTGTATCTAGTCATCACTTAAACCTTGAAGGTGCCCCTGCACTTATGTTTTGCATCACTAAAGGGGGCAAGCTAGATATCACTTGATCATATTTGCCCATCATGTTCATTGCAAATCTTTTTGATGTTTTAGTTTCATGTTGTAAAACTTTCAGTCATTTGTGATTTTCTCGTGAGACAACTTAATTACTTTAGAATCATTGTCTCAGTAAGCTTTTGTCATATGACTATGAGAAAGTCTTATATGGTTAATAGCATGTCACCATAGAAATTATTCTTGTTATCATTTACCTACTCGAGGACGAGCAGGAATTAAGCTTGGGGATGTTGATACGTCCAAAACGTATCTATAATTTCTGCTTGCTCCATGCCACTTTTGGGTGATATTGCTATGATATTCATACACTTCCATACACTTTTGATCATATTTGGACTAACTTACTAATCCAGTGCACCCCAGTGCCAGTTTCTGTTTTCGGCTGTTTTTGTATTTCAGGTTTTCACGTTTCGAGAACTGCCCAGAAAAATCCAGAAAAAATATATAAAAAAATCAGCGATACGGAAACAACACTGCGTCCGAAGGGCAGCCTGGGGGGGCCACAGGGGCTCCAGGCGCCCTGTGGGCGCCCCCCCCTGGGCCGCGCCGGGGGGGGGGGGGCCTCGGCCCCCCGAGAGCCCCCGGTGCCCTACTTTGGCATATATTTAAAGGACTCTCCGAAACCCTCGAAACAGGACTTCTTTTCGCGATCCCATCTCTGTTCCGCCGCCGCCGCCGCTCCCAAGATCGGGAGCACCAGGAGAAATCTTCCCGGCACCCTGCCGGAGGGGAGGATCACCACCGGGAGCTTCTCCACCACCATGGACGCCTCCCGGATGACTCGTGAGTAGTCTCCCTTGGACCATGAGTCCATGACCAGTAGCTATGTGATGTTCTCCTCCCGTTCTTGTGCTTCACTAATTAGTCCTCGTGAGCTGCCCTACATGATCGAGGCACCTATGTAATCCTTATGCTGTTGCTATGTTGACTTTGCTGGGATCCGATGGATTATGAGATTATGTTCAAATTGATCTTGAGTAATATATTTGTTTCACCTCTTTTATATTTTAGTTCATAAGTAATTCTTGCATGTTCTCCGTTGTTATTTATTGCTTTGGCCGAGTAATAGGTTGTGACTCCAAGAGGGAACGTTATGCTCGATTGTGGGTTCATGCCCCTCGATGACTAGCTTGAGTTACAGAAACATGAGTCTAGGGGATGTGCTGTTGCCACAAGGGGAAAACAACGGTGCTTGTGCCCGCGGGTGCAAGGATTGTTTACTTTACGCAAAGTTCTTTTAATGCAGTTGTCTGTTGCATTGAGTTTACACTATGGGTGGGACTCGCAACTTAATACCAGCGAGATGTTCTGGATAGATATCTCAAGGTGGATGATTAGTAGTAGATATTGATGGATTTCGGTCTACTTACTTTGGCGTACCGCCCATGCTTTGAACCTCAACCTTTCTTGCAATGTAATCAGCATTGGTTTGCGTTCGTGGTCCTGTCAATTGCCCAGCTGTAATTTGTTTACCTCACATAGCTGTTTTATCGTCTTTTGGGAGAGAGACATCACTAGTGAACATCATGAGACTCCGGTCCATATTACCATCATTGATCACACACACTATTTACTTTTCGCTATTTTATTTACTATTGCAAAACACTATCTATCACTACTATCATATTGCTTTTAACCCTTTGTGAACTACAAGGCCGGAGAGATTGACAACCTCTCTGTACTCGTTGGGAGCAAAGTTATTTGTATCTGTGTGCAGGTCCACGTTGATTGCTAATTGCGCCGTTAGCAATTGACACCTACTTGTTGAACCTAGGAGTCTCTGGGGATTCGATCCTTGGCATCTTTGCTAGGGGAAAACACTTCTACTTACTGCATCTTACACCTTCCACTTGGGGTAACCAACGAGGGGTTCGAGGCCCATCAGTCCATCACGGCATTCTCCTAATGATGTGATCCCGTTGATCAAATGACAACTCATGTCTATGGCTAGGAAACATAGCCATCTTTGATCAATGAGCTAGTCTAGTAGAGGCATACTAGGGACATACTATTTTTTCTATGTATTCAAGCATGTACTAAGTTTACGGTTAATACAATTCTAGCATGAATAATAAACATTTATCATGATATAAGGAAATAAATAATAACTTTATTATTGCCTTTAGGGCATATTTCCTTCAACATAAACTCATAATATCGATCGTCATCGAACGTTAAGCGTGCGGACCCTACAGGTTTGAGAACTATGTAGACATGACCGAGACTCATCTCCGGTCAATAACCAATAGCGGAACCTGGATACTCATATTGATTCCTACATATTCTTCGAAGATCTTTATCGGTCAAACCACATAACAACATACGTTGTTCCCTTTGTCATCGGCATGTTACTTGCCCGAGATTCGATCGTCAGTATCATCATACCTAGTTCAATCTCATCACCGACAAGTCTCTTTACTCGTTCCGTAATACATCATCTCGTGACTAACTTATTAGTCGTTTTCTTGCAAGGCTTATTACAATGTGTATTACCGAGAGGGCCCAGAGATACCTATCCGACACTCGGAGTGACAAATCCTATTCTTGATCTATGCCAACACCACAAACACCTTCGGAGACACATGTAGAGCATCTTTATAATCACCCAGTTACGTTGTGATGTTTGATAGCACACAAGGTGTTCCTCCGGTATTCGGGTGTTGCATAATCTCATAGTCATAGGAACTATACAAGTCATGAAGAAAGCAATAGCAGAAAAACTAAACGATCATATTGCTAAGCTAACAGATGGGTCTTGTCCATCACATCATTCTCCTAATGATGTGATCCCATTGATAAAATGACAACTCATGTTTATGGTTAGGAAACATAATCATCTTTGATTGATGAGCTAGTCTAGTAGAGGAATACTAGGGACACTCTGTTTCGTCTATGTATTCACACATGTATCAAGTTTCCGGTTAATACAGTTCTAGCATGAATAAAAGACATTTATCATGATGTATAAGGAAATATAAATAACAACTTTATTATTGTCTCTAGGGCATATTTCCTTCAACCAGCCCACTTACAAGCATGGCATCAACTATTACTACACAAGGCAACTGAATTGATGTACATACAGAAACTATTACTCGACAGAAACTACCTCCAAATTTCTTGCTCTCTAGTTTGAGAGTACTTTGGTTTATTCCTCCTTACAACAGTTTTAAGTTATGAGGAACACCACAATAGCTAAAAAATCCAATAGCATTTATGTCAACCAGGCATTATGCTCCAATATATTATACACACTAGCAGAACACACTTTTTCACTAGATTTTGATGGTCAAGGTCATGACAGCAGATTTGGTACTGCCCACTTATGAAAGCATGGCATCTTTATATGCTTAGCTTTACACTATTAAGGTCATGAAAACAACCCACTTATCTAAGCATGACATTAGCTATTAGGCAACTGAATAGTTGCATATAAAAAGAACCACTCTACAAGAAAGTTGTACTCCCTCCATAAAGAAATATAAGAGTGTTCAGATCACTCTTATATTTCTAGTATACACACTAGCAATAGCAAACTTCTATTTTGTCTCAGTGGGATCAAAAATAGCTTGCTGAAAAAGAGTTTTGTCTGTTTAATCTTTGTAACAAGTAAATCTTCTTGTAAACGTAAAATTCTAAAAAGCTAAGTGCTCAAAATTATTTCATCAATTGTGATTGCTTGCAAAAATGCATCAGATGGAGAACGGGATATTAACAGTAGGCGGATCATCATAGAAGTATGACAACATAAAAGTCGAATGTCAGCATATCCCTATTTTTGTTCTACAAGATAGCATTGCCATATGACAAATATGAACTTTCTTTTTCGCCATATGAAAAAATTATAGCATATTGGTCAAATGTCAACTAAGCCAGCAGTTTCCTAATCTCTAATTTGAGAGTAGCATGTTTCAATTCATCAACGAGAACCCAACCCCCATGGGAATAGATTTTATTTTCCAATAAAATGATCCCCAATGGACCCCCCACCCCACAAAAAAAATTCATTGAGAGATCAGAGTCCTTTTTGTTCTCAGAAGTGACCGATATTACCTTAGTGATCGGCCGAGGAAGATGCCCCTTTTGTTCAGACGCCCCATAGAGGAATTCATGTCGTCTTTCAAAGTTGAAACCAAGTATTGCTTCTGGGGACTAAATAGAACATAATGTTATAGAATGATATTTCACAAGGAAACATATACAAAGTGCTACACGTATTCCGTTTGTACCAAAAATTTAATAGGAAACTGGAGATGTGTTTACTGGACAAGCACATAGTCCTATATGCCAATAGGGCATCCAACATTGCTTGTTATCTCACATACATATTTACAAAGGTTCTTGAGATAGTAAATAGTAGTAGCATTAAGTCAATGTAATGAAGGCATATGACTATGGACATCTTCCTGTGGCCTTTTTGCCCAACCATCCACCAAACTTACTAAAGATTCATTTGCCTACAAAGAATAATTTTCACATTCAATCTCTTAACAACCTTAGAAAGTAGAATGCAAACAATAATAGTGATAGAATGTTTGGGTTTGAACTTTACTACTTTAAGGACTCCTGATTCCATGAATCAAAGCAACACATTTTTCATAGAGATTAAACTTAAAGCCAAGTAAAAAAAACATGCCCCCAGCTGTAGTAGGAAACTGAACACTTAAACAGAGAGAGCGAGCTTACGATGTTGTTTGTTCTATGGATGGCTAGCTCATGTTCTCCCGAAGTGCGGAGAGATGGGGGCACCCACCACCATGCTTCTAATCACCGGAAGCAGAGGAAGCAGAGGCTGGCTGCTTCGGACCAGACCACCGATAGCGAAGGGACTTGGTCCCGCTTAGATCTAGCTGGTCAAGGTTGGGGCGGTAGAGCCCCGAGAGAGAGAGAGAGAGAGAGAGAGAGAGAGGTGGCATCACTGGACGCTTGGGTATGAACAAAAAGAGCCTCTGTTGGCACCTGTGTGATGGCGGCGGCGGTACATGCCCACCTCCATGTGGGAAAATAGCAGCCATGTGGGGATAACGATGGATAGGTGGTGGAAGAGGCGAATAGAGTGGCGGTAGCCTCACTAGATGCGTAGCGCCGTCGTCGGCCGGAGAGGGCACCTATCGCCCGGAGAGAGCACCTATGGCGGCGGTATGCGTGGTGGATCTGGAGCAATGGGGCCAAAGGGGATAAGGTTTGGAGCATGGAGTTGGGGGGTGAAGGAAAAGGAAAAGAAGGGAGCACTCGCGGGCTGAGCCAAATGTTGGCGCTAGAAAATTATGTACACACGCGCACATTTTTTAGTCGGCCCATTTAGCTACCCTGAGTTGGTCGGTGTTTGCCGATCGAGCATCAGTTGCGTATAAGGTTATTGCCAACCCACTATTCGTTGGTACAATTTTTATCATTCACGGCCGACAATTGGTCGTTATGTATTCGTTTTCCCTACCCACGGTCTGTTAAAAGTTTTCCTGATCAACAGTCGGTTGGAAATACTGACTTTTGCCAACACACGTCGGTAGGGAATTATGGTGTGTGGTGTAGTGCTCTCTGAGCAACATATAATTATCTCCCAAGCACATAACCCCGATATGTCAGATCGAGTGGTATGATGTGCTCGAGAAGTTAGATTGGGAACAACAGGGAGGGTGTGGCTAGGGTAATGTCGGTATTTTTAGGTGAGAAAATAGTTTTTATACCCAAAAATAAAACTGATGGAGCCAACTCTTGGTGGGCTTCAAATGGGCCAAAGCTATTGCTAGCGGACCTGAGCAGTTACCTAGTAAGCTTTCGCTAAAAAATAGTTTTACCTAGTAAGCTGAACAATGGCCCAGTAGTGGTATGATATCACCAATTCACCATAGATGGGCTGGTAGTTTGGCACGTCGGTGATAATTAAGCTGTCAGTCATGTTTGTAATTAATTTTTAATTTCGAATCTTTACTGTCTCATGATACGTCTCCAACGTATCAATAATTTTTTATTGTTCCATGCTATTATTTATGAAGTCTTGGATGTTTAATGGGCTTTATCATTCACTTTTATATCATTTTTGGGAC
The DNA here is from genome assembly GCA_902687465.1 of Secale cereale. Taxonomy (NCBI): domain Eukaryota; kingdom Viridiplantae; phylum Streptophyta; class Magnoliopsida; order Poales; family Poaceae; genus Secale; species Secale cereale. Next base: position 32,778,691 of record LR738715.1, on the reverse strand, counting down.
TAACCTACTAACCCAAAGGCCCAGTCCAGATTGCTGTTTTTTTTTGCCTATTTCAGGGTTTTGCAGAAAAAGAATATCAAACGGAGTCCAAACGAAATGAAATCTTCGCGAGAGATATTTTTGGAGAAAATTACGCCAGAGGAACTTGAGAACCACGTCAGAGGGTCGAGGACCCTCCCTCGAGGGTGGGGGGCGCGCCCCCCTTCCCAGGGCGCGCCCCCTGCCTCGAGGCCTCCTCGAGTGGCCCCCGGTACCCTCCTTCTTCCTATATAAGTCCACGTACCCCAGAAACTCCGTGAACAGAGAGAAAACCTTAATTCCACCGCCGTAGCTTCTATTCCCATGGAGATCCCATCTTGGAGCCTGTTCCAGAGCTCCACCGGAGGGGGATCCATCACGGAGGCCTTCATCATCATCATCATCATCATCGCCCTCACCATGAGTTTTGAGTAGTTTACCACAGACCTTTGGGTCCATATCTAGTATCTAGACGGCTTCTTCTCTCTCTTTGGATCTCAATACAAAGTTCTCCTCTGTCTTCGAGGAGATCTATTCGATGTAATCTCTTTTTGCGGTGTGTTTGTCGACATCCTATGAATTGTGAGTTTATGATCAAGGTTATCTATGAAAGATATTTGGTTCTTCTCTGAACTTTTTATGTGTGCTCATAATATCCTTGCAAGTCTCTTCGAATTATTGGTTTGGTTTGGCCTACTAGATCTATAGTTCTTGCAATGGGTGAAGTGCTTGGCTTTGGGTTCAATCTTGCGGTGTCCTTTCCCAGTGACAGTAGGGGCAGCAAGGCACATATTGTATTGTTGCCATCGAGGATAAAAAGATGGGGTTTACATCATATTGCTTGAGTTTATCCCTCTACATCATGTCATCTTGCTTAAGGTGTCACTCTGTTCTTATGAACTCAATACACTAGATGCATGGTGGATAGCGGTCGATGTGTGGAGTAATAGTAGTAGATGCAGGCAGGAGTCGGTCTACTTGTCTCGGACGTGATGCCTATATACAATGATCATGCCTAGATAGTCTCATAATTATTCGCTTTTCTATCAATTGCTCGATAGTAATTTGTTTACCCGCCGTAGAATATCGCTATCATGAGAGAAGCCACTAGAGAAAACTATGGCCCCCGGGTCTATTCTCAACATATCAATCTACATCTACTTTACATTTACCACTTTTATTTGCTGTTTTATTAAACCAAAAATATCAACTATCATCTCTATCAGATCTCACTCACGTAAGTGACCGTAAAGGGATTGACAACCCCTTATCCCGTTGGCTGCGAAGTTCTTATTTGTTTGTGCAGGTGCGAGGGACTGGCGCGTGGTCTCCTACTGGATTGATACCTTGGTTCTCAAAAACTGAGGGAAATACTTACGCTACTGTGCTACATCTCCCTTTCCTCTTCGAGGGAATACAACGCAAGCTCAAGAGGTAGCAAAAAGAATTTGTGGCGCCGTTGCTGGGGAGGCTTACGCAAAAGTCATATACCAAGTACCTATCACAAACCCTTATCCTTCGCATTACATTTATTTGCCTCTCGTTTTCCTCTCCCCCACTTCACCTTTGCCATTTTATTTTCCCTTCTTCCGCCGTGTGTTTTTCGTTCGCTTGCTTCTTCTTTGCTTGTGTGTGTTGGATTGCTTGCTTGTCACTATATATGGCTCAGAAGAATACCAAATTGTGTGACTTCTCCAATACCAACAACAATGACTTTATTAGCACTCCGATTGCTCCTATTACCGATGCTGAATCTTGTGAGATCAATGCTGCTTTGTTGAATCTTGTCATGAAAGATCAATTCTCCGGTCTTCCTAGTGAAGATGCCACTACTCATCTAAACAACTTTGTTGATTTGTGTGATATGCAAAAGAAAAGGGATATGGATAACGATATTGTTAAATTGAAGTTATTTCCGTTTTCACTTAGAGATCGTGCTAAAACTTGGTTTTCCTCTTTGCCTAGAAATAGTATTGATTCGTGGAATAAGTGCAAAGATGATTTTATCTCTAAGTATTTCCCTCCTGCTAAGATCATCTCTCTTAGAAACGATATTATGAATTTTATGCAACTAGATCATGAGCATTATGCACAAGCTTGGGAGAGAATGAAATTAATGATACGTAATTTCCCTACACATGGTTTGAATCTATGGATGATTATTCAGAACTTTTATGCTGGCTTGAATTTTGCTTCTAGAAATCTTTTAGATTCGGCCGTCGGAGGCACTTTCATGGAAACTACCTTAGGAGAAGCTACCAAACTCCTAGATAATATTATGGTTAATTATTCTCAATGGCACACCGAAAGATCTACTAGTAAAAAAGTGCATGCTATCGAAGAAATTAGTGTTTTGAGTGGAAAGATGGATGAACTTATGAAATTGTTTGCTACTAAGAGTGCTTCTTCTGATCCTAATGATATGCCTTTGTCCACTTTGATCGAGAATAACAATGAATCTTTGGATGTGAATTTTGTTGGTAGGAATAATTTTGGTAACAATGCTTATAGAGGTAATTTTAATCCTAGGCCTTTTCTTAGTAATTCCTCTAATAATTATGGTAATTCCTACAACAACTCTTATGGAAAGATGCCTTCTGAATTTGAAACTAGTGTTAAAGAGTTAATGATCTCGCAAAAGAATTTCAATGCTATGCTTGAAGAGAAATTGCTTAAAGTTGATGAATTGGCTAGAAGTGTGGATAGAATTACTCTTGATGTTGAATCTTTGAAACTTAGATCTATCCCACCTAAGCATGATATCAATGAGTCTCTCAAAGCCATGAGAATTTCCATTGATGAATGCAAAGAAAGAACCGCTAGAATGCATGCTAAAAGAGAAGATTATATTAAATCGTGTTCTTCTAGTTATCGTGAAAATAAAGATGAAGATCTGAAAGTTATTGATGTGTCTCCTATTAGATCCTTGTTTTCTAGGATTAATCTTAATGAGAATAGGATTGGAGATGATTCTGCTTTAAGGTGTCCCAATGATTCGGAGTTTTTAGATCTTGATGCTAAAATTGCTAAAAGTGGGAGTGAAGAGATTAAAACTTTGCATAGTGATGAACCCACTAATTTGGATTTCAAGGGATTCAATTATGATAATCGCTCTTTGATTGATTGTATTTCCTTGTTGCAATCCGTGCTAAATTATCCGCATGCTTATAGTCAAAATAAAGCTTTCACTAAACACATAGTTGATGCTTTGATGCAATCTTATGAAGAAAAACTTGAGTTGGAAGTTTCTATACCTAGAAAGCTTTATGACGAGTGGGAACCTACTATAAAAATAAAAATAAAAGATCATGAATGCTATGCTTTGTGTGATTTGGGTGCAAGTGTCTCCACTATCCCAAAAACTTTGTGTGATTTGCTAGGGTTCCATGAGCTTGATGATTGTTCTTTGAATTTGCATCTTGCGGATTCCACTATTAAGAAACCTATGGGAAGAATTAATGATGTTCTTATTATTGCCAATAGGAATTATGTGCCCGTAGATTTCATTGTTCTTGATATAGATTGCAATCCTTCATGTCCTATTATTCTTGGTAGACCTTTCCTTAGAACGATTGGTGCAATTATTGATATGAAGGAAGGAAATATTAGATTCCAATTTCCATTAAGTAAAGGAATGTAACACTTTCTTAGAAAGAAAATCAAATTACCATATTAATCTATCATGAGATCCACTTATGGATTGCCTTCCAAAGATGGCAATACCTAGATCTATCTTGTATCATGCCTAGCTAGGGGCGTAAAACGATAGCGCCTGTTGGGAGGCAACCCAATTTTATGTTTTTTGTTTTTGTTGCTGTTAGGGAATAAATATTGCATCTAGCCTCTGATTAGATGTGTTTTCATGTTTTGTTTAGTGTTTGTGCCAAGTAGAACCTTTGGTAAGACTTGTGTGAAGTTTATATGATCTTGCTGTGAAAAACAGAATCGTTAGCGCTGCCTAAAGTAATCTTCAGATTTTACTGGAGCGTGCTTTTTAGTTGATTCTGGTTGCTTCTGATTGGTAGAAAAATTGCGCAAATTTACCAATTTAGTTTGAATTTGTTGGAGTTCCATAAGTAGGCGAACCCTGCAGATTACTACAGACTGTTCTGTCTTTGACAGATTCTGTTTTTCGTGTGTTGTTTGCTTATTCCGATGCATCTATGAGTATTATTGGAGGATATGAACCCAAGAGAACTTGGAGTACAGTAGGTTTAACACCAATAAAAACAAAGAATGAATTCCCTGCTGTACCTTTGAGTGGTGGTTTGCTTTCTCTTACTAAGGGAGTTCACGAGAATTTTGTCTAAGTTTTGTGTTGTGAAGTTTTCAAGTTTTGAGTATTGCTTTGATGGACTATGGAACCAGGAGTAGCAAAGGCCCAAGCTTGGGGATGCCCATGGCACCCTAAGTAAATTCAAGATAATCAAAAAGCCTAAGCTTGGGGATGCCCCGGGAAGGCATCCCCTCTTTCGTCTTCATCCATCGGTAACTATACTTGGAGCTATATTTTCATTCGCAACGTGTTATGTGTTTTGCTTGGAGCATCTTGTATAATTTGAGTCTTTGCTTGTTAGTTTGCCACAATCATCCTTGCTGGAAACACCTATTTTAGAGAGTTAAATATGCCCTAGAAATTATTAGAACACTCTATGTGCTTCACTTATATCTTTTGAGTTGAATAGTTTTTGCTTTAGTGCTTCACTTATATCTTTTAGAGCATGGTGGTGGTAATATTTTGTAGAAATTGTTGAACTCTCATGCTTCACTTAGATCTATTTGAGAGTCTATTAAAACAGCATGGTAAAGTGTTTAGGCTAAATAAACTAGTCTTCACATGATAAACATCCAATGTCAATGTAGTAAAAAAATTCACATCAAGTGCATTGAATAGAAAGAGATGTTGGATGCTTGATAATTGTTTTGAGACATGAGGATAGTGATATTAGAGTCATGCTAGTGGAATTATTATGAAATTGAGAAATACTTGTGTTAAGGTTAGTGATTCCCGTAGCATGCACGTAGGGTGAACCGTTGTGTGACTAAGTTAAAGCATGAGGTATTTGTAGAGTGTCAACCTTTGTGTGGAGGTCGGGGGCGCGCGATGGTTAACTCCTACCAACATCCCCCCTAGGGGCATGCGTTGATTGATTTGTTTTGATGACTCGTAGATTTTTGCAATAAGTAGATGAGTTCTTATGACTAATGTTGATTCCATGGATTATACGCACTCTCACCCTTCCACCATTGCTAGCCTCTCTTGTACCGCGCAACTTTCGCTGGTGCCATAAACCCAGTATATATCCTTCCTCAAAACAGCCACCATATTGTTCCTCAAAACAGCCACCATACCTACCTATCATGGCATTTCCATAGCCATTCCGAGATATATTGCCATGCAACTTTCCACCGTTCCGTTTATATGGCACACATCATATTGTCATATTTCCATGCATGATCATGTAGTTGACATCATATTCGTGGCAAGGCCACCATGCATAATATTTTCATACATGTCACTCTTGTATCATTGCACATACCGGTACACCGCCGGAGGCATTCACATTGAGTCATACTCTGTTGTTGTAGTATCGAGTTGTAATATTGTGTTGTAATGAAAGTGTGTTGATCATCATTTTTAGAGCATTGTCCCATGGGAGGAAAGGCTGAATCTATAAAGCCCCTCCGCAAAAAAAAAAGAGAAAGGCCAAAAAAGGCCCCAAAAAGGAAAAAAAGAAAAAAGAAAAAAGAGAAAAGAAGAAAAGAAGAAGGGACAATTGCTACTATCTTTTTCCACACTTGTGCTTCAAAGTAGCACCATGTTCTTCATTGTAGAGAGTCTCATGTCTAGTCACTTTCATATACTAGTGGGAATTTTCGTTATAGAACTTGGCTTGTATATTCCAATGATGGGCTTCCTCAAATGCCCTAGGTCTTCGTGAGCAAGCACGTTGGATGCACACCCACTAGTTTCTTTTGTTGAGCTTTCATTCATATTTAGCTCTAGTGCATCCGTTGCATGGCAATCCCTACTCACTCACATTGATATCTATTGATGGGCATTTCCATAGCCCGTTGATACGCCAAGTCGATGTGAGACTATCTCCCTCTTTTTGTCTTCTCCACAACCACCTCTATTCCACCCAAAGTGCTATGTCCATGGCTCACGCTCATGTATTGCGTGAAAGTTGAAAGGTTTGAAAAGATAGAGCATGAAAACAAATGCTTGGCTGAAATTGGGGTTGTGCATAATATGAATATTTAGTGTGATAACGAGGGAGCATAGCCAACACTATATGATTTTGTAGGGATAACTTTCTTTAGCCATAGTATTTTGACAAGACATGAATGCTTTGTTAGTATTGCTTGAAGTATTGTTATTTCTTATGTCAATATAGACTTTTGTCTTGAATCTTTCAGATCTGAACATTCATGCCACAATTAAGAGAATTACATTGAAAAACTATATTGGTTAGCATTCCACATAAAAAATTCTTTCTTTATCATTTACCTACTCGAGGACGAGCAGGAATTAAGCTTGGGGATGCTTGATACATCTCCAACGTATCTATAAATTTTTTATTATTCCATGCTATTATTTATGAAGTCTTGGATGTTTAATGGGCTTAATCATTCACTTTTATATCATTTTTGGGACTAACCTACTAACCCAAAGGCCCAGTCAAGATTGCTGTTTTTTGCCTATTTCAGGGTTTTGCAGAAAAGGAATATCAAACGGAGTCCAAACGGAATGAAACCTTCGCGAGAGATATTTTTGGAGGAAATCACGCTTGGGAAACGTCAGGACCAAGTCAGGGGGCAAGGGGCCAGCCCTCGAGGGTGGGGGCGCGCCCCCCTTCCTAGGGCGCGCCCCCTGCCTCGAAGCTGGCCCACACGGCCCCCGGTGCCCTCCTTCTTCCTATATATACCTATGTACCCCAGAAACTCCATACACAGAGAGAAAACCCCAATTCCACCGCCGTAGCTTCTGTTCCCATGGAGATCCCATATTGGAGCCTGTTCTGGGAGGGGGATCCATCACGGAGGCCTTCATCACCATCATCGCCCTCACCATGAATTGTGAGTAGTTTACCACAGACCTTCGGGTCCATAGCTAGTATCAAGGTGGCTTCTTCTCTCTCTCTCCAGATCTCAATACAAAGTTCTCCTCGGTCTTCGAGGAGATCTATTCAATGTAATCACTTTTTGCGGTGTGTTTGCCGAGATCCGATGAATTGTGAGTTTATGATCAAGGTTATCTATGAAAGATATTTGGTTCTTCTCTGAACTTTTTATGTGTGCTCATAATATCCTTGCAAGTCTCTTCGAATTATTGGTTTGTTTTGGCCTACTAGATCTATAGTTCTTGCAATGGGAGAAGTGCTTGGCTTTGGGTTCAATCTTGCGGTGTCCTTTCCCAGTGACAGTAGGGGTAGCAAGGCACGTATTGTATTGTTGCCATCGAGGATAAAAAGATGGGGTTTTCATCTTATTGCTTGAGTTTATCCCTCTACATCATGTCATCTTGCTTAAGGCGTTACTCTGTTTCGTATGAACTCAATACACTAGATGCATGCTGGATAGCGGTCGATGTGTGGAGTAATAGTAGTAGATGCAGGCAGGAGTCGGTCTACTTGTGTCGGACGTGATGCCTATATACAATGATCATGCCTAGATAGTCTCATAATTATTCGCTTTTCTATCAATTGCTCGACAGTAATTTGTGTACCCGCCGTAGAATATCGCTTTCATGAGAGAAGCCACTAGAGAACACTATGGCCCCCGGGTCAATTCTCAACATATCAATCTACATCTACTTTACTTTTCTTTCTTTTATTTTCTGTTTTATTAAACCTAAAATACCAAAATATAACTATCATCTCTATCAGATCTCACTCTCGTAAGTGACCGTAAAGGGATTGACAACCCCTTATCGCGTTGGCTGCAAAGTTCTTATTTTTTTGTCCAGGTGCGAGGGACTGGCGCGTGGTCTCCTACTGGATTGATACCTTGGTTCTCAAAAACTGAGGGAAATACTTACGCTACTGTGTTGCATCTCCCTTTCCTCTTCAAGGGAATACAACACAAGCTCAAGAGGTAGCAATTGGTAGAAAAATTGCGCAAATTTACCAATTTAGTTTGAATTATTTGGAGTTCCAGAAGTAGGCGAACCCTGCAGATTACTACAAACTGTTCTGTCTTTGACAGATTCTGTTTTTCGTGCGTTGTTTGCTTATTCCGATGCATCTATGAGTAGTATTGGAGGATATGAACCATAGAGAAGTTGGAGTACAGTAAGTTTAACACCAATATAAACAAAGAATGAATTTATTATTGTACCTTTGAATAGTGGTTTGCTTTCCTATACTAACGGAGCTCACGAGAATTTTTGTCTAAGTTTTGTGTTGTGAAGTTTTCAAGTTTTGAGTATTGCTTTGATGCACTATGGAACAAGGAGTAGCAAAGGCCTAAGCTTGGGGATGCCCATGGCACCCCAAGTAAATTCAAGATAATCAAAAGCCTAAGCTTGGGGATGCCCCGGGAAGGCATCCCCTCTTTCGTCTTCATCCATCGGTAACTATACTTGGAGCTATATTTTTATTCGCAACATGTTATGTGTTTCGCTTGGAGTGTCTTGTATAATTTGAGTCTTTGCCTGTTAGTTTGCCACAATCATCCTTGCTGGACACACCTATTTGAGAGAGTTAGATATGGCCTAGAAATTTTTAGAACACTTTATGTGCTTCACTTATATCTTTTGAGTTGAATAGTTTTTGCTCTAGTGCTTCACTTATAACTTTTAGAGCACAGTGGTGATAATATTTTGTAGAAATTGTTGAACTCTCATGCTTCACTTATATCTATTTGAGAGTCTATTAAAACAGCATGGTAATGTGTTTTGGCTAAAGAAACTAGTCTTCACATGATAGACATCCAATGTCAATGTAGTAAAAAAATCACAACAAGTGCATTGAATAGAATGAGATGTTGGATGCTTGATAACTGTTTTGAGATATGAGGATAGTGATATTAGAGTCATGCTAGTGGAGTTATTATGAAATTGAGAAATACTTGTGTTAAGGTTAGTGATTCCCGTATCATGCACGTATGGTGAACCGCTATGTGACGAAGTTAGAGCATGAGGTATTTGTAGAGTGCCAACCTTTGTGTAGAGGTCGGGGGCGCGAGATGGTTAACTCCTACCAACCTCCCCCCTAGGAGCATGCGTTGATTGCTTTGTTTTGATGACTCGTTGATTTTTGCAATAAGTATATGAGTTCTTATGACTAATGTTGAGTCCATGGATTATACGCACTCTCACCCTTCCACCATTGCTAGCCTCTCATGTACCGCGCAACTTTCGCTGGTGCCATAAACCCACTATATATCCTTCCGCAAAACAGCCACCATATTGTTCCTCAAAACAGCCACCATACCTACCTATCATGGCATTTCCATAGCCATTCCGAGATATATTGCCATGCAACTTTCCACCGTTCCGTTTATATGACACGCATCATATTGTCATATTGCCATTGCATGATCTTCTAGTTGACATCGTAGTTGTGGCAAAGCCACCATGCATAATTTTTAATATATGTCGCTCTTGATTCATTGCACATCCCGGTACACCACCGGAGGCATTCATGTAGAGTCATACTTGTTGTAGTATCGATTTTTAATTTTGAGTTGTAATAAAAAGTGTGATGATCATCATTATTAGAGCATTATCCCATGTGAGGAAAGGCCAATAAAAAAAGGGAGATGGCCCAAAAAAATATAGAGAGGGGCTAATAAAAAAAAGAGAGAAAGCCCCTCCAAAAAAATGAGAGAAAAGAGAGAAGGGACAATTGCTACTATCTTTTTCCACACTTGTGCTTCAAAGTAGCACCATGTTCTTCATTGTAGAGAGTCTCATGCTTAGTCACTTTCATATACTAGTGGGAACTTTCATTATAGAACTTGGCTTGTATATTCCAACGATGGGCTTCCTCAAATGAGCTATGTCTTCGTGAGCAAGCAAGTTGGATGCACACCCACTAGTTTCCTTTGTTGAGCTTTCATTCATATTTAGCTCTAGTGCATCCGTTGCATGGCAATCCCTACTCACTCACATTGATATCTATTTAGGGCATCTCCATAGCCCGTTGATACGCCTAGTCGATGTGAGACTATCTCCCTCCTTTTTGTCTTCTCCACAACCACCTCTATTCCACCTATAGTGCTATATCCATGGCTCACGCTCATGTATTGCGTGAACGTTGAAAGGTTTGAAAAGATAGAGGATGAAAACAAATGCTTCGCTGAAATTAGGGTTGTGCATAATATGAATATTTTGTGTGATGAAGAGGGAGCATAGCCAGACTATATGATTTTGTAGGGATAACTTTCTTTAGCCATAGTATTTTGAGAAGACATGATTGCTTTGTTAGTATTGCTTGAAGTATTATTATTTCTTATGTCAATATAGACTTTTATCTTAAGTCTTTCAGATCTAAACATTCATGCCACAATTAAGAGAATTACATTGAAAAAACTATATTGGTTAGCATTCCACATCAAAAATTCTTTCTTTATCATTTACCTACTCGAGGACGAGCAGGAATTAAGCTTGGGGATGCTTGATACATCTCCAACGTATCTATAATTTTTTTATTGTTCCATGCTATTATTTATGAAGTCTTGGATGTTTAATGGGCTTTATCATTCACTTTTATATCATTTTTGGGACTAACCTACTAACCCAAAGGCCCAGTCCAGATTGCTGTTTTTTGCCTATTTCAGGGTTTTGCAGAAAAAATCAAACGGAGTCCAAACGGAATGAAACCTTTGCGAGAGATATTTTTGGAGAAAATCACGCCAGAGGAACTTGAGAACCACGTCAGAGATTCGAGGAGCCGCCCTCGAGGGTGGGGGGCGCGCCCCCTGCCTCGAGGCCTCCTCGAGTGGCCCCCGTTGCCCTCCTTCTTCCAATATAAGTACACGTACCCCAGAAACTCCGTGAACAGAGAGAAAACCCTAATTCCACCGCCGTAGCTTCTGTTCCCGTGGAGATCCCATCTTGGAGCCTGTTCCGGAGCTCCACCGGAGGGGGATCCATCACGGAGGCCTTCATCATCATCATTATCGCCCTCACCATGAGTTGTGAGTAGTTTACCACAGACCTTCGGGTCCATAGCTAGTATCTAGATGGCTTCTTCTCTCGCTTTGGATCTCAATACAAAGTTCTCCTCGGTCTTCGAGGAGATCTATTGGATGTAATCTCTTTTTGCGGTGTGTTTGTCGAGATCCGATGAATTGTGAGTTTATGATCAAGGTTATCTATGAAAGATCTTTGGTTCTTCTTTGAACTTTTTATGCGTGCTTATAATATCTTTGCTAGTCTCTTCGAATTATTGGTTTGGTTTGGCCTACTAGATCTATAGTTCTTGCAATGGGAGAAGTGCTTGGCTTTGGGTTCAATCTTGAGGATTAAAAAGATGGGGTTGATAGTAGGGGCAGCAAGGCACGTATTGTATTGTTGCCATCGAGGATTAAAAAGATGGGGTTTACATCATATTGCTTGAGTTTATCCCTCTACATCATGTCATCTTGCTTAAGGCATTACTCTGTTCTTATGAACTCAATACACTAGATGCATGCTGGATAGCGGTCGATGTGTGGAGTAATAGTAGTAAATGCAGGCAGGAGTCGGTCTACTTGTCTCGGACGTGATGCCTATATACAATGATCATGCCTAGATAGTCCCATAATTATTCGCTTTTCTATCAATTGCTCGACAGTAATTTGTTTACCCGCCGTAGAATATCGCTATCATGAGAGAAGCCACTAGAGAAAACTATGGCCCCCTGGTCTATTCTCAACATATCAATCTACATCTACTTTACTTTTACCGCTTTTATTTGTTGTTTTATTAAACCGAAAATACCAAAAATATCAACTATCATCTCTATCAGATCTCACTCTCGTAAGTGACCATAAAGGGATTGACAACCCCTTATCGCGTTGGCTACGAAGTTCTTATTTGTTTGTGCAGGTGTGAGGGACTGTGATACGTCCAAAACGTATCTATAATTTCTGCTTGCTCCATGCCACTTTTGGGTGATATTGCTATGATATTCATACACTTCCATACACTTTTGATCATATTTGGACTAACTTACTAATCCAGTGCACCCCAGTGCCAGTTTCTGTTTTCGGCTGTTTTTGTATTTCAGGTTTTCACGTTTTGAGAACTGCCCAGAAAAATCCAGAAAAATTATATAAAAAATCAGCGTTCCGGAAACAACACTACGTCCGAAGGGCAGCCTGGGGGGGGGGCACCAGGGCTCCAGGCGCCCTGGCGGCGCGCCCCCCCTGGGCCGCGCCGGGGGGGGGGGGGGCGCCTGGGCCACCCGAAGCTCCCCCGGTGCCCTACTTTGGCATATATTTAAAGGACCCTCCGAAACCCTCAGAACAGGAACTCTTTTCGCGATCCCATCTCTGTTCCGCCGCCGCCGCCGCTTCCAAGATCGGGAGCACCAGGAGAACTCTTCCCGGCACCCTGCCGGAGGGGAGGATCACCACCGGGAGCTTCTCCACCACCATGGACGCCTCCCGGATGACTCGTGAGTAGTCTCCCTTGGACCATGAGTCCATGACCAGTAGCTATGTGATGTTCTCCTCCCGTTCTTGTGCTTCACTAATTAGTCCTCGTGAGCTGCCCTACATGATCGAGGCACCTATGTAATCCTTATGCTGTTGCTATGTTGAGTTTGCTGGGATCCGATGGATTATGAGATTATGTTCAGATTGATCTTGAGTAATATATTTGATTCACCTCTTTTATATTTTTGTTCATAAGTAATTCTTGCATGTTCTCCGTTGTTACTTATTGCTTTGGCCGAGTAGTAGGTAGTGACTCCAAGAGGGAACGTTATGCTCGATTGTGGGTTCATGCCCCTCGATGACTAGCTTGAGTGACAGAAACATGAGTCTAGGGGATGTGCTGAACGATGCTTGTGCCCGCGGGTGCAAGGATTGTTTACTTTACGCAAAGTTCTTTTAATGCAGTTGTCTGTTGCATTGAGTTTACACTATGGGTGGGACTCGCAACTTAATACCAGCGAGATGTTCTGGTTAGATATCTCAAGGTGGATGATTAGTAGTAGATATTGATGGATTTCGGTCTACTTACTTTGGCGTACCGCCCATGCTTTGAACCTCAACCTTTCTTGCAACGTAGTCAGCATTGGTTTGCGTTCGTGGTCCTGTCAATTGCCCAGCTGTAATTTTTTTACCTCACATAGCTGTTTTATCGTCTTTTGGGAGAGAGACATCACTAGTGAACATCATGAGACTCCGGTCCATATTACCATCATTGATCACACCCGCTATTTACTTTTCGTTATTTACTATTGCAAAACACTATCTATCACTACTATCATTGCTTTTAATCCTTTGTGAACTGCAAGGCCGGAGGGATTGACAACCTCTTTGTACTCGTTGGGAGCAAAGTTATTTGTATCTGTGTGCAGGTCCACGTTGATTGCTACTAATCTGGCGCCGTAGCAGTTGACACCTACTTGTTGAACCTGGGAGTCTCTGGGGATTCGATCCTTGGCATCTTTGCTAAGGGAAAACACTTCTACTTACTGCATCTTACACCTTCCACTTGGGGTAACCAACGAGGGGTTCGAGGCCCATCAAGGAGTGTTTTCAGGCGCCGTTGCCAGGGACTCCACTCTTCAGGATAGGGGAGTTGCATGCTATCTTTTACCTTTGCTTTTTAGTCTTGTTAGTTTACCTTTCACTTTTTGCTTTAGTTCCTTTTATCGAAAATCACAAAAATAGTTATCTTGCTTGCTTGCTACTATGGGTTCCACCGAGAACAGCAAGTTGTGTGACTTCACTAGTCACAACAACGATGACTTTATCAGCACACCTATCACTACACCTGCCACTTCAGCACCCTCATATGAAATTAAACCTGCTTTACTGAACTTAGTCATGAAAGAACAATTCTCCGGTGCTGGTGATGATGCTGCTTTACACTTGAACAACTTTGTTGAACTTTGTGATATGCAAAAGTACCAAGAAATAGATGGTAATATTGTTAAGCTTAAGCTTTTTCCTTTCTCCTTGAGAGGAGGAGCTAAATTTGGTTTTAGTCTTTGCCTAGAAATAGCATAGATTCATGGGACAAGTGCAAAGATGCTTTTATTGGAAAATACTATCCACCTGCTAAAATTATCCAACTTAGAAGTAACATAATGAATTTTAAACAATTGGATAATGAACACGTTGCCCAAGCTTGGGAACGTATGAAATCTCTTATCAAGAACTGCCCTACTCACGGTTTGACTACTTGGATGGTTATCCAAACTTTTTATGCAGGCTTGAACTTTACCTCGCGGAACTTGTTAGATTCGGCCGCGGGAGGAACCTTTATGTCAACTACACTTGGTGCTGCCACAAAGCTTCTCGATGAGATGATGACCAACTATTCCCAATGGCACACCGAACGCGCTCCAACATGTAGGAAGGTAAACTCTGTCGAGGAGATTTCCTCCCTTAATGAAAAAGTTGACTTGATCATGTCTCTACTTTCGAAGCAATCTACTGTTGATCCTCGTGATGTTCCTTTAAATTCTTTGATTGCTCAAGAACAAGTAGATGTGAATTTTATCTCTAGAAACAATTTTAACAACAATGCTTATAGGAGTAACTTTGGTAACAATCCTAGACCGTTCCCCTCTAACTCTTATGGGAACAACAATGCTTATCCTAGTACCAAGAACTCCAATACTGAACTAGAGACCATGCTTAGAGATTTCATCACTACCCAAAAAGCCTTTAATAAGAATGTAGAAGAGAAACTACATAAACTAGATGATCTTTCTTTTAAGGTAGACCACTTAGCCAATGAGGTAAAATTGCTAAAAATTGAAACTTCTCCTCTTAAGGAGAGGGAAGTCATCCCTATTAATGCTACTCAAGTACAAATTAATGAAAACATTAGGATGATGGCTAAGCTTAAAGAAAGATGGGCTAGAGAAAGGGAGGAAGAGGAAAGAATTAAGAGCCTTCCTACCCACCACACTGTTGCTACTATCCAAGTTATTAAGGATGTTCACACTCTTAGCACCCAATGTACTCCTGGTCCCAATGGACCTATTAATGGTGATGCTATGACTATAGAAGCTACCAAACAAGTGAACCTTAAGGACACCACTACCACTTTACTTGATGCTCGTGACCTTGATTTTGATAATTGCACTCTTACCGAAGTTATTGATTTCCTTCACAAGATGTCTAGAGATCCCCGCACTAGCACGCTTAACCTTGCCTTCACAGAGCATATCACTAATGCTCTCATCAAAGCTTGGGAGGAGAAACTTAGAGTAGAAGCCTCCATACCTAGAAAGCTAGAAGATGGTTGGGATCCTATGATAAAAATTAATTTGAATGACTTCTCTTGTTATGCATTATGTGATGTTGGTGCTAGTACCTCTGTTATGCCCAAAAGACTATATGATATGCTTAAATTGAAACCTTATGATTCTTGTTCTTTTGGTGTTCGTCTATTTGATTCTTCCATAAAGAAACCTTTGGGGAGGATCGATGATGTTCTTATTGTTGTCAATGATAATTATGTGCCCGTTGATTTTACTATTATGGATATTGAATGTGATCCTTCATGTCCAATTATTTTGGGACGTCCCTTTTTGCGCACCGTTGGTGCTGTCATTGACATGAAAGAGGGTAATATAAAATTTCAGTTTCCTCTCAAGAAAGGGATGGAACACTTCCCTCGAAAGAAGATCAAGTTACCTTTTGAGTCCGTTGTACGGGCTAGTTATTCTTTTACTCGTGATAAAACTTGATCTATGCATTATGCCTAGCTTAAAGGCATAAAAGAAAGCGCTTTTGGGAGGCAGCCCACATGAATAAATTTTTTGCTTTTGTTGTGTCTTGATGATTGTTTACTGCTGTAGCATCATCATTGTATCTTTGCTTTTCATATTTGTGCCAAGCATAGCCTCTGATTGCTAGAAAGTTCAAAAGTTGTGAGGTGCTGTCCAGGAAACAGATTCTGTCCTTGGATAGAAAAATTTGTATAAAATCACCAGATCATCTTTTTGGTCTGAATTGTTTCGACAGCGTTCTATATATAATTATCTTTCGTGCGTCTGTTCTGAGTTTTTTGATTTGAGTTGCAGAAGTATCCCGAACAGATCAATTACTGCCTGCTGTTCTGTTTTTCACAGATTCTGTCCTGTTTTGCCTTTCCCTCACTTTGCAAATCAAGAACTTGCTTTTTCTTTGCAAAAACCTTTTGGCAATCTTGAGAAACAGTAGAACTTCAAGAATATCCTTATTTCCAGCAAGGTATAATTATTTTATTAAGGGTACTAACCTCGCTAATCAGATTATGATGAGTTGTGTATGAAGGGACTTTTCAAGTGTGCGAGGGAAGATGATAAAAAGATTCAGGAGTGTCAAGCGCTCAAGCTTGGGGATGCCCCCGTGCACCCCCAAGAAATATTCGAGGAGACTCAAGCGTCTAAGCTTGGGGATGCCCCCGTGCATCCCCTTCTCCATCAACATTATCAGTTCGTCTTTCGTTTCGCTATATTTTTATCACTTCATGTGTTATGTGCTATGCTTGGAGCGTCTTGCTTTTAGTTTTCTTTTTAGTTTTTCATAACGAGTCGGAACCCAGCATTCCTTTATGTGGGAGAGAAACACGCTCCACTTCTACCTAGAACATAACATAGAATTTTCATGTCTATCTATGCTGTGTGTGTTCTTTGTCTTTTAAATAGCTACTATCATACTCCGCTCTTAGTATTCATGCTTATCTTTTCAAAGAGCTTTTGTTTAGTTGGTTGCTTGAACTCTCTTTAATTACCATGCTCACCTTATTAAGAGAGTTTGCTTCCGTTGCATTGGTTAATGTGTCCATGATAAAGATGCTACTTGCATGATGGTGCTTAGTAGTTCAGGTTTTCTTATGGTTAATCTCGAATAGCAGGGGGGTTCCCAATGTGTTATTGGAGTACCAACTTGGTTTGTCTGCCTATGATGTGGTATGGTTTAGTAATATCTTCCTTCGAGAATTTATTTTGATTGACTTGGCGTATGCTCACGCATATTTAAGACTATAAAGAAAGTCTGTCAAGCCTTGATGATCTTTTATTTCTAAGTAGCGATATAACTTCCATGCCTGATTCAATATAGCTTTGTCGCTCTGCATGATTATGACCGTCATTGCTCTCTTAGTTGGTCGCTCCCAGTCTTTTGCTAACATCCACCTGTACTAAGCAAACTAACCATGCAATACATAGCTCATGGGAAAGTAGCCTAAAAACTATTGTGGTAAAGAATATGTTGCTTATGTATCTTATTTCTTATAAGTTGCTTGCTGAGCGGTAACCATATTTCTGGGGACGCCATCAACTGTCACACTTTTGTTGAATATCATGTGAGTTGCTATGCATGTTCGTCTTGTCTGAAGTAAGGGTGATTTACCGTGGGTTGAATTAATATGCATATTGTTAGAGAAGAACATTGGGCCGCCAACAAAAGCCATGTATCATGGTGGAAGTTTTAGCTTGGACCTTAATCCTCAATCTCTCATGAGAATATGCTTATGCATTAAAGGGGAGTCCATCATCTATTTTCTATGTTGTCCCGGTATGGATGTCCTCAAGTTGAGATCTATCAAAAATGAGAAATCAAATTCGATTTATCTCCTTGGACCTTTGTACAGGTGGCATAGAGGTACCCCTTTGTGACACTTGGTTGAAACATATGCAATGCAATGATAACCCATGGGAATCCGAGCTAATTAGGACAAGGAGCGAGCACTATTGGTATACGATGCATGAGGCTTGCAACTTATAGGATGTTTTATGCATGACACATATGAAGTACTACTACCGTTGACACAATTGCTTCCATGTTTTCAAAATAAAAAAGCTCTAGCACTTAACCTTTCTTTTACCTTTATGTTGAAGCACCAACTACTGAGAGCATGATTGTCATTCTGAGTGTAATGTGCATTGTCCCAAAGTAGCATTGTCTTTTGCATGATTGTGATATCGTTCATTCTGAAATGATTGTATCTAGTCATCACTTAAACCTTGAAGGCCTGCATTTATGTTTTGCATCACTAAAGGGGGCAAGCTAGATATCACTTTATCATATTTCCACATCATGTTCATTGCAAATCTTTTTGACGTTTCAGTTTCATGTTGTAAAACTTTCAGTCATTTGTGGTTTTCTCTTGAGGCAACTTAATTACTTTAGAATCATTGTCTCAGTAAGCTTTTGTCATATGACTATGAAAAGTCCTATATGGTTAATAGCATGTCACCACAGAAATTATTCTTGTTATCATTTACCTACTCGAGGACGAGCAGGAATTAAGCTTGGGGATGTTGATACGTCCAAAACGTATCTATAATTTTTGCTTGCTCCATGCCACTTTTGGGTGATATTGTTATGATATTCATACACTTCCATACACTTTTGATCATATTTGGACTAACTTACTAATCCAGTGCACCCCAGTGCCAGTTTCTGTTTTCGGCTGTTTTTGTATTTCAGGTTTTCACGTTTCGAGAACTGCCCAGAAAAATCCAGAAAAATTATATAAAAAATCAGCGTTCCGAAAACAACACTGCGTCCGAAGGGCAGCCTGGGGGGGCCACCAGGGCTCCAGGCGCCCTGGCGGCGCCCCCCCCCCCTGGGCCACGCCGGGGGGGGGGGGCGCCTGGGCCCCCCGAAGCTCCCCCGGTGCCCTACTTTGGCATATATTTAAAGGACCCTCCGAAACCCTCAGAACAGGAATTCTTTTCGCGATCCCATCTCTGTTCCGCCACCGCCGCCGCTTCCAAGATCGGGAGCACCAGGAGAACTCTTCCCGGCACCCTGCCGGAGGGGAGGATCACCACCGGGAGCTTCTCCACCACCATGGACGCCTCCCGGATGACTCGTGAGTAGTCTCCCTTGGACCTTGAGTCCATGACTAGTAGATATGTGATGTTCTCCTCCCGTTCTTGTGCTTCACTAATTAGTCCTCGTGAGCTGCCCTACATGATCGAGGCACCTATGTAATCCTTATGCTGTTGCTATGTTGAGTTTGCTGGGATCCGATGGATTATGAGATTATGTTCAGATTGATCTTGAGTAATATATTTGATTCACCTCTTTTATATTTTTGTTCATAAGTAATTCTTGCATGTTCTCCGTTGTTACTTATTGCTTTGGCCGAGTAGTAGGTAGTGACTCCAAGAGGGAACGTTATGCTCGATTGTGGGTTCATGCCCCTCGATGACTAGCTTGAGTGACAGAAACATGAGTCTAGGGGATGTGATGTTGCCACAAGGGGGAAAACAACGGTGCTTGTGCCCGCGGGTGCAAGGATTGTTTACTTTACGCAAAGTTCTTTTAATGCAGTTGTCTGTTGCATTGAGTTTACACTATGGGTGGGACTCGCAACTTAATACCAGCGAGATGTTCTGGATAGATATCTTAAGGTGGATGATTAGTAGTAGATATTGATGGATTTCGGTCTACTTACTTTGGCGTACCACCCATGCTTTGAACCTCAACCTTTCTTGCAATGTAGTCAGCATAGGTTTGCGTTCGTGGTCCTGTCAATTGCCCAGCTATAATTTGTTTACCTCACATAGCTGTTTTATCGTCTTTTGGGAGAGAGACATCACTAGTGAACATCATGAGACTCCGGTCCATATTACCATCATTGATCACACCCGCTATTTACTTTTCGTTATTTACTATTGCAAAACACTATCTATCACTACTATCATTGCTTTTAATCCTTTGTGAACTGCAAGGCCGGAGGGATTGACAACCTCTCTGTACTCGTTGGGAGCAAAGTTATTTGTATCTGTGTGCAGGTCCACGTTGATTGCTACTAATCTGGCGCCGTAGCAGTTGACACCTACTTGTTGAACCTAGGAGTCTCTGGGGATTCGATCCTTGGCATCTTTGCTAAGGGAAAACACTTCTACTTACTGCATCTTACACATTCCACTTGGGGTAACCAACGAGGGGTTCAAGGCCCATCAGACTGGCGCGTGGTCTCCTACTGGATTGATACCTTGGTTCTCAAAAACTGAGGGAAATACTTACGCTACTGTGCTGCATCTCCCTTTCCTCTTCGGTGGAATACAACACAAGCACAAGAGGTAGCATCTCACGAGTAGTATGAGTTAGCGAGGCGCATGCAGTTCATCCACGATCATTTTGCACTCTTGCACACCTGGAATCGGGTAAACCAAACCTTATCTGAAATGATATGGCAGAAAAAGTGCCCCCTCGATCCAAGTAATTAACAAACCATTGCCTTGCCTTGGGCTCGGTTGTTGTTATGATTTTATGTGTGATCTCTTCATTCATGACGGCCCAAACGCTTCTCGAGGAGGTGCACTCAACAAGGGAGTGGCGCCATGAGTCCCGAGCTCCACACAAACCACAACAGGGTGAATCAGACATGTGGTGATGAACCCGCACATCATTTGGCAGCAATGAGTGCTTAGATAGACGCCATAAGAACATACAGACTTTCCCTGGGACCTGAGTTTTCCATAAATGTTTCCATGCTCCTTCCTCAGCCCAAGAGCTAAACGTCCCTGGCCCTTCCTCTAGCCATGCTTCCTTTCTGTTTCTGGTTGCAACAAGCATGTTGTACGCCGATTTCACTGAGAAGGAACCATGTTTTTCGTGATGCCAAGCCCAGAAGTCGGGAATATTGCGAGTACACAAAGGTATCCCCAATATCGCTTGACCATCCATTGGCAAGAAAGTAGCTTGCACCAGCTGCTTATCCCACGTTGCTGACATGCTGGAGATGAGTTCAGAAACTAACATAGGTCGGTTAAGAGTCCGGCAAGCGTATGGCCTTTTCATCTCGTCTCTTGGCAACCAGTTGTGTGTCCAGATTTCCGTTGTACTTCCGTTACCAATCCTCCTAATCAGCCCCTGCTTTAGAGTGTCTCTGCCCTCTACTATTGCTCTCCATACCTGGCTCGAGTGCCCCTAGCTCGGCTTCTAGAAGATCTTTATTTGGGTAGTAAACACTTTTCAGAATTCGAGTACTTAGGGTTTCAGGATTCTGCAATAAGCGCCATGCCTGACGAGCCAGCATGGCCAGATTAAAAAGTTCAAAGTATTTTAACCCTAAACCCCCCATGCTCTTGGGTTGGGTCATAGATTTCCAGGAAACCCAATGAGGTTTGTGTTTCCCTTCTTTGCTCCCCCACTAGAACTTTCTAATGAGCATGTTTAGGTGTTCACAAAGCCCTCTAGGGAGTTTGAAACATGACATTGATACGTCCAAAACGTATCTATAATTTCTGCTTGCTCCATGCCACTTTTGGGTGAGATTGCTATGATATTCATACACTTCCATACACTTTTGATTATATTTGGACTAACTTACTAATCCAGTGCACCCCAGTGCCAGTTTCTGTTTTCGGCTGTTTTTGTATTTCAGGTTTTCACGTTTCGAGAACTGCCCAGAAAAATCCAGAAAAAATATATAAAAAATCAGCGAACCGGAAACAACACTGCGTCCGAAGGGCAGCCTGGGGGGGCCACAGGGGCTCCAGGCGCCCTGTGGGCGCCCCCCCTGGGCCGCGCCGGGGGGGCGCCTGGGCCCCCCGAGGCTCCCCCGGTGCCCTAATTTGGCATATATTTAAAGGGTTCCCCGTAACCCTCAGAACAAGACTTCTTTTCGCGATCCCATCTCTGTTCCGCCGCCGCCGCCGCTTCCAGGATCGGGAGCACCAGGAGAACTCTTCCCGGCACCCTGCCGTAGGGGAGGATCACCACCGGGAGCTTCTCCACCACCATGGACGCCTCCCGGATGACTCGTGAGTAGTCTCCCTTGGACCATGAGTCCATGACCAGTAGCTATGTGATGTTCTCCTCCCGTTCTTGTGCTTCACTAATTAGTCCTCGTGAGCTGCCCTACATGATCGAGGCACCTATGTAATCCTTATGCTGTTGCTATGTTGAGTTTGCTGGGATCCGATGGATTATGAGATTATGTTCAGATTGATCTTGAGTAATATATTTGATTCACCTCTTTTATATTTTAGTTCATAAGTAATTCTTGCATGTTCTCCGTTGTTATTTATTGCTTTGGCCAAGTAGTAGGTAGTGACTCCAAGAGGGAACGTTATGCTCGATTGTGGGTTCATGCCCCTTGATGACTAGCTTGAGTGACAGAAACATGAGTCTAGGGGATGTGCTGTTGCCACAAGGGGGAAAACAACGGTGCTTGTGCCCGCGGGTGCAAGGATTGTTTACTTTACGCAAAGTTCTTTTAATGCAGTTGTCTGTTGCTTTGAGTTTACACTATGGGTGGGGCTCGCAACTTAATACCAGCGAGATGTTCTGGATAGATATCTCAAGGTGGATGATTAGTAGTAGATATTGATGGATTTCGGTCTACTTACTTTGGCGTACCGCCCATGCTTTGAACCTCAACCTTTCTTGCAATGTAGTCAGCATTGGTTTGCGTTCGTGGTCCTGTCAATTGCCCAGCTGTAATTCGTTTACCTCACATAGCTGTTTTATCGTCTTTTGGGAGAGAGACATCACTAGTGAACATCATGAGACTTCGGTCCATATTACCATCATTGATCACATCCACTATTTACTTTTCGCTTTTATTTACTATTGCAAACATTATCTATCACTACTATCATCTGCTTTTAATCCTTTGTAAACTTCAAGGCCGGAGGGATTGACAACCTCTCTGTACTCGTTGGGAGCAAAGTTATTTGTATCTGTGTGCAGGTCCACGTTAATTGCTAATATCTGGCGTCGTTAGCAGTTGACACCTACTTGTTGAACCTAGGAGTCTCTGGGGATTCGATCCTTGGCATCTTTGCTAAGGGAAAAACTTCCACAACACTGCATCTCACACCTTCCACTTGGGGTAACCAACGAGGGGTTAGAGGCCCATCAAGGAGTTTTTCTGGCGCCGTTGCCGGGGACTCCACTCTTCAGGATAGGGGAGTTGCACGCTATCTTTTACCTTTGCTTTTTAGTCTTGTTAGTTTACCTTTCAGTTTTTGCTTTAGTACCTTTTTATCAAAAATCACAAAAATAGTTATCTTGCTTGCTTGCTGATACGTCCAAAACGTATCTATAATTTCTGCTTGCTCCATGCCACTTTTGGGTGATATTGCTATGATATTCATACACTTCCATACACTTTTGATCATATTTGGACTAACTTACTAATCCAGTGCACCCCAGTGCCAGTTTCTGTTTTCGGCTGTTTTTGTATTTCAGGTTTTCACGTTTCGAGAACTGCCCAGAAAAATCCAGAAAAATTATATAAAAAATCAGCGTTCGGGAAACAACACTGCGTCCGAAGGGCAGCTTGGGGGGGGGCACAGGGGCTCCAGGCGCCCTGTGGGTGCGCCCCACCCCCTAGGCCGCGCCGGGGGGCGCCTGGGCCCCCCGAGGCTCCCCCGGTGCCCTACTTTGGCATATATTTAAAGGACCCTCTGAAACCCTCAGAAGAGGAACTCTTTTCGCGATCCCATCTCTGTTCCGCCGCCGCCGCCGCTTCCAAGATCGGGAGCACCAGGAGAACTCTTCCCGGCACCCTGCCGGAGGGGAGGATCACCACCGGGAGCTTCTCCACCACCATGGACGTCTCCCGGATGACTCGTGAGTAGTCTCCCTTGGACCATGAGTCCATGACCAGTAGCTATGTGATGTTCTCCTCCCGTTCTTGTGCTTCACTAATTAGTCCTCGTGAGCTGCCCTACATGATCGAGGCACCTATGTAATCCTTATGCTGTTGCTATGTTGAGTTTGCTGGGATCCGATGGATTATGAGATTATGTTCAGATTAATCTTGAGTAATATATTTGATTCACCTCTTTTATATTTTAGTTCATAAGTAATTCTTGCATGTTCTCCGTTGTTATTTATTGCTTTGGCCAAGTAGTAGGTAGTGACTCCAAGAGGGAACGTTATGCTCGATTGTGGGTTCATGCCCCTCGATGACTAGCTTGAGTGACAGAAACATGAGTCTAGGGGATGTGCTGTTGCCACAAGGGGGAAAACAACGGTGCTTGTGCCCGCGGGTGCAAGGATTGTTTACTTTACGCAAAGTTCTTTTAATGCAGTTGTCTGTTGCATTGAGTTTACACTATGGGTGGGACTCGCAACTTAATACCAGCGAGATGTTCTGGATAGATATCTCAAGGTGGATGATTAGTAGTAGATATTGATGGATTTCGGTCTACTTACTTTGGCGTACCGCCCATGCTTTGAACCTCAACCTTTCTTGCAATGTAATCAGCATTGGTTTGCATTCGTGGTCCTGTCAATTGCCCGGCTGTAATTTGTTTACCTCACATAGCTGTTTTATCGTCTTTTGGGAGAGAGACATCACTAGTGAACATCATGAGACTCCGGTCCATATTACCATCATTGATCACATTCACTATTTACTTTTCGCTATTTACTTACTATTGCAAAACACTATCTATCACTACTATCATATTGCTTTTAACCCTTTGTGAACTACAAGGCCGGAGAGATTGACAACCTCTCTGTACACGTTGGGAGCAAAGTTATTTGTATCTGTGTGCAGGTCCACGTTGATTGCTAATTGCGCCGTTAGCAATTGACACCTACTTGTTGAACCTAGGAGTCTCTAGGGATTCGATCCTTGGCATCTTTGCTAGGGGAAAACACTTCTACTTACTGCATCTTACACCTTCCACTTGGGGTAACCAACGAGGGGTTCGAGGCCCATCAAGGAGTATTTTCTGGCGCCGTTGCCGGGGACTCCACTCTTCAGGATAGGGGAGTTGCATGCTATCTTTTACCTTTGCTTTTTAGTCTTGTTAGTTTACTTTTTATTTTTGCTTTAGTTCCTTTTCATCGAAAATCACAAAAATAGTTATCTTGTTCTTTAGTTATCATTATGTCGGGTCCTTTTGTCTTTGACGAGGCAGAAGTTCTCACCTTTAAACAAAGAGGTGGGGAAAGTTTGAAAGATGCTTGGTATAGAATTAATGATTCACAAAAAAGAGCCACCAAGAAGCAACCTACTACTATCTTGCTTAGAAATTTTTATGTTGGAATTACTTCTTGGAATAGGTTTATTCTAGATACTGCTATCAATGGAAATTTCCTAGAGGCCCCAGTTTGGGAGTCTCTTAGTATTATTGAAAATCTTGTTGGGAGCCCCCCTGTTGTTAGCATTCGAGAGGACATCACCCTAGCTCACATTATGAACAATCTTGAAAAAATAGAGCTAGAGATGCCAAGCATTAATAAGATGAATGAGTTGGATCGTAAGATCCAAGGGAATTTGAATAGACTTGATAGCTCCATGCATAAAATTTTCAAAATTTTGGAGACCGTCAAATTCCATGATTCTGACTTTTCTAGGATGGAAAAGATTGAGGAAATATTTGATACCTTAGGAACTACTTTCTCCTCGATCAAAACCGAAAAGGTAGAAACTCCGGCAAATAGGGAGCCTAAGTTCGTTCACGTTCCAAAGGCTCCCCGTTCTAAAAGCAATCCACCCATTGCCAAGGGGGTTGAAACTGTAAAGACTTTGGAAGAAACACCTATCGTTGATGAATTTATAAATGAATCTTCCCTTGACTTTTATCCTTTTGGTCTTCTACCTAGAAGTATCTCTATGAGGCCTTTATTTGAGAGTCCTCTTAAGACTAGTTGTATTATTGAAGAGCTTTTTGATGATCTTGATGATGGTTCAATTGATACAACTTGATCTATGCATTATGCCTAGCTTAAAGGCATAAAAGAAAGCGCTTTTGGGAGGCAGCCCACATGAATAAATTTTTTTTGCTTTTGTTGAGTCTTGATGTTGTTTACTGCTGTAGCATCATCATTGTATCTTTGTTTTTCATATTTGTGCCAAGTATAGCCTCTGATTGCTAGAAAGTTCAAAAGTTGTGAGGTGCTGTCCAGGAAACAGATTCTGTCCTTGGATAGAAAAATTCGTATAAAATCACCAGATCATCTTTTTGGTCTTAATTTTTTCGACAGCGTTCTCCATATAATTGTCTTTCGTGCATCAGTTCTGAGTTTTTTGATTTGAGTTGCAGAAGTATCCCGAACAGGTCAATTACTGCCTGCTGTTCTGTTTTTCACAGATTCTGTCCTGTTTTGCCTTACCTTCACTTTGCAAATTAAGAACTTACTTTTTCTTTGCAAAAACCTTTTGGCAATCTTGAGAAACAGTAGAACTTCAAGAATATCCTTATTTCCAGCAAGGTATAATTATTTTATTAAGGGTACTAACCTCGCTAATCAGATTATGATGAGTTATGTATGAAGGGAGTTTTCAAGTGTGCGAGGGAAGATGATAAAAAGATTCAGGAGTGTCAAGCGCTCAAGCTTGGGGATGCCCCCGTGCACCCCCAAGAAATATTCAAGGAGACTCAAGCGTCTAAGCTTGGGGATGCCCCCGTGCATCCCCTTCTCCATCAACATTATCAGTTCGTCTTTCGTTCCGCTATATTTTTATCACTTCATGTGTTATGTGCCATGCTTGGAGCGTCTTGCTTTTAGTTTTCTTTTTAGTTTTTCATAACGAGTCGCAACCCAGCATTCCTTTATGTGGGAGAGAAACACGCTCCACTTCTACCTAGAACATTACATAGAATTTTCATGTCTATCTATGCTGTGTGTGTTCTTTGTCTTTTAAATAGCTACTATCATACTCTGCTCTTATTATCCATGCTTATCTTTCCAAGAGCTTTTATTTAGTTGGTTGCTTGAACTCTCTTTAATTACCATGCTCACCTTATTAAGAGAGTTTGCTTCCGTTGCATGGGTTAATGTGTCTATGATAAAGATGCTACTTTCATGATGGTGCTTAGTAGTTCAGGTTTTCTTTTGGTTAATCTCAAATAGCTGGGGGGTTCCCAATGTGTTATTGGAGTACCAACTTGGTTTGTTTGCCTATGATGTGGTATGGTTTAGTAATATCTTCCTTCGAGAATTTATTTTGATTGACTTGGCGTATGCTCACGCATATTCAAGACTGTAAAGAAAGTCTGTCAAGCCTTGATGATCTTTTGTTTCTAAGTAGCGATGTAACTACCATGCCTGATTCAATATTGCTTTGTCGCTCTGCATGATTATGACCGTCATTGCTCTCTTAGTTGGTCGCTCCCAGTCTTTTGCTAACCTACACCTGAACTAAGCAAATTAATCATGCAATACATAGCTCATGGGGATCCGAGCTAATTAGGACAAGGAGCGAGCACTATTGGTATTCGATGCATGAGGCTTGCAACTTATAAGGTGTTTTATGCATGACACATATGAAGTACTACTACCGTTGACACAATTGCTTCCATGTTTCCAAAATAAAAAGCTCTAGCACTTAACCTTTCTTTTACCTTTATGATTGAAGCACCAACTACTGAGAGCATGATTGTCATTCTGAGTGTAATGTGCATTGTCCCAAAGTAGCATTGTCTTTTGCATGATTGTGATATCGTTTATTCTGAAATGATTGTATCTAGTCCTCACTTAAACCTTGAAGGTGCCCTTGCATTTATGTTTTGCATCACTAAAGGGGGCAAGCTAGATATCACTTGATCATATTTGCACATCATATTCATTGCAAATCCTTTTGATGTTTCAGTTTCATGTTGTAAAACTTTCAGTCATTTGTGATTTTCTCTTGAGGCAACTTAATTACTTTAGAATCATTGTCTCAGTAAGCTTTTGTCATATAACTATGAGAAAGTCCTATATGGTTAATAGCATGTCACCACAGAAATTATTCTTGTTATCATTTACCTACTCGAGGACGAGCAGGAATTAAGCTTGGGGATGTTGATACGTCCAAAACGTATCTATAATTTCTGCTTGCTCCATGCCACTTTTGGGTGATATTGCTATGATATTCATACACTTCCATACACTTTTGATTATATTTGGACTAACTTACTAATCCAGTGCACCCCAGTGCCAGTTTCTGTTTTCGGCTGTTTTTGTATTTCAGGTTTTCACGTTTCGAGAACTGCCCAGAAAAATCCAGAAAAAATATATAAAAAATCAGCGAACCGGAAACAACACTGCGTCCGAAGGGCAGCCTGGGGGGCACAGGGGCTCCAGGCGCCCTGTGGGCGCGCCCCCCCCCTGGGCGGCGCCGGGGGGCACCTGGGCCCCCCGAGGCTCCCCCGGTGCCCTACTTTGGCATATATTTAAAGGGTTCCCCGTAACCCTCAGAACAAGACTTCTTTTCGCGATCCCATCTCTGTTCCGCCGCCGCCGCCGCTTCCAAGATCGGGAGCACCAGGAGAACTCTTCCCGGCACCCTGCCGGAGGGGAGGATCACCACCGGGAGCTTCTCCACCACCATGGACGCCTCCCGGATGACTCGTGAGTAGTCTCCCTTGGACCATGAGTCCATGACCAGTAGCTATGTGATGTTCTCCTCCCGTTCTTGTGCTTCACTAATTAGTCCTCGTGAGCTGCCCTACATGATCGAGGCACCTATGTAATCCTTATGCTGTTGCTATGTTGAGTTTGCTGGGATCCGATGGATTATGAGATTATGTTCAGATTGATCTTGAGTAATATATTTGATTCACCTCTTTTATATTTTAGTTCATAAGTAATTCTTGCATGTTCTCCGTTGTTATTTATTGCTTTGGCCAAGTAGTAGGTAGTGACTCCAAGAGGGAACGTTATGCTCGATTGTGGGTTCATGCCCTCGATGACTAGCTTGAGTGACAGAAACATGAGTCTAGGGGATGTGTTGTTGCCACAAGGGGGAAAACAACGGTGCTTGTGCCCGCGGGTGCAAGGATTGTTTACTTTACGCAAAGTTCTTTTAATGCAGTTGTCTGTTGCATTGAGTTTACACTATGGGTGGGACTCGCAACTTAATACCAGCGAGATGTTCTGGATAGATATCTCAAGGTGGATGATTAGTAGTAGATATTGATGGATTTCGGTCTACTTACTTTGGCGTACCGCCCATGCTTTGAACCTCAACCTTTCTTGCAATGTAATCAGCATTGGTTTGCGTTCGTGGTCCTGTCAATTGCCCAGCTGTAATTTGTTTACCTCACATAGCTGTTTTATCGTCTTTTGGGAGAGAGACATCACTAGTGAACATCATGAGACTCCGGTCCATATTACCATCATTGATCACATTCACTATTTACTTTTCGCTATTTACTTACTATTGCAAAACACTATCTATCACTACTATCATATTGCTTTTAACCCTTTGTGAACTACAAGGCTGGAGAGATTGACAACCTCTCTGTACTCGTTGGGAGCAAAGTTATTTGTATCTGTGTGCAGGTCCACGTTGATTGCAAATTGCGCCGTTAGCAATTGACACCTACTTGTTGAACCTAGGAGTCCCTGGGGATTCGATCCTTGGCATCTTTGCTAGGGGAAAACACTTCTACTTACTGCATCTTACACCTTCCACTTGGGGTAACCAACGAGGGGTTCGAGGCCCATCAGACATAGAGAACACCGGTACTGCCTGAGCCACAGCCTTTACAAGAACTTCCTTCCCTGCCATGGACAGCGTTTACTCTATCCAACCTTGGAACTTACTCCACAAACGATCCTTAAGATACTTGAAAGCACCATATTTTGAACTACCAATATCTGAGGGCATCCCTAAGTACTTCTCGTTGAGAGTTTCATTAGGGACGTTGAGTGTGTCATTAATCTCCTGTCTCACCGCATCCGACACCCCTTTGCTAAAATATACTGATGATTTTGAGTAGTTGATGCGTTGCCCAGTTGCTTGACAGTATGTGTCCAGAACTTGGTACACCTCGTTTGCCCCCACACCATTTGCCTTGAAAAACAGCAGGCTGTCATCAGCAAATAGAAGACGACTCACTGGTGGCGCCGTAGGAGCTACCTGTAGGCCATGCATGTTTGATGACTCACTCTTGGATTTTAACAGGCACGAAAGGCCCTCTGCTGCTAGCAAGAACAAGTATGGAGATATCAGGTACCCTTGTCTGATACCTCTTGAAGGGATGAACTGTTGCAACTTCTTCCCATTGAAAAAAACAGAAAATTTGACTGTAGTAACCATGCTCATAACAATATTCACCCCATTTATCTGTGAAGCCCAATTTAAGCATGATTTCTTTTAAATAGGTCCACTCGACCCTGTCATAGGCTTTCATCATATCAAGCTTGAGTGCAGAGGATTGATTTTTCTTTGCTTTATTTCTCTTCATAAAATGCAAGCACTCGTAAGCCGTGATGATGTTGTCTGTAATCAACCTGCCAGGAACAAAAGCAGACTGCTCTTCCGAGATTATGACAGGTAGCACTTGTTTCAATCTGTTAGAGATCACCTTCGATGCTATCTTGTATAATACATTGCACAAACTGATGGGTCGAAATTGAGATAGAAGAGTTTGGTTTTTTACCTTTGGTATAAGTACCAGTAAAGTGTGATTTATGCTCTCAGCCGATTCCGTTCCTTCTACTATCCTCAGTACTGCCGATGTCACCTCACCCCCACATGTGTCCCAATGGTGTTGGAAAAAGTGTGCCGGGAAGCCATATGGGCCTAGTGACTTGATCGGGAACATCTGAAACAAAGCGACTTTCACTTCTTCTTGGCTATAAGCTGAATTCAGCAATTCATTCATTGCTTCTGTCACTTTAACCGGTACTGTATCAAGCACCTGGTCCATATCATGAACCCCCTCGGTTGTGTACAGATTCTGATAAAAATTGGTGGCCATAGTTTCCATCTCTGCCAGATTTTCAGTTAACTGGCCATCCGGCCTCTCCATCGATTTGATTTGATTTTTCCTCCTTCTCCTGCCGGCCCTGAGATGGAAGAAATACGTATTCTTGTCACCATGCATCAACCAATCCAGCCTCGCCCTCTGTCTCCATAGTATTTCTTCCCTGTGATAAAGCTCTGTCAATTTCTCCGCAAGTTTTAATTCAGTGTGAGATGGACCAAATCTGCCTTGGATCGCGTGAAGCTCATGTAGTTCTGTTTTTAGACGTTGGATCTCGCGCCTGACAATCCCGAAGTGGGCTCTGTCCCAATGCGCCAGATCCGATGACAGCGACTTGAGCTTGTCGCTTAGACTCGCGACAGAATTTCCCTCGCTCCGCGCCCATGTAGTCTGCACCGCTGGTTCCAGAGTAGGGTCCCTCTCCCATGCAATCTCATATTTAAAGGATCGTGGGGCCCGTCTGCATGCATTCCCATGCACGTAGCTAACAAAAAGAGGACAGTGATCGCTAGCAGCTGCCGTGCCATGTTTCAAGCGCGCCGATGGAAAGGCTATCGACCACGCCGGGTTCGCAACTCCTCTGTCAAGCCTGACTCTAGTGTATGTGGCTCCTGCTACTTTTTTCTCAAAGGTGCAGTCTGCCCCTACATACCCAATGTCCGTGAGGCCACAAGTATCAAGCGCTTCCCTGAATGCATCCATCTGGACCTGGCTACGATTGCCCACTCCATCATGCTCATGGCCATGCAAAACTTCATTGAAATCCCCCACGACTAGCCATGATACGTCATTAGAGCCAACTATTCCCCGGAGTGTGTCCCAGGTTTTGTACCTCTCATTCACTTGGGCTTCACCATAAACAAAGGTCACCCTTGTTTTAACTTCAACCATCTCATCAATAGCAACATCGATATGATACTTTGAATAACCCACAATTTCAAGCTTTGTTTCATCATTCCAAAAGATTCCAAGACCGCCACTTCTACCCGAACTACTGACTACAAAACTTTTATTAAAACCTAGCAAACCAACCATATTTTCAACCCTCGTACCTTCTATCTGAGTTTCAAGGATGCAAAGTACAGAGGGGGCATACTGCTTCGTCAGGCCACGAAGCTCCTGGATTGTCGCGGGTTTGCCAGCCCCGCGGCAGTTCCAACATAGTAGGCTCATTGAGTTTGGCGCGACCCCTGTAGGGGCCCGCCAGAACGTGCATCAAGGTTTTTGTTTGGACCATTGGTCCTCCCACTATTTTTGTCGTTGGTCGCCACTCCGGTTTTATTCCTCTTCGTTTCCTGCTTGGTCGATGGACTTGCAGGAATCTCTGGCGATGGCAGTAGAAGCTGCTGTGTTGATGTTTCTGGGACAGCTGGCTTCGTTGATGACACATCTGAGATCGTCAACGCGGTCTCCTCTTTCTGTTTCTTTCTCCGTCCTTCATTGAGATGTCCTGGTCAAGCTTGTCCTCCCGTGCATTAGCTGATGTTGGTGTGGAGCCAGGTCTTCGGCCTCTACCAGAACGGCCATTGCCTCGTCCACCCCGAGATCCCGAGCCATCATTTGCATCTCTTCCTTCACCTGGCCCTCTACCCGGTCCCTTGAACCAGGAGGCTTTTAAATCCTTGAAAACTAGATCCTTGGGGGCATGCACTCCATCTCCACACTCTTTGTATAGGTGTCCGAGATATCCACACACCGCACACCAGTCTGGGAGTCGTTCATACTTTACCCTAAATATCTCTCTCTGCATTGTGTCCTTCTTCTTCACCACCAAAGAAACTGCATTCTTCAGAGGTTTAGTTACATCTATCTTGACCCGAACTCTAGCAAAGTTCCCTTCAAAGTCCTGAGACATTGGTTCGGCGTATATAAATTCACCCACAGTTGAAGACAGAGCCTTGATTTTGGAGAAGAAACCATCAGGAAAGTCATGGATTTGAATCCATATCTCTATCTTGGTAAGATCTATCGACGAAGGTTTTGTATAGCCGTCATATGGTTCCAAGACCACAACCCTGCCCTTGAAAGACCACGGTCCGTCCTGCATAACCCGTTCACAGTCTCCCAGACATGCAAACTGCAGCGTGTATAGATTGTCCTCGAGCGGCCTGATTTTCACATCCTTGGCCAAGTCCCAAGCCGCCCACATATTCCTGAAGAACCAATACTGGCTATAGGTCCGATCCGTATGAACCCTAGCTATCGCCATCCAGCGGGTCGCCTCCGCCGGTTTTTCCTCATCTTCGATCACCACATCTTGGAGATCGGATTCCTTGAGTCCAAGCTCCTCCATCATTGCCTCCAAGTCAGACGTTAAGCCGCCCGATCCAGAAGCAGTGCCAGCCATAATTCTCTCGCCCGAGAGTTGACAAACCGTGGGCGGTAAGATCCCAGCGCCCCCTGCGGAGCCCCAAGGACCCCGAGCGACGCCGGGGGTAGGGGTAGGGGAGGGGGAGAGATCGGTCTCTACGTGGGGGCGAAAAACAATCGCCGCCGCCGAGAGGAGTTAAACCCTAACGAGAAGGGTACAATAGTTTTTATACCCAAAAATAAAACTGATGGAGCCGACTCTTGGTGGGCTTCAGATGGGCCAAAGCTATTGCTAGCAGACCTGAGCAGTTACCTAGTAATCTTTCCCTAAAAAATATTTTTACCTAGTAAGCTGAACAATGGCGCAGTAGTGGTATAATATCACCATAGACGGGCTGGTAGTTTGGCCCGTCGGTGATAATTAAGCTGTCAGTCATGTTTGTAATTAATTTTCAATTTTGAATCTTTACTGTCTCACGAGTAGTACTCCCTCTGTTCCTAAATATTTGTCTTTCTAGAGATTTCAACAAGTGACTACATACGAAGCAAAATGAGTGAATCTACACTCTAAAATATGTCTACATACATCCGTATGTTATAATTCATTTGAAATGTCTAAAAAAGACAAATATTTAGGAACGGAGGGAGTATGAGTTAGCGAGCTGCATGCAGTTCATCCAAGACTATAATTCCACGATCAATTTGCACTCTTGGACACCTGGAATTGGGTAAACAAACCCTCTCTGAATTGAAATGGCAGAAAAAATGCCCCCTCGATCCAAGTAATTAACAACGGAAGGTGTTATTTCTTTAGCAGTACAATCAGTGTCACAAACATGGAAAGTGATTTTGGACGGTACAACAATTTTTCTGTAGTACTCCCTCCGTCTGGAAATACTCGTCATCAAAATGGATAAAATGCGATGTATCTAGATGCATTTTAGTTCTAGATACATCTCTTTTTATCCACTTTGATGACAAGTATTTTCAGACGGAGGGATCCTACTTCGGGCTAGTTTAGACCGTGCAGAATTATCCCTAGAATACTAAAGTCAAACTAAAAAAATTATAAAGCAAAGCTTTCATA
This sequence comes from Secale cereale, assembly GCA_902687465.1. NCBI lineage: Eukaryota > Viridiplantae > Streptophyta > Magnoliopsida > Poales > Poaceae > Secale > Secale cereale. The sequence continues at coordinate 32,744,488 of LR738715.1, read as the reverse complement.
GCTCAGTTGGTTAGAGCACCCGTTTAGTAAGCGGGAGGTCTTGAGTTCAACTCTCAATGAAAGCATTTCCCCTTTTTGATAACATTTTGCGTGTTCCCTGCAGCAATAGTGCATTTTGCATTATCTTGCTGCATCACCTATGGCTATGGACATCGAAGCAAAAAGGTGCGACCCGTGGAAGATCAACTTACAGAGCCAGCAAAACAATAATTTACCTAGAACCGATGCACATGCTAGCCTGGCCGGGTCAGCTGGAAAAAACGTGTGCTTTGTCTAGCCCACAAATTAGTGGCCGGTCTCCCACGGACATGTACCATTGCTAAAATAACTCTTCTGTTGCTCCCAGCAAGCGTTTACGAACGGTCCTCAACAGTGGTGTCCCATCATGCATGTCACTTGAAAGCTGAAGCTGCTAGCGTGGCCCGGCTCTGCAACATCTATGCATGATGAACTCCGTCTTCTGTCCGGCCTGTGCCAAGATGAAAATGATAACCGCAGTTAGGCCAACCTCACTCATGTCGCGGCATGCACGATAGCACTATGATTACCCGCAAAAAACAAAAAAAGATAGAACTACTATGACAAATCAAAGGGCAACGAACGATCGATCGATCGATGCTGATCATGTGCGTCCTGGGCCATGGCCGACTTGCCTACTTTAAATCAGTGACCGGCGTGGCGGCAGTCTGCGCGGCGTCGTGACATGCATGCTGCCGCTGCTGTGTCGGGACTTCACCTAAACCGCGTCCGTACCGCACAGTAATACTACGCCCCTGTAGACTTTTTGGATGACCATAGTGGCTGGGTGCTGGTAGAACAGCGCACATGCATCATGAATGGTACATTATGGGGGTAAGGGCATCCCTAATGTTGACCAGTAGATTCCTCCGATATATATGTTTGTTTGTTTTTTCGGACGTGGTTCGCGGACATGGTATGCGAGTGAGCCAACCAACGCCAATTACAAAGTATCCGGCTGAGATGGGAAAAATAGACGATGACCATACATGTGGCGGGATATGGTGTTGTGTTGTCTGATTGAGAGATGGGAAAAAGGAATGAGGACCATGCATGTGCGAAGGGAGAGAAGAGAGAAGGACCACACAAAGGCCTTTGGTTGGTTAAGCGAATATCCGGACTTCGGTATATCTTCACCACTTTTGTCTCCAATTTGCTGGAAAACAGACGTCCAGACCACTTCGCATACAGATACAGGTCCTTATTGAATTGCAAACAAATGTGTCCGATCAGACATATATCAGAGTTTTGCTGGTCTCCCTGAAAGATGCCCTAACACACATGTGGAAACTGGAAAGTGTACATGCAGTAAATAGTTGTGTCGGAATATGGGACGTTGCTGTAACAAAAACTGTGGGCGATGGGACCGGTTATGCTCGACTCGTACGCACTCCTATCTTTTCTCACTGGCTGCTACGCGTCCATCCAGATCCGGAATAGCACGTGAGTTGTTCGTAGAAAACTCGTTGGTTTATGTGTGTGTGTCAGCATGTTCGCGTCCCTAATGACCAAGTGTTGGTGGGTGATTGTTTGATCTGACATGTCTAATTGCAACTTTTACGCACTGTTTGTGCGTGCGTACGTTCGTCCGTGCGTGCTAATGGCTTGACAGAACAAACGTGATGTGGCAGGCGGCTCCCTTTGGCCACTATATAATTAGCCACGATACCCCCGCCGGAAGTAGAAACCCCGTCCTATGCGTGGTGCACCAGCTGCGTTCCTACGCCACGTAGCGCACGTGAGTTTGGGGTGCATGGCAAAAAGACGGGCCGGCATCATACAGATGCAGTTTTTCACCCACGAACGCCGTCGTATGAGCTGCTTGCTTGATGCTTCTCATAGCATCTCCAACGGCCACGATAAACAAGCGTCGCGTCGCAAATTTGTCCTTTTTAACGCGCGCGCAATCGGTAGAGGGGCTCTACCGGACGCACAATAATCGTGCGCGCGGCGTATAAAGTTAGGTGCGCGGTATGAATCGCCATGTCGCGCTGTGTATTTACGGCGCCCGCTTCCGCGCGCGGCACATACAAGCGCTCACGCCACTCTCTCGACCGCGCCACCTTCGCCCCGCACGCGCCGGCGCCGGTGAATTGACCCGATGAACGCACGCGCCGGCACCCCCCCTCACTCCTTCTACAACCGCGACCCCTCCATCGCCGCCGCCGGCGCCGCTGCAAACCCTAGAGCGGGGACCATTGGCCTCGCCTTTGTCGGAGCGACTCCGAGCATCGGCCTCGCGCACGGCCTCTTCATGCCGCCGCGGATGACCTCAGCGACGGGTGGCATCGCG